>OU343221.1:102493700-103010995 GCA_910596185.1 Chrysanthemum makinoi | reverse complement strand
CTTTGTTGGTAAATTCGTATAAATGAACTAATACTAAACCGTTACTCACCTTTGTTAGTAAAAGGCTTAGTGGACTTGAACCTTATCGATAATAAGGGTCTTGTATCTTAAAATGAATAAGCTGGTAAGTTCTTGGAGAGTATTTGTATCAGCTTATGATTATAAGTTAATGTGTTTGGATTAGCATGTGCTTGAAAAATTACGAAAACGCAAACTTAAATAGCCCCATAAGCCCAAACTTTTAAGCTTATCCAAACACTAAAACATGATCATACTTTGGTGGATAACCTAAACAGGACACTAAAAGCTTAAATAGGGACCCTCTAAAAAGAAAACGGGTCCAAAGTTGCTTCAAGTATCTTTCAGTATTCGAATGCATACCTGCTAAATCACATTGGTCATAAACTTTGATAATAATACAGATTCCGTTGTTATAAAAAAGTAGGCCAAAAGAATGTTTGAAACTCAACTTGTACAAAAATTGACCCGGACCCATTCCAACACGCCCATTATGTCAAGTGGTCTATTGATACATTATCACTTTTTCAAAATAGGGAATACATATGAGCATCCTAAAAAATAATCATACCATAAGCATGGAATTTGGACCGAATGCAATTTGGAGAATCTGTATAAGATATAAACAAATTACCTCACTTCGGATAAGCAAGTTGGATACTCTTTATTTGGAGAATCTTAAATATATAACTTAACAAAATCATCTATAATATCAAACCAACATTCTCAGAATAAAAAATCTCATTTAAATAAAGTATGATCAAAAGATTGGGAATAAAACTTGTGATACGATAAAACCAAATAAAGACCAGGTCATGTTTATAGGGTTGTGAAAACAGGTACATGTTTTGCACTAAACGATTTAATGCTTTCGTTCAGTCTGTGTACATCTTTAATCCACAAATTAATAAAAATTAACGTATGCCTAAGTATGGAGTATGTAACCATTCACTGACACATGTGCTTCACATGCCCCTTTTCATGGAAATTTTAAGTCATTTTGCATGTTTTTTCTAACGAAAATCAAACAAATTTCATCGAAAACAGATTAATCATAATTCTCTTATTTGCCCACTAATTTATTCTCTTACGTGACATTAGTCTAAAGTCTAAACAGAAATAAAAAGCATTTTCACATTTCAGTCACTTAACTTAAATAGCCCCATAAGCCCAAACTGACGTGCAGGTCTGCACTTTACCAATAGACCACTTAGGACAAACCTGAACTATACTACCAAATTTTAACATATACATTTTCTATTACTTCTGCTAAAACATTCATACCTACCCATTTTGCGCCAAACTTGGTAAATTCGTATAAATGAACTAATACAACCGTTACTCACCTTTGTTGGTTTAGGCATTCTTCGGGCATTCCCAGCCTTCCGAGACCAAATTAATCATAATTTCCTAACGAAAATGAAACAAATTTCATCGAAAACAAATTAATCATAATTTCCTTATTTGCCCACTAATTTCTTTTCTTACGTGACATTAGTCTAAAGTATAAACAGAAATAAAAAACGTTTTCACATTTCAGTCACATAACTTCGCAAATCTGAACACACCATTTGTAGTTATTCGATGCATATAAACACATATAGTTGCCCACAGGTTATCTGTGATTAAGGATTTTCGACTCAAGCTTGTGCTAATGAATTGGATAGTTGACTCAAGCAGTTTCATATGTTCCTACTAACTTACGTTTTATTAGCCTATTAAGTCTCCAAATAAAGATATTATTTACCTTGCCTCTCTTAAAATCTCAAGCTGCTTCAATCTGCAAGTCCACAAACAATACAAACTTCAGCCCGGTCAACCTGTTAAGCTTTCAGTTCAAGTATAATCTTATGAACAGATAAAGCAGTGATAAAGATTTGAAGCTACATTCAAGAAATTCACAAAATGGGTCAACCTATCCCATTTAATTACCTGCACAATGCCCAAAAAAATTTAGCTTTTACCTTTAAATACCAAACTTTATAATATTGTGTTGTCTGAGTTTCGCAAATTAAATGGATGACACCAGCATCTCATATCAAGTTCCTACAAAAAGAAAAAACATTTGGTGTTAACTGCCAAAATCGCCATCGCAACAGCCTGAAAAAGAAACACAAAATGGAAAAAACACCCAAATCATATAAATATAAATTAAATAACACAATTCTTCGAAAGTGATAAAAAACCATAAATACTAAAATTAAATAGGTACATACCGGTGTTCAATGTCAAATCGTATGCACATCGACAAATACGCAATTCTTTGAAAGAAATATAAGTAAAGCTCTAATTTTTCAAAACCCTATAAAGAAGGTAGTGTAATTTTGAAACTGATAAAGAAGAGTGTGTGTAGAGGAAGAATCGATTGACATTAATTATTGAAATTAAACGTTGAATCGAAATATGGTGTTAATTAATAATTATGAAGAAGCGTATATAAGAAATATGAGTAGAAGAAACTGAATTAGGTTTTGAATAAGAAATAACTGCGCAGTTGCCATTGTACAGGGTTTTTTCTGAATAACAAATAATTGAATCGGAACAAAATTAAAGTGACAACATATAAAAAAAACACGTACAAATTATGTAGAGTATGTGATTCGGTCTCGATTTTTCATACTCGGCTGCATCCTGGTCCTGAATTATTGTTAACATCATAAACAAAAAAAAATCAGTAATAACACAAACCAAATTGATTCAATACAATTAAAACTTACCGAAATTATTGAGTTGTTAGGGTTGATGATAATCCTTGAATCAAAGGTATATAGACCAATTTGTAGGTTATTTTGGATGTTTTTTTGAATGCATTGAATTTGATTTGTGAATTGAAACTGAAATTTGAATAAATGATTTACAACAGAGAAAAGCGTATAGAGGAAGATTGGTGAATTGTGGGTATGATTTGAACTAATTTGTTTAGACATTGAATGTTATTTAATCATTTCCAAAAACAACTGATAGGGGAGCGTACAAAAGAATACATTGAATCTGGTCATCATAAAACTCTTTTAGGAAAGTGGAAAATGAATTAAATTCCTTTAAAACTTAAAAGGGTGCTTTAGTGTGTTGTACTTTGAAGCTAAATAAGTAGGGCATTAAACGAATTTTTAATGCAATGTGCTTAGAAGGACTTGTACAAAAGCTTATTTTATTAGATAAAAATAAAATAGATATATAATTATACGTCTGTCCAAGAGGCAATACTTACAAAACATTTTGAAGCGATTTAAACGTAAACGCTGCCACACAAGCAACAACAACACAAACTCTTAACGTACTTAAACACTATCGAGTCAAACATAAACATATAAACTAATACTTGCCCCACTATTATAGGTCATGTGACGATACTACTTGCTCCTACCATTTGACTTTACGTTATTTCAGATCTCTTCATTGAGGTGAGTTCATAGCCCCACTTTTACTCTTTTAACTGTTTTATAAACTCTTTGGGGGAGATACATGCTAAAAACTAAAACACAAGTCTTTTCTTAAAAGGTATGCTTGCCTGATTATTATTATTATAGCCTAAGTTGCCAGCCAAAAGTCCCCTTCATCATGAACCATTAATCACTTGCGAGTGAACGCAAATATTGTGGATAGTACTATGGGAATTGACGACCCCGACTCGGTTATCAGAAATAACCGGGGCGCACCATATTTGATTATCTCTATGTAATTGGCTATTACATTTGGGGGCAATTTTATTACTTACACCAGTAATTAGGTGTATGCAGTTAGTATTGGTGTCATGAGCTTAGTGCATAATAATCTCTGTTTTTTTCTATGGTAATTGTCTTCGAAGCAATTATCATCTTTAACTTGTGTTCAACCATTTACTAAACCTATGAATATCACTCAACATTTTTGTTGATCTTTTTAAGCATGTTTATCTCAGGTATTAAAAAGGCGATAGCTAACTCTGGAGGAGCTTGGGCATTGGCATGGCATGGTCATAGATGACTCGGATTTACATATGGGGACCATATTTTATTAATGGGCCATTTTTCAGCAACACTTCAACTTTGTAAACTTTGTTTTACCGCAATAAATGAAATCTTTTAAGAAAAATCTATATTTTTCACTTTGTGTTATGATCCAATTGAGTAGCATCCCAAAAACCTTTTCTTCCGCTGCAAACCATTTTTTTGGGGGTGTTACACGTTCATCAAGTTTACTCGCGCTTAGATGCGTGTCTCCTTTCCCCTTGCTGGTTTTGATACTTCAGAATCAGCAACACATTATAAGCCCAGATACATGAATCTTTTGAGAAGAATACTTGAAGTCTTTGTGAGAATCAACTTGCTGAAGGATAGTGTGAGCAAGTCTAATTGGGGATTAAATCTGACATTTCACTCTCTCCCAATTAGTTCTCTCCTCCGGACTGACAATCTTTTAATAAATGCCCAGAGTAAGAAGAAGTCTTTTGATAGCTAAATGAAACTCTTCTTTAGTCTTCTAACATGCAGCAGCAACTATAGAACAGACTGTAGACTCGACCTTCTTCAAGATTGTCCATTTGGGGAATAGAAAGTTAACATCTTCTTCTCACCACATGCATTCCCGTTAACTTGTATATAGCAAATCCCCTTAAATCAAATCCCTCCCAATCAAACAAGAACGGAAAGATGTTCATCAAGGAAATCACCCCGAATGGAAGCACTTTGTCATTTAATCATATCAGCCCGTGAGAAGATGTCAACCAGCGGCTCATAGAAGAAACACCATGTGAAGATGACCCGATAAGAAGAAGCTCGGTTCTTACATGAGTTAGGAGCCGTATGACCATATATTCTCAGATATAACTCAACATGCAGAGTTATCATACTTCTTCTCCCCCTCAAGAATTGCATACGGAGATGCCATTCTTGATTAAACAAGTGAGATCATCCAAATGTATTCTATTCACACTTATCCCTCGCAAAAACTTCAGAAGATAAAGCGCACTGAAACGTACACTTTTCTTTTCTTTAGAGAACGAGGCTTGAACTGTTGTGTTCAAACGTCATAATCTCTCTCTTTTCTACCTCTCTTGGCAAACTTGTAATCAACCCCATTATCATTCAGTAGGATCTTTGTCGTGACAGCTGATGGAGAAAACCCAATATGATGAATTTGACCCTGAAGTGAATTATCCCGAACTCGTGACTTAAACTTGCACACATGTAACAAAGAGCGGTGCCAAGAATTCATGCCTTATTGAATCTCTAAGTACTCTATACTCTTCAACCAACCAACCATCAAGTATAAGATGTACATCACCTTTTGAAAATCCACAATTCAATGTGACACTGAGCACTAAAACGTAAATCCTTAAAGTGATAGTTATTTTGTGGTGGTAAAAAGGAAAAAGAAAAATCACCCAAAAATAACTAGATTTCCAAGTCTTCGTCTTTGAAAATGTTAAAAGCTCGAACAAGGATCTCAAAGAATCTTCATCCAACCATCCCCGATACCTTCAGATACTAAGTACACTCGCCCGGGATATTTCACTTCAACCTTAAATAAATAATCTTGAATTAACGTCGTTGTCACATCTTGTGGTTAAAAGCTCAAATCTAGCCTCCTTTGACGTTTTAAGTGAACTATGATAATGGTTTCATCCCGACCATGGTTAAATGAGCATAACCCCATAAAACTTTAAAATAACCAAGCTGCCATGAAGAAAATCCAAACAACCATCCAAGATATAAAGTACTCCCATTATCCGTTCTTTGAAGTAGAAACCGAAGTACCAGCATCAGATAAGATCCCGAAATACACTTTCCTTTCTCCAGGATGGTTCTATCATTACGGGATTTTACAATTCTATGGTTTAAACCGAGAAATAGTTTCTTTCGCGGGATTTTACAAAACCAAGAATAAACCGTAAGATAGATCCAGAAATGCACTTTTCTTTTACCAGGATGTTTCCATTGTCACGGGATTTTACAAATCTATGATTTAAACTGAGAAATAGATTCTTTCGCGGGATTTTACAAAATCAAGACTAAACCGTAAACAATGTCAGCTTGAATGTGTTATGACAACTTTGGTTTCGGTGAATATCTGTTTTAGGTGAACATGCAGCGGTTCATCAATGATTCTTCTCCATCATCAACAATATCATCAACAATTCTTTACCCATATGTAGACAGCTTCACAAACCATACTAAGTAGAGTAGTATACACTACTTTCCCCTGGAGGTTGACCGTAAAACATCAAAGTACACGTTTTCTCCCCCATGATGGTTTCGAACTTTCGGAAGCATCATAAAGTGTACAACCATTTACATGAGAAGTTCTTGTCATAAGAAAATATCTTGAACAATCATGACTGACGTTGAAGATTCTTGAAAAATTTTGCTTAGACTGTGAAGTATCATTGACATTCTGTGGCATCGAATATCCCGTGAGAATTGCTTATCACATCTCATCCATTAAATACCTTGGTAAGCACATTTGCCACATATTCTGTCGGCTATTGTTGTGACCACTTGGCGAAGTAAACCCGATATAACAGATTTAAACATGAAGTAGAATTCCCCAGATTTGCTACTTAAGCTTGTACTAATTCTTGTGAAAAGAAACGGTGTACCCAATGTACAAAACCTCTTGATGTATCCTCAACTGCGTGAGACACCGAAGTGATAGTTACGTTGTGGGTTAAGCGAGAAAGAATCACAAAAGTAACTAAATAGTCAAGTCTTTATCACACTCTATAAATGCCCAAACAAGTCATCTTCGCGGAAGGGTAGAAAGAAAGAAGACGAAATAAGTAAATGTGCCCGGAAAACTTCACTTCAAAGCCAAATAGGAAATACCGTACAAACAACCCCGTAGTCAACTTTGTTCCATAAACACTTCAAGCCGTGACGTAATATCCTTCGTGGAAATGTATAAACCAAAGTATCAAACCGTATAACACAACAACTTTCATCATCAAATTGCATCAAGTCTCTTTGAATAATCAAAGCTCATCATCAAATCTCATTATCACATATCTCATCGTCAAATCTCATTGTCATCAATAATCATCCGATCTAAAATCCATTAAGCCCGGTTCAAGTCATTCTAAAATTCAAGTCCATTCTATCACAAGTACAACATACCCTGTTCAATTGCAAAGATTAACCCCGATCCATTCAATATATCCAAATTTCACATATCTCCACATAAAAACGACCCGATTTAATTTAGCACTGAACGACCCGGTCCATTAATACAACTTCAAGCCCAACATCTAACATCCGATTAACTTGAGTCCATATGAAAATATTATCCAGTCCAAACTCATTACTACTCACGGACCAACACGTAACACACAACTGACAAATCTTCAAAAATCACACGTCCATACAATAGAACGAGACCCATTTACTATCTATTACATGGTCCATTAATTCATAAGTCCAACTTAATTATCTGGTCCACCAATCTGAAAAACAATACTAGGCCCACGAGATTTACATTCGGCCCAAGAGACCAAAGCAGATCCGGAGTATATCTTGCCCTAAAATCGGGGACTATAAAACACATCTTAACACTCATTTTACCCTAATATTATTTTCAGAAAAATCCGCCTCCCTCTCACATCCATTTCAAGTCGCAACAAAAGTTATAACTGGGAACTCTCGATCATCAAAGCCAAGTTTAAAAACCATGATGCATATCATCTCCATAAAATCAAACACACATCACCACAGGGATGGTTTGATGTCTTGATTAGGCTTCATGAAAAAACCACTGGTAGGCTGAATTATAGCTTAATTCGTATTTGTTTACTTTGATTAACCGAGCTACTGAAAAATGAATTAACATTGATTGTTAATATCATTTCATGGGTTCATATATTCACTTGAGGTATAAACCTCGAACATAGATTTAACTTTAGTTTTCTTTTATCTTTATGTGAACAGAAACGAATCAAAAGGAATGAAAGGATAACGAAAGTTGTTGTCACTCTAATCCTTTGGTTCGTATAAATTCTCATAGATCGATGAAGAGACATTCTTCTCGTGTATATGGCCATTGGTCTTGATAAACTTTAAGTATCACATGAAAAATAGAGGATAGTCTGAGATCCATTATATTTTCCATTTAGTCCTTTTGAAATTAGATCTATGATGAAAGAGGTTCACACAAACAAGGTATTGTTGAGATTAGACACGAATTCGAACCCATTCTGAGATCCTTGAATTATTCTGATTTCGTATATGTGTGAGAATGGATCGTACTTGTTCTTGACAGATTGATAATTTTGAGTACGAACTTCTTGTTTTAGTGAAATCGAAACATGAAGTAAGATTTTAACATTCTTGTTAAAAATCTTTTCATACATGGTTTCGGAAAGTAAATAAGAAGCTTAGTCTTCAAAGTACGAGATCTATGATGATATTCTTTCTTTTGATTGGATCTAAAAAAGATCTTTGAGGACACTTATAATCACGAAACAAAGAGATCTGAGATCAGGTGTTTTTGATAACGAAACCCTTGAGATATCATACGTCTTTGAAACTTCTTGATGTAGTATTAGATATATGATGATTGAACTTGATAAGATAGTTGATAACTGTTGATGTTTTCTTTTCTTCTTGTTGTGATGATAGTACTTGATGTGGATGTTTGAATGATGATGATGTTGTATATAATTGAATCTGTAGTAGGAATTTGTAGTATGAATCAGTGGTAGATGTAGATCTTGTTGAATGATGCTGTGATGTTTTATGAATCCGTAGTTAGATGATGTTTGATGTAGTTAGATGATCGGTGATGTTTGAGGTTTATGATGTTTGACTTTACTTGATGTTTAACCATTCAAACCGCACTCACTTCAAAACGCATCAGACTCAAACCGCACTCTTTAGAATCAAAACGCATTAGACTCGAACCGCTTCTTCACTTTACAAACCGCTTTATTTTGTCAACAAAACGCATTAGACATGGTCAAAATGCATGTCCAGTATAGCAAACCGCATAGCCTGTTTTAAAACTGACAAACCGCATCTTAATAATCAAACCGTATACCCATTTATTTGACAAACCGCATCCTGCTTATCGCATCAAAACGCATCATTCAAACCGCACATGCCAAACCGCATAAAAATACAAACCGCATCCAGATCCAGTGAACCTGGACAGATTTTCCTCAAACCACATAACCTGTTAAACAAACCGCACCAAGAACATTGCATCTGGACAAAAATAAGACAAATCGCATATTTGGACAGTTTTGGTAACAAACCGCATGATAGAACCATTTTCATGAATAAAAACCGCATAGATGAAACATCATATAAGCACAGATCGCATCCAGAAAACTGAACCGCATCGATAAGCAAGCATAAAGCTGTTTAGAAACAAATTTGACAACATCATAAAAACTGCTTAAGAACAATGGCTTAGTCAACTCATATAACCACATATACATCAACAGTAACAACTACATGGAACAAACAATAGCGAACAACCTCAAAATCTCACACGAACCACATCAAACCGCATCAACAAAACTACACAAACCGCATACAACAAACTGTATAAAACCCTATGAATCACCAAAACAACATAACATGGGCTCTGATGCCAATTGTAGGATCATACATATTATGTTGTTTGATGATTCAGGTGGTCTAGGATGGTGAAATAACAAGAAAGCCATGGTTAGAGAGTGAAAGAGTAGAGAGGGAGTTCTTGAGAGAGAAAGTAAAACAAAAAGAAGAAAGGTTAGATTAGAAGCTCCACCCCTTCCAAGGATGGAAGGAGTATTTATAGTTACAACCTAAACGTCCTCTTGTTGGACTGTGGATCAGGTATATAGTGGGTAAAGACCCGTCCTTCCTCCACGGTGTTACTCTAAACTAATAACTAAGCTAATAACTAACTAATTAACTACTAAATAACGTAAATAACGATATGTCTACGAGCTAACATATGTTAGACTATAATTGGGGTGACCGACACTTCCTTATGGAATTTCCAATTCCTAACACATCCTCCACCATCGCCAACATTCTCCTCTTTAGGAGGAATAGCGCAAAAAAATCAAGGTGTTGAGTCAACACTAGCTCCGGCTTCGTTTTCTCCGTTACCCTCAAATAGTCCCTTTTGGATTATGAGAAATCATCAAAGTTAACCACCCGACCACATGGAAGTTGACACCTCTCTACTGCCACCATCATTCTTAGTTGAGCCATCTTCAAATGTGCCTCTACCAATCCCTCCTCTTTTTGAGGATCCTCAACACTCTTCACTCGATCCTCCACTTCAAGCCATACCACCACCATTTCCGAGCCATGACAAAGATTGTTATCATTGTCAACATGTTGAAAGTTTGATACATGAAGTACGTGAAGATCAACGTTTCATGTTTTATCACCTCCTCGAACGTTTCGACGAGATCAAACCTAAACAAACTTGAGCTAGAGGATTCAACTGGTGTCTTAGTATCAAGCTCAACTTAGATAGTCTAGAAATCCTAAGTCATGTATTGTTCATTTTCTTAGTTTTTAGAGTCATGTACATCATATCTCTAGTTTTATTAAATGAAATTACATGCTATTTGTCACATTCCCTTGAGAATGTGTTTTGTGCCTTGTTACATATCTCATTTTGATGATAACATCACTTGTTACATCACCATTGCTGTCTTAAGCTTTCAGACAGGCAGATCCTTCCGTTTTGCCTAGATGGATCCCTCTAAGGAGAGAACCGTGGGATCCGTGCAACAAAAGACTTATTTACTACTAACTTGAGTCTTATTTGCAGGAAATTATGCATTATATACTTGTTTTCTAACCTTTGTTTTGTAGATTTTCAATACACACATGAAGACTTTGACACCCTAAGCTAGGGGGAGTTTCGTGTCAAAGCGATACATTGCAAAATCATTTGCAATATATGTCACATTAGGATTACGTTACATGACGTCCCTTTGCAAAGTTGTAATCATCAAGGGGGAGCATATTCGTCACAAAGACGAAACCATTTGCAAACATAGTTGCAATGCACTAGTTTAGTATTTATTCTTACTTGACGCCCTCACAAAGGGATGGACTTGTCAAGGGGGAACTAAGAAGAGAACACTTCCCGTCACTTGCTCTCTATAATTTTATTTTTTCCTTCTTTTTACATGTTTTTCTTAAAACAAGGTGTTAGTTTCTTTTCGACGCTCTTTTTGTTTCGACAAAAAAAGGAAGAAGAGAGTAAAGACTACAATTCAAACTTTTACGAATTTTAGTTTTTCCTTAAAAGAATTTTATGTTTTGTCATCAACAAAAAGGGGGAGATTGTTAATACAAATAATCCGTAAAAATGTTTATTTATATTTTATGATCTTCTAATGTTTTGTCGATAACAAACGTAAAATCATTTTAACGAAACAAATAAAATACGTAAATGGTTTGAGCCAATAGTTTACTAATACACTTACGTTTTCACATAAAACACTAAACAAGTAATAGTGATTTTATGATTTAGTAATACATATGTACAACAACTAGTGTTTACATATTGGGTAGATATATACATAATTAGTATGTATTATAATGGGTAGAAGTTTAAGTATTGGACCCATTGACCAAATACATTGAATATCGTTGGGTATAACCCAAACTCCATGACCCATACCCATGGAGCATAACCCATAACCCATTGCATGACATCATGCATAAGTCATGAATGGGTATTATCTATAACCCATGGATTTAACCCATGACCCATGGACTAGATGCGTTGCACATACTAGATACATTGTATCTACTTGGATACCCATGGTCCAAAGTCTAGGACCCATAACCCATGAACCAAAACCCATGGGCAAATAAGAGCGTCCCATGGTTCCCCCAGTTTACATTGGACGGATCCCTCAAGTAAGGGATCCGTGGGATCCGTGGAACAGTAGGTTGTTTTACTCTATAAATAGTGAGCCATTTCTTAATTTTTGGTTGCCACTCCCACACATACTTTCTCCTAGTATTGTAAACCTTCTAACCTCAGATCCTAAGGATCTCTCCATGTAGTTTGTATTTTGTTTTTGTGTTATTCTCTAGGTTCCTCTTAAAGGCGAGATCACTACCTTTTGAAGTCGACAAAGCTCAAGTTCATGAGTTGCCATGCTTCGTGATCATCAAGACTACTGAGGTTCTCTTGTTGATAGTTCTTTCTTCCTCCATAGAAGTGTTATATCAAAGGCATTAGTGAATGATGATGAAAGAGTCAAGACGAAGGCATTAGTGAAAGGTTCTTAACGTCCGTGTCAAAGGCATTAGTGAAGAATGCCAAAGGAGTCAAGACGAAGGCATTAGTGAAAGGTGCCAAACGTCTGTGTCAAGGACATTAGTGAAGGGTTCCTAGAAGTCAAGTCAAGTGGCATTAGTGAAAGATTCCAAGGGTGTACAATCGATAAGGTGTATCGATGTACAAATAGAGATAGGGCGTATCTAAGGACATTGATATCCTTGATGATGTTTTAATAAGGAGTGGGTCTCCTTTGGGATAGGTGTTGTGTAGTGTTGGGCAGTAGTTCCTCCTTTATAATGGAACTCGGTATCTAGCCTTGTACCGGATACAATATAGGCGACGTTGTGTTAGGTGTGGTTCTACCTAGTGGAAGAACCCGGTGTCTAGCCTAGTACCGGAAAAAGAGTAGGCGACGTTGTGAAGGCTTCTCTGCCTCAAGGAGTTGGTGTTGTGTAGTGATTACGAACTCTCGAGTAGGTGACTCGGGGAGTGGAGTAGGGCAAGGAAGGTGTCCTTGTAGCGAACCACTATAAATACTCGCGTTGTGGTTTTGTGCTTCTTACTCTTTATCTTAGATTTTATTTATCTATACGCTTGTCTATCAACATCCAACACACATGTTTAAATAGATTGACATAAGTCGACTAAATAGTTTAAAACCAAGTTTTAATCGGTAAAACTATTCAACCCCCCATTCTAGTTTTCCACAGATGGTGACTAAGAAGTCCTAATAAGATGGTTTATAAAGAGAAGGATTAGGCAAGTGCATTCAAGACTTAAGCCACTAAGATCCTTTGAAATGTGATGATTTGCATGCACAAGAGTCAACTTTAGAGTTGCACTGATCAAGGAGGTTAATTAAGACAAGATGGAGTGGTCAAGTTAGCAATGAGAGCTTGAAATGATTGTTCTAGCCAGAGTTTAGCTGAAACTGTCACCCAGATCCCACGGTTCCCTCCATTGAGGGATCCGTCTAGGCTAATCCTAGGGATCCGGCTCTCAGCAGCCAAGAAAAAAGAAAAATGATGTTTGTAAGGTATAATACCTATATATATCTTGAGTGTCTCAGTCTTCTTAAGTATCTTAAATGAAATGTGACTTAAATGATCAAGGGTAATGAGTGATGGTAGCTAATGATTGCCTTTATGGAAGAAAATGAGATTTTATGAGCACCAATAGGTGATCAAGAATGACACTAGGAAATTTGAGAGTGTTAAGTGGTGTTAAATGACCCTAGATATCAGATGTCAACTTAGGATAAAATTTAAAAATTCCTTAAAAATTGTAAGAATTGATAAACTAGTTTTTGACCCATTTTGAGGTAGGAATGACTAAAATCAATTTGTTAAAATTGAGAGAATTATAAAATTAGATGTGTTGACATTTGAGAAATGATGTGTGAGTATAGGAACGGAAGGATGATGAGTTTTGGTGAAATGATAAATCAAAAAGCACCTTGAGTGTGATCCTAAATGAGCTATAAGTGAGTGTGAAACTTACTGAGCTCGAGACAGACTTAAGTGGTCATAAGGCATTATGTTTAGCTAGTGTGAAGTGGTCTAGTAGGCTGGTTTGATGTGTGGAGGTCTGCATTGCATTTCTGTCACCCCGGATCCCACGGATCCTAAAAGGAGGGATCCGTCTAGTACAACTTGAGGGATCCGGCAACTGCAAATCAGAAGCATCACAAAAAATGTGCAGTTTTTGCACTATACTATGCATACTAATTGCTACTAATCTCTACTATAAATAAACATCAAAACAAGAAAATATCTCATAAACCATAACATAAATAAGAGTAATAGTGATAATATCCAAACAAACAAGATAAACCATTCACAAACATAAGCATCCATTGAAAAATGATAAACGATAAGTCTAAAAACAACCATAATCCTAATGTCTCTTTTTTCAATCTGTTCTCTTCCTCTTTCCCGACGTCACGACGTAGTTAGTTAGGCATTGGATCATACCCTTCAATTGTTTGAATTATTCGCTCTCGTTTGGAAGAGTTGGAAGTTGTTCAAAGTAGGTTATGGGGTCCAAGTCGACGTTGGCAACAGGGTTGACATTTACTTCTTCTTCATCCGAGGAGTCCGAGAAAGCAAGAGGTCTTTTTCCATTGATCATGAACCGTTTAGAGGGTTGTTTGGTGAGTGGTACAATGACGTGATCGGCAAGGAAATGATCAACATTGATAGGATAAGGTTGCATTGCACTAACATACTCACGGAGTTGTGTTAGGAGCATACCATAGGGAAGTACCATGTTGGTGACTTTGAATACACCGGCCATTCTCTTCACCATGTAATAGGCAAGGTTAAATGGTCTTTGGTGAATGAGGCAATAGATCATTTGGACAAGACATGCATTTGGATGGTCTTTGTTTCTGACCAAACTAATGACATTTTCCCTAAGAATTTCTTCCCACTTTCTATAGATAGGATTAATTTCAAAGAGTTTCATTTGAAAGGGATCACGGTGAATAACCTCTTTGTTGCGGTTGAATCGAGATTGGTCGGCTCTAATTTTGAAAATGGTGTCTCGAACAATTGCAGGGTCATCAAGAGGAGTGTGGTAGATTGGTTTGGGATCTAGTGCAAAGGATAGAGTGATATTGCCCAATCTTGGGAGTACATACAAATTCCTTCACAAGGGATGCGGAGAATTTGTGCAAATGTGTTGAGGGGTAGAGTAAGGCTTTGATTATTGATGATAAAAGCGATTGAGATGCTATCACCATTTTGAATGATCCTAACACTTTTGTAAAATTCAAAGATGAAGACCGGACAAATTTGTTCATCAATATCAAGGAGACAATCAAAGTTGATTGCCGAGAAGACTTGACGAATGTCGGTATTTTCAAGGAAACATTCCTTAACTACAGGACCTTCGTGAATAAGTCGTTTTTCAAGCTTTTTGAAGATTTTACGATCGGTTTTCGAAAACTCCTCTTTCGATAGTATCTAGAGAGGTAGTGGACGGTATCATGGTGGTCTTGTTGGGTAGCTTTGGGCATGGTTGGTCCTAGAAAAACAAATATTCCAATTAGGCACAATTTGTTGAGATGGGTTTATGGTTTTGATTTGTATTAACAATGTTGTAACAATAATAAAATCTTAGTTATGTGAAAACCCTTTTTTAGTGATTAATTTTTGCAAAACCTAATTTCATCAATTTGATGTTTTTAGAAAATTAAAAACCATAAACCCTAGGATGAAGATGATGACGAGTAGAACATATGAGTTTAATTACTTACAATGATGTTCAAGAAGGAGATGCTTGAGGATATGGAGCCCTATGAAGATGGAAGTAGAAATTGGGTCGTTTTTGTGTTTTGTGATGAGAGGGAAAAGGAGTAGGACTGGTTTTGAAAGACGTATAAGTGTTTTCTGTCACACGGTTCCCCCGGATCCCTTGTAATTGGGATCCGGCTACTGTGGACAGAAAAGAAAAAGAGTGTTTGGTGTTATTTTTGTAATAAGTTATACAATAGTTTATAGAAAAAAAAAACTTTGAGGTTCCTAATCGAATAGACGTTTTGGTCAACGTGTTAATTATCAAGGATCTTATTTGTGACGGCGACGTTTGGTTTGATGATCTTTAGAAAATCAAGGGGGAATACTATTCCCGATGATGAGTAAGTCGGGAAAGTGGTAAAGAGAGACTTTTAGAGACTTGCAACTATTAACTTCCTAATTTGTGTGAAAGAAAAAAAGATATTATCAACATATCCATGTAAACGTAAAATAACTAATTTGTGGATAAGTGAACATACCTCTAAACTCTTGATATGGTTTATGGAGACCATATATCTGAAATACTTCATGAGCTTTTAAAGTGATCCGTTTTACTTAGTATAAGTAAGTTGTGATTACTTTTAGGTTCTTCCTTGAGAGTTAACTTCATTTTTCTTTGAACAGAAATGAAGACTTTGGAGAAGTTCTAGCAAAAAGATTTCTTAACCAGAAATTGTTAGAATAATCTATCACTATCCAACATAAAAGAAACAATTTGTTTTTTTTTTTTTTTTTTTTTTAATTTCCTTCTTTGTATTTTTTAATCATATACGGATCATATCAAGTTTTTAAAGTACAACATACTCTAAGAAACTTGGTAACAAAGCTCTGATGCTAATTGTGGAAAACTAGAAAGGGGGTTGAATAGTTTTACCGATAAAAACTTCGTTTTAAAATATTTAGATCGACTTATGTCAATCTATCTAGACGTTTATGTTGGACGTTGATAGATAGATATGTAAATATGTAATGGAAAGGTAAAGAGTAAGAAACACAAAACCACGACACGAGTGTTTATAGTGGTTCGGCTACAAGGACACCTTCCTTGCCCTACTCCACTCCCCGATTCACCTACTCGAGAGTTCATTAACACTACACGACACAACTCCTTATGGCGAAGAATCCTTCACAACGTCGCCTACTCTTTTTCATGTACAAGGCTAGACATCGGGTTTTTCCACAAGGTATAACCACACCTATCACAACATCGCCTACACTTTATCCGGTACAAGGCTAGATACCGAGTTCCATTACAAAGGAGGAACTACTACCCAACACTACACTACACCTATCCCAAAAAAGACTCACTCCTTATTACAACATTATCAAGGATATCAATATCCTTGGATACAACCTATCCCTATTTGTACATCGATACACCATATCGAATGTACACCCTTGGCATCTTTCACTAATGCCTTTGACTTGACCCTTTTGGCATCCTTCACTAATGCCTTTGACACGGATGTTCGGCACCTTTCACTAATGCCTTCGTCTTGACTCTTTTGGCATCCTTCACTAATGCCTTTGACACAGACGTTAAGCACCTTTCACTAATGCCTTCGTCTTGACCCTTTTGGCATCCTTCACCAATGCCTTTGACACAACACTTCTAGAGATGAAGAAAGAACTATCAACAAGAGAACTTCAGTAGTCTTGATGATGACAAAGCATGGCAACTCATGGACTTGAGCTTGCTCGACTTCAAGAGGTGGTGATCTTGCCTTTAAGAGGAACCTAGAGAATCACACAAAAACAAACACAAACTACATAGAAAGATCCTTTGGATCTGAGGTTAGAGAGTTTACAATACTAGGTGAAAGTATGTGTACGAGTAGCAACCTACAATGAAGAAATAGCTCACTATTTATAGAAGAAAACATGCTACTGTTCCACGGATCCCTTACTTGAGGGATCCGTCCAGTGTAAACTGGGGAACCGTGGGATGCTCCTCTTTGCCCATGGGTTTTGGGTCATGGGTCCTAGGTTTTGGACCATGGGTATCCAAGTAGATACAATGTATCTATAAGATGTAATGCATCTAGTCCATGGGTTATGGGTTAGCTCCATGGGTCATGGATAATACCCATTATGATTTATGCATGATGTCATGCAATGGGTCATGGGTTATGCTCCATGGGTATGGGTCATGGACTTTGGGTTTTACCCTACTATATTTAATGTATTAAGTCAATGGGTTAAATACTTAAACTTCTACCCATTCTATTACCCATTATAATACATACTAAGTATGTATATATTTACCCAATATGTAAACACTAGTTGTTATATATATGCGTTATTATAACATGAAAGCACTATTACTTGTTTAGTGTTTTATATAAAAATGTAAATGTATTAGTAAACTATTGGCTCAAACCTTTTACGTATTTTATTTGTTTCGTTTAAAATGATTTTACTTTTTTATCGACAAAAAATTAGAAGATCGTAAAATATAAATAAACGTTTTTACGGCTTATTTGTATTAACACTATCAACAACAAAAATGTGTGTGCAAGCATTAACTGCATAAGCCGATGGTTAGGGTCGCATTCCAGGTATAGTCCAAGCATTAAGCTTCTCAACTAGTCTAATATGACAATGTTTCTATGTGTTTACCAGTGTGACACCCCCAAAAATGGCACAACAAAAAAACACAAGCCTTGGGTACTACTAAATTGATATCACAACACAAGTATAGAACAACTGATGTTCATTAAGAAATTTCATTCATTATAGTAAAACAAGTTTACATCATTTGTTTAGTGCGAAAATAATAATAAAGTGGTCCCCATTTATGTTTATCAGAGTAATCTATGACCATGCTATGCCTTTACCTTGCGCCTCCAAAGTTTAGTTATCGCCTTTAATCCTGAAAATACATGCTAAAAAGTGTCAACACGAGGTTGGTGAGTTTATAGGTTTTAGTTTGAAAAAGATATGTGGACCGCAAGATTTAATATTTATTCATTCGGTTATGAGACCAGTTCACTTGGTCATGTTACCGGTTCACTCGGTTATGTGACCAGTTCACTCGGTCATGTATGTACATAGCATGTGTGTTAGGAATATTTGTAATATTTAGTTAACATTATAATACTAGTAGGTATGTAATTCCTAATGGTAGAGTTATAGTTCCTACTGGCAGGTATATAGTTTCTGCTGGTATCATTATTAGTATAGCTACTACTGGCCGTTCCTACTGGTAGTATAGTTAGTCCTGGTTTAGTTAAATAGTTATTCCAGGATAAGATTTAGCTTGTTAGAGTTGAGGATATGCATGAGCTAAGTTAGGAAGAGATATGCATATCAATCTCACACATTTTACTTAATGCCGATTAGGGTTTTATGATTATAAATATAACCTACGACATAGGGAATTGTAACTTAACGAAACACAAAACACAATTCTCATTATTCTTATAAAAAAAAAAAAAAAAAAAAAAAAAAAAAAAAAAAAAAGTTGGATCCCGCTCTAGATTGATCTTTTATGCCCGTTAAGGGTGGTGAATAACTTATGTAATCACAAGCTAAACACAAGAGAGACTCTTGCTTTGTGAAGCTAATTGTCTACGCGGAATATAGACACAATTTCAAAGAAGAACAGAACTAATAAAACTAAAGATCCTTCTATGGATTTCTATTAAAGAACAACGAGAATTGTGTTTTGTGTTCCGTTAAGTTACAATTCCCTATGTCGTAGGTTATATTTATAATCATAAAACCCTAATCGGCATTAACTAAAACGTGTGAGATTGATATGCATATCTCTTCCTAATTTAGCTCATGCATATCCTCAACTCTAACAAACTAAATCTTATCCAGGAATAACTATTTTACTAAACCAGGACTAACTATATACTACCAGTAGGAATGACCAGTAGTAACTATACTAATAATGATACCAGCACGAACTATATACATGCCAGTAGGAACTATAACTCTACCAGTAGGAACTACATACCTACTAGTATTACAATGTTAACTAAATATTCCAAATATTTCTAACAAGGTGTGACCAGTTCATTCGGTCATGCAACCAGTTTATTTGGTTATGTAAGCATAACAGTTTCAAGTACTTGTGTCCATATGTAAAAGCAAGCAATAACATTACACTTGTATTCATTTGAAAGTAATCAAGTATTTGGCAGGTAAACACATAATACATTCGAATAACCAAATCAATTATACGTAGTATCAGTCAATCAACACAGTTTGGGTGAACAATTCACTTGTTCATATAAAATGAACATTGAGTTTAAGTGAAAACGAGCATGTATTCTCCTCCAATATAGTTCAAAAACAAGAAAGTATGGGCTATGAAACTCACCTCAGATGAATGATAAGTATTGAAAATAGTGAAGTGGTACGAAAAACGAGGCAAAACTCTAGCCCCGACCTAATTAAAATTTTAAAGCATCTTAGGTCATAAACATGTTATGTATGATATGCATATGAGTTTTATAAATCTTTATCACCAATACATGTTGTGTTTGAGTTTTATAAGAAAAAACAGGTTTTACGTTAAAATTTAATAAGTGTTATTATTTTTCAGCCACCTAATAATTCGACGATATTATAATTAATAAACACCTCGTAAGCGATATCTACCAATATTTATACTTTTAACTCCAAATCCAACAACACATTCATTTTTACTAGTCAAAGTCCATTAAAAATTTCAAACATTTCTATTTTTGTCCCAAACCAAATCAACCTTACTTAATTGGAACTAGACTTTTAAATCACTTAACTAAAGCTTAAGCATTTCATGACTTTCAAAACCATGACTTACATCCTATAATACATGTCCATCATTCTTCTAAAATTTCCCACGTCATCAAACTAAACCAACTATTATATACACATATTAACTCAACTGGTTGACACTAATACAAAGTTAGAGGATAGAAACTGCCAAACACTAAAATAAGGAGAGCCAAAATTGTAATTAATTTCAAATATGGCAAAAGTCATGCAAGCATGTACTGACTTGCCCTTTCTCCATTATAATGCATTATTTTTATTTCTTTATTGCTGACCGTTGCTGGAAGAATCAGAGAACATAGTAAACTCAAGAGGAGTATAAGTAGTCCCATCAAAACGTTGATGTCCTGTCTGCCAATGCTCAAATAAAGTGCTCATCGTATCAGAACTCCAATTTCGAAAAAGACGATGCTCGTCTCATTCCTAAATAAACTCTGAATAAAAATCATCTCGAACATCTTCTGCAGCATACATGTCACTACCAAATATATCAAACTACTCCCGAATAATATCCAAACAGGTACCAAATCGCTTAATCTCCTCTTCTAGCATCTGAATTCTATCACTGGGCTTTCTTCTATTAGACACAGTAGCAGCAACAATAGTAACAACAACTTGCTCATCATTGTTGGTAAGGGTCGTTATGAGGCCTACTCTTGTTCAACAAATGCTTGTAATTTGACATAGGTTGTGTTTTGGTTCGTGCAAGGGTGTTTGGGACAGTGGGTAAAATGCAGAAAAATAGTAAAATAATGATGTGTAAATAATGTGTATGTATTGATAATGAATGAATACATTGTTACAGACTCTAAAGATATATATACATAATGAAACATTGCCATTGTGGCAGTTATACCGTTTCAACAGAGTCAAAGCGACACACATAACTACTAACTATAAAACCTAACCTATTCGACCCATATTGACCCATTAACGACCCAGCCCATAATCTATCTAATGTTTACAGGCTTTACATATTAATTACAGAAACATAATACATACTTAAATTACAATTTCGGTTCAAGCTTATAACATTACTACTAACATTCCCCCTAATGTGATAAGCTTTCATTCCAGCAGCTTCTTTTACGTGATGATTGTATAGCCATCCTTCTTCGATGTGTCTCCTTTATCCAACCGATCACCATCCATGTTGCCTTGTCCTTCCTGAACATTCCTGAGTTCTTCTTTTGTGTTCTCCTTCACAACGTATAGCCCACTCGACATAACGCCTTCTTGTGGGTTCTTTCCATAGACAACCTTCTCGGTTCCAACCTTTACAAGTCCATCCTTGTACCAGGCTCTCAACGTTATCTCATAGTAACACTTAATCAAATCTATGTACCGTTTGTAACATTCTTTCAACTCTTCATCGTGTTCCTTGGTTAGACCATGTATCAACGCAACATTCTTCTACTTGTTTCCAAAAGTAACATCTAGATAGCCTCCCATGCTATTCACTATTTTGTAAAGACCTAACAGGTTGATGTTTACATATCCAATGATTGGTGGTAAAGTCTCCAATGCATCTCGACCAAGATATATTAAATGGAACCATTTAACCATATCTTTAAATCGTTTACTAAGCACGCTCCAATTTTCATCCACTAGTTTATCATCCTTTATCATATTGAGAAACAAAATAAAACTTTGAAACGAATTTACTTTGATCGCGTATAGTGTTCCATTCACACTAATGTAATCGTCGTCTAAGTAGTCTTGAACCATGTCCTCATTCCAATCGAGTTCCTCTAGCCCTTTGATGAGTGGACAAACTTCCTTGGGGTCTATAGACTCGAAATAATCCTCAAGAAACTTATTTTGTTTTGCGACCATATCACTTGTGTCTACTTCAACCTCTTTTCCTTTTCCATTGTAAGCCTTCTTTCCTTCATCAAACATGTATGAAATTCTACACTTGTTGTCGCCATATGTGATCTCAAATCCTTGTGCCAACAATTGATCGACACTTAGTACATTTAAAGTCACTTCGGGCGTATATGAGACACAAGGGATCATAATTTCCCTCTCATTCGTTTCTACTATCGCTTCTCCAACCCCATATGAGAAGATGAACTTCTTCTCAATATCTTCTTTTCCTTCCATTCGAAACCTACTCTTTAATCTCTTAAACAATGACTTTTTTGGACTCATATGTTTTTTGTACGCGTTACTAACATACCATATGTAGTCCCAATTCGCGAAGTCGGTTCCTTCAACCATGTAGTTTGTTTTCACGTGAACATCTTCGGGGTACTTGAAGGGATGTTCATCTTCTACTACAACCGGGTCTCTCCTTTTGTTTCAATGAGTGGGGCTTTCGAAGTGGGTGTGGTTTTACTGCCTTCACACTTCCAAAAGAAGTGTCCACGTTTTCTGCGAATGTAACATCGTGCCCTTCTTTCCTTCCTTGCAATCGCACTTCCATCTCCTTTTATATTCCTTCGAACTTTTGAAGCATTAAATGCTTTGATTTCCATCAACCTATTCTTCAGCATCTCCTTAATTTCAAAAGAGATTCGTCTTCTTGGATTGTACATGGGCAACGAATCTGTAGCCTTCTCTTTTAGTGAGTATCTTTTTTACAGCCATTTTCTATTTGGTTTAGAGTCGGCCTCTCCCAAGATGGTCTCCTAACCTTGCTCTTATACCACTGTTGGTAAGGGTCATTATGAGGCCTACTCTTGTTCAACAAATGCCTGTAATTCGACATAGGTTGTGTTTTGGTTCGACTGAAAACGTGCAGGGGTGTTTGGGACAGTGGGTAATATGCAGAAAAAGTAAAACAATGATGTGTAAACAATGTGTATGTATTGATAATGAATGAATACATTGTTACAGACTCTAAAGATATATATATATATACATAATGAAACGTTGCCATTGTGGCAGTTATACCGTTTCAACAAAGTTAAAGCGACACACATAACTACTAACTGTAAAACCTAACCTATTCGACCCATATTGACCCATTATCGACCCAGACCATATCCAATATAATGTTTACAGGCTTTACATATTAATTACAGAAACATAATACATACTAAATACAATTTCGATTCAAGCTTATAACATTACTTCTAACAATCATCATCATCATCATCATCATCACTGCTTTCGGCATCTCGGCTACATCCAACCAAAAGCCACATCACATTCTTGTGAGCATCTCTTCCAGAAATATTTAGATGTATGAGCTCCCTATGACCAATAACCTTTATACCATCTACCACAACCGTACATTGCTGAAGCGTCACCTCGCCTAATAAACAATAGTGCTCAGCTAAATGGGTGACAAACTGACCTCCAGAAATCTTACTACCTTCCTTTCTACCACTACTTCCCCTAGCTAAAAACAAGAAAAAATGAACATTCGCCAATGGTCTGTCATCCATACTTCTCAGATAAAATAAATCCAAAGCCATCACCTTCTCTCGACCCTCATTCCCACCAGCAATCAAGAATGAGAGATCAGTTGGTGAGGCAATCTTCTCAACGACTCACAAATCCATATATAAGATGGTAGCTTAGGCCCCATAATCGAACCATGATATAAAATGTCACGCCAATAAGGATCAAGCTCACGCTTCTCCGAAAACGTCCTTAACCTAGCCGAATAATAAGGATCAAAGCAGGCCTTCTTAAACTCCTCGAGAGTATGAAGTCCCATAACAATGATAAATTCCTGCATAGTCATGCTACGCGGAGTACCTACCAATTGAAACATCAAAGTATCGAGCTCATCCAACTTAGTGTGCGAATCATCAAAGTTAATTGTGCTAAAGAACTCCAAAATTAGTTCCCAAACTAGAGGACCTCTAGTCCTAAACAAATTACGCTCCAAACATCCGACATGAAATGAACCAACCCATTACTCTTATTAAGGAGCATCCTAAGCATTTCATTAACCTCATCAACAGCTATGCCAAACACGACATCAGATAAAGCCCCAAAATCTAAAGACTCAACACGAGCTATCTCCCTTTTGCAAATCATCTTATATCTAGCCTCAAACCTTTGTTTGGGTTTCATCAGTGTAGGGAGGTGATCTAAACGTAAAAACTGGTCTGGTATCCTAAATCCATTCTCTTGATAGTCATCAAATATATGTTAGTCATAAACAAACTAAACAAATAGGACAACTAATCAATACTTAAATGGCAAGGTAATAACTGAAATTTTGGACCAAGTCATGTATACACCATATACACCAAACTGGGTATACGTCATACACACACTACTACACAACTGGTCTTTACCGACAGTCATTTCTATCGGAAATTCGTTGGTATGAGTAGTTTCCAATGGATTTGTGACGGGAAAAGTGTGTCGGTAATTCTTGGTCGGTAATTGATATCCGTCGGAAATCTGTCAGAAATACCGATAGAAAACATGTGTCGGAACTCCGTCGTAAAATTTCTGTCGGAAATCCGTTGGTATTCTTTCTGTAGGAAAGTCGTCGGTATTCTTTCAGTCGGAAAGTCGTTGGTAAACTATAGTCGGTAAAGGGTCACAATTCTGTCAGAAACAGTTGTCCCGCAATATCTTCAAAATAAGACATAGCTAAAAAAATTAATAAAAATGATCATTTAGAACTAATCATATATTTAACAGAAAGTCATCATTCACATAACAAAAATTGCGTTCAATTCAGAATCCAAATCAAGCCATTCATAACATTCAAAACGAAATTAGATTATAAAATCTAAGTATTCAAAATGATATGACAGTATCCAACTATCCCATGGAAGAGGGGGTGGGTAGGTCGTGGATTATTAAACTTCTTTAACATTGAGTTAATGTAGTTTATCTTTCGTTGCAACTCCCTCTCTCAAGCTTCTTCACGAGCATTACCCTCCAATTCCCTTTGTTGCACGTGTTCTTGCACTTGACGTTCCACTTACTGTTTTAATTGCACTTGCATTTTCCAATCATGATCTCATCCGTATGTTGTTCTTTTGCAATTTTCATATGATCTCTTCCAAAACTGTAACAACATTATATCATGTCCCACTAAAATATGAGAAATTATATAATGACTTTTGAATATAGGAACACATATATCAAGAACTTGGTACAATATCATATTTATAGAGACCAAATATGAGAAGAACAATGCCAATATACATATAGTATGGTATTTATCTAGATTTGCCAAAAAATTCTATATAGATAAGAAAAAAAAAATCAGATGGGAAATGTTTACGAGAGAGCACCTTGGAGAAGAAAACACTTCTGGATGTGTTCTGTGCAATTCCATCATGTAGCAAAGAGGAGACGCTTGTATGATATTGCAATCTATCTTCTGGGGGTCAATTTTTGTTTGCCCAAGACATGCCTCAACAACGGGCATCTGTCACAAGTCATAAACATAGTGGGCACGAATTTCATGATTAGAGAATCACGCAGCTGGAATTCCAATGTAGATATACATACACCTAAATAACATAAGACTGACCTGATTCAGAGTTAATGTTCCGGCTTTATCACTGCAGATAGTAATTGCAGATCCCATAGTTTCACAAGCTGAGAGTCTACTCACCTGAATTTAAATTGATGTTACCAATATAATCCTTATTTAGCTATAATATGTGATACCTGAATATGTATGTACCTGAATATGTCTACGCACCTGAATATGTATGTACCAGGGCCTTGTTTACCTTCATTTTCTTCATTGAGTATGCTAAACCGTACATTAAAGATAAATTTGGTATAACAAGCCAAAATGAACATAGGTAAAATACGGCATTATACTCATGTCAATGTTACAGCCAACGGAAGCCATTCAGGAACTTCGACAACTATGATCATGACCTGAATTATTTATCCATTAATTTAATTAAGGAAATCAAAAGGATGGAGGAATCAAAGATAGATACATGATCACACAAACTTACTGCATTAGTAAAAAAATTTATGACATCATTAGTTGCTTCACTAACACTTGTGTTTTCCACCGACAAACTGGACAGTTCCATCAGGATCCTTTGAGTTACCAGTGAAGAACCTGAAGTTCTTCACAATCAAAATTGCAATAATAAGTGATGCAATAATAATTCGATGATTTAATATTAAATAAAGAAGTTTAATTATTGTATTTAATATAGCAAAAAGTATTATCCGGCTTACAATCTTGCTTTCGCCGGTCATGCTTGATTTTTCAATATATAGAGAGTGACCCTTAACTAGAAGACCATCAGCAGGGACTTGTGCGTGGCATACCAACAAAAGATCGGGATGGTAAGTCAAAATGAAGTGTGACTAAATTATAAGTAATACAAAATATCGTAACCTACCTGATCACCTATATTAAGAGGTATTATATCACCGACAACTACGTCATGTATGGAGACCTTCTCTCTTCTACCACCTCTAGTTATCTTATTGAATCGTTAAGTTCTGCACAATGGTATTAATGTTATGCTTCTGCTTCAAACCTACCGGCATTGCCCCGAAAGTTATGATGGCTGAAAACATTAGCCTGATATACATTATTTGTGAATTAGAGAAAAATACAAATAAATGTACAATTGTACTTTTCAGAGCAACCCCAAAAGATATTACACATTCACAAATAGAACCACAGTAGTGGCGGAACAAATAGATGATGAATTTTAGTTGGTCAAACAGCAGTACTGCAAGAACAAAATGCTCTTTTCTTATTTTAAACTTAGGACATCATAGTGAACTACAAGATACACATTTGATGTGAGGAATGAATGCAATCTTGAGTCCAGCTAATGAAAAAACTAAATAAGGTACATACTAGTGAAACCGTGCATAAAAAATCGAAACTTTATTAAGCATCTTATGATTAAAACCATGTTATTTAAGCTTGTGAGATGCATATACCCGCTAGTATGCACACACTATGACCACTAAGTTTGCAAGTAATGACCATACATAAAACAGATAAATTGGTACTAAACGAAGCGTATGATAATCTACAAGCTAGCATAAAAAGCACTTAATGGATGAGATATTGGCAATGCATACCTTTGTCTGTGAATGCTGGAAAGTAGAAACTAGTTGTTCTGTATGCAATATACAACATTATTTGTACAGACAACTACCATGAATATTTTCTTCATGTATCGACAATATCCCTACATTTATAAAAGGCTCTGCAAGTCAGATAACATTAACAATCTCAATAATGTATAACAACAAAAATTTATCAAAGGAATATACACGTACACAGTCATTATGAAGTTCCTACACAATTTAAACCTCTCATAGACAACTTCTTGTGACGTATGCCGCTTCATACCATACTGCAGTCATCACAGTAAAAAAAAACTAATAAGCTCATATGAGAATAAGAGGACGAGAAATGATTGTAGACACCAAGTTTAGGTATTAGTCATACTTAATTTAGAATAAATGTCCACAACAGAGACATTCACCATTTAGAATACATTGTCTTACATCAATAAGCTTTTGTACATGTGCTATTGTTCAAGCTTCATATTAAGATGAAAAAATAGGACAGGGAGTCGGGAACAGATATACCCTCAGAGACATCCACCCAATAAACCCAAACATGAAACAAAAGAAATACTCTATAGTAGGTTAAATGATGTTTTTTCAGTAATAATACCATCAATCCAACTCAACCAATTAATCAAAAGACTACACGATAATTTAAGTCTTATTGTGCCTATATCTTGTGTCAAAACAGCAGGAGGTCATGATTTACCAAATTGAAAGCTCTTTCGATCAGTGTCCCACCATCTTTCAATGTCACTACTACAAATTTAGCTTATATTGTTTTTCAATTGATACTTTATCAACTTTAACTTATTTAAACTAAAAATTAGCGGCAAAGAGATAAAAAGATGGCGTTGCGGCTAGCAAAGAAGCTACGTTTCTTGTATTGCCGCTCATTTTCACTCCACACCATCCAACCAAACATGAAGACACAAACTAATAAAAATACTTTCAAAACTAGTCACAAAATATGATTAAACAACCTTTTTGAAAACAACTTATACAAGAAGTCAAACTAATCTCAACTTCTCTCGATCCGCATAAAACAACTAAACATTGCTTGAATGTGATCTTTGAGAAAAGGTCAACCGACACCCACGGATTTACAAAGTTGTGGTTTCTCCTATTCTACTCTTTTGAAAAGGACCAGAAGCCACAACAAATCCAGCCCAAATTCATTAATTAAATTTTCCAATAGCCCAACCCACAATCTCAAACAAGAGAAGTTATTTTTGCGCAAAAAAATAAAAAATAAAAAAAAAAAGGAACTCGAAGAACAAAAAACAATTTATTAAAACACAAAATCATTTATACAAATCAAATCAAACAACATGTATATTATTATTATCATGTATTTCATATCATATAACTAATTATCACTCTTTTCAATTCCAAAAACCGTTTATTTAATCAAATTTTATCTCCTTTTTTCAATTTCTAGGGCACAATTCGTTTAATTTTCAAAATTGAGGCAAATTAGGGCAAATTAGAACCCTAATTATTGGGCGAAACGTTTGTGATCGTGTGAATTGACGAATTGAGGTATTTATTTGTTGAAACCCTAGAATTTGATTAAATGTGTTCTAAACCCTAACCCTAGAAATTTTTTAGGGTTTATATTTGGGATGTGAATGTGTGGTTATGTGATTATATTGAATGCATGATGATTTAGTGTTGGTTTTAGTAACGGGTTGCGGTTTTTGTTTCTGTTAGCGGTTGTGCATGGGTGCAGCGTAATTATGTAAAATGTAGTGATTAAGTTGTTTACTATAAGAATGTTTACGCAAGCGGTTTCACGTTGCTTAGCGTAATTATGTAAATTGTAGTGATTACGTGGTTTACTATAGGTGCCTAAGTAGCTTATTGTATATGCTGATATGGACGCGTTGACGTGTGGTTATTAGTATTGATTAGTGAAATGAATGATTATTAAATTTAATGTGCTATGGTTAGACTATGATCGTCGCCGTTTTTGTTTTGAGTTATGAACGTTTTTAGTAGCCGTTGCACGTGGACTGGTTATGATTAGTGTTTATTGGATTAGCCTAATGAATGATTAGTAATGTAAAATGCTAGGGTTAAACTATAACTGAGACACGATTATAGAAAGTATGGTGAATTGTGTGTTTTTTTTTTGTAATATCCTTTAATGCGTGGAATGTTGGGCTCACGTGCGGCACGTCTTGTTTAATTATATTTTTTTTCCTTGTGCGTGATCATTAGGTAAAACGTAGCTTACTTTTGTTACTCGTTTACCCTTAGTCATAGTCATGAATAGATAAGTTGTAAATAGAAGCCTGTTTAGCAGTGTGTTAACATACAATTTGCTTTGATCATTTTAAGGTCTTGTAGTTTCTTAAGATAGAATGCTGGTTAGCGATGTCATCACTGCCCATTGCCCTTAATAGTCTTTGTGATCATTGGCTTTGTATGTTGTTAATGTTGACCATTAGTTAATGCTTTGCTGTGATATCTCGACCTTGCAACCTCCCATATTCTGCTAGTCATTAACTATCCTATTTGAGTACCAAATACTGCCTAATAAAGGTTTGGTGGCAGATGGCAATGAATGATATAAAAGGGAAGTCCTTGTGGCGATTAGGCACAAATGAGACCATATAAAGAAACATATTGTGGGTTTTAGATAAATTGAATCCATTAATAATTAGATGTGAATTGATCACTTGTGTTGGGTATGTGCTTATGTGGTATCCTATCGTTTTCCTACTTTATATTTTAATTTACCAACACGACAACATGCTGATGCACGGTTTTGATGTTGAACGGGCTAATAGATCTCATCATGCATGGGTTTATTTTAAGTATCTAGACTTAGTGCTTCAAATGAATTCAAGTGTTGCGGAATTGAGACTATATAGCAATTCAAGTTATTTTCAAAGATCATGTAAGAAGTCTGTTTTCCAGTCAATGATTATATGTAGATAGATGTGCTATATACTAGATAATGTTTGATTTCTTTTATCACTGAATGCAGTTATATAGTTGTGTGCCATTATCTCAACTAGTACATCTTTAGGGTCAAACTTTTGTTCTGATAGACATGTACTTAGCAAATAGATGGTGTGGATCTGATGTACTTAGCTACTTATATATGTAGGTCTGTTTTTCATTTCACATTTCTTGTATGTATCATGTTTTTATGTGGAGTTCTGTATATCAGCTTAGTTTTACTCCGGAAACCATTCAATTGTATGCCATGTTAAATATCATATTGATTGAAATCAAATGTGAATTATATTTGTGTCTTTGTACCAATATATGGAATTGTTTTTATTGAAGCATTTATGCTCTTGGTATTCTGAACATTTGTTACAAACGACTATTTGACGTTAATTTATCTATAATCTGATTATATTATACCACGCTCGACTATTAACTGAATTCGTTTCTATTTGGCTTTTTTAAGTCTTTTTTCTTTGTGTCTATTATAATGTTTTGTTGTACACGTAATATCTGAATTGTCATTTTATTCTCTTTTTCTACGTGTAGTGTTATCTAGTTCTTGAATCAATGGAAGAGAGACGCTTGTAGGATAGTATAGTGGGAATGCATGAATGCACTTCAGGATCTTTGCTTGTAGTCAATGCTGGGGTTGATTCCATGGGAGGAGTTACTGATGGTGGAGTCGAAATTTCTTCTGCACCATCTCTGCAGAAATCATCAGATCTTGAGAAAACCCAAGCTGAGCTCAGGTAGAAGTGCTATTCTTTTTTGTTATTGATATTTTATGCTTTAATTCCTTTCGCTATTTATAAATTAAGCTTGTGATGGCTAAATTTACTGCAGGGAGACTTTCAGTGCTGCTGAGAGATTTAGAAGAGAATTAGAATTCTTACAGAAAGTATGATAACTTGGTCATTTATTTACTGGTTTATCTCAAGGTTGGAAGCATTTTATGTATAGATTGGTGATCAGTTACTTGCTAAATTGCAGGGTGGTGATCCGTTAGATTTGACCGGGAATGCAGCATCACTTAGTCTCCAGTCAACATCATTGACAGGTCAAGATCCCGAGCAATTTGTGACAAGGTTTGTGTTGATTGTGTAACGCAGAGATGCTTATTTTTCTTGTAATATCATCATCTATATTAGTTAATTTACTTTTTTTCGTATCGTAGTGAAGTGAAAGGCAGTTTTGCAATAACTGCCTCTCCTCATGGAGATTCTGTTGAAAGTAGCGGCAGACTAGGCGGCCCTTCAGTTGGTGAACCCAATAGTGCTGATAATCTTATGCTATTTGATGATGAAAATAAGTTTCGTGAAGTATCCGTGCATCCTCGTACGAAGAATACTACCCCATCTGAACACTATTCCAAGCTGGATGCTGGTCGTCATGCCAAGGACTCTGGCGAGTCTGTTGCTTTAGAACTGCCCAAAAAATCATATAAGCGTAGAGTTAGGTCTCGACCAAATCGTGATGGTTTCCGGTCAACTTCCAGGGATACAAAGGGATTGTTAAATGATGCCGACAACCAGGAGAAGTTTTTGTCAAATAGTTCTAAGCCTAAAAGTCTTGATGCTACCTTGGGCCTCAAGGATTTAGCTTCAAACAGTCATTTGGACATAAAGCTAAATGGTAAGAAGACCCAAAAATCAACTCTCGGACCATCATATGGTACCGCTACCGAAATTATTTCACAACATTCGGAAGAGAATCTCTTTGATCAACCTTTAACATCTGAAACTAAGGAAACCCCTATTGCATTGTGTTCTGTAGATCCTGGATCTGTAGGGCGTGTTGAGCAGGAAACTTTGTCAGGTTCTGAGCATCCTTTTGCTGTTAATATGCAAACAGTTGGTAATAGCGGAGAACCACTGCTCACAAAGGGTTTGGTCTCCAAATCGTCATGCAGCCAAACCAGACATAGTTCAGAAGGAAACACTGAGAATGAATTGCCAGGAAACTTACAAAAGGTTGATTCTTCTGGACCCATGGAACTCAGTTTAGCATTTAAGGAGGCACCAAGTACGGAGGGAAATAATTTAAATACAGTAAACGATGATAAGATATTAAACATTGGCAATGATAGTTCTATCTCATGCCCATCAAGCCACACTAACAATGGTTCTACACTCAAGGAAGATGAAGGTTTGATAGGGTCTGAATCTGCCTTGCAACAAGAGTCTAAGAAGCCTGCATCATCTACAGGTATTGATAACAACTTCTGAACCAGAAAGAGAATCTGCACTGTCTTAGGATCTGATTCCACTTCTCAATCCATAATTGTTTGTACTGATAGACCTCTGGGCACAGGTTGCACTTCGTTTCGAGAGCCTACATTGTCCCAAAATGCATGCTATCAGAATGATCTGAAACTGGCAACCAAGGAACACGAAGACTCAATTTTAGAAGAGGCTCGTATTATTGAGGTCTGATTACTAGGATATCTTTTATTAATTGAACTTATGGCATTTGATCTTTGTTAAGTGAATTTGTGAGACTCTCCTTAGTAGCTGAATTGAGATTGCTTTGTAAACAGGATAAACGTAAGAGGATAGCTAGATTACCAGTTGGGATTTTTTTATCGGAGAGTCGCTACAGATCACATTGGCATTTTGTCCTTGAAGAAATGACATGGCTGGCTAATGATTTCGCGCAGGTTCCGCTTTAAATTAAAAGTCACCTGCTGTATCCTTCCTCTCTGCACTATGGAATGAGTTATATGACTAATAATTGCTCTATATTCTCGATGCAGTTGCAGTTTCTAACTCATTATGTTTAAGATATATAGCTCACACTTGGTATTTTTGTTTGCTTGTCTATATGTAGGAGCGCGTTTGGAAGGCAACTGCCGCTGCTCAAATTTCTCGGACTGCTGCCTTCAGCTCACGGGTCAGATTACAATTACAAAAATCACTTAGAAAGCATAAAGAAATTGCTCGTACCTTGGCAGAAGCTGTCATGGAGTTCTGGCACACTCTGCAGGTAAATCATTTATGTTACTATTGTAATCAGAAAATAATTCCTCTTTTTCTTAAACGCGACATTTCTATTTCAGTGTCTCAAATTACAACATTTTTATATTCCGTTGTCCTAAAGTACTGCATTTTCTATCTTGATTTGCTCTATGAATACGAAGAATATATTTTCTTTTTGGACAGGTTCATTCCTTAATTTGCCAATTTACCCTTTAGCAGCAGCCATTGTGAGACAGTAGCAAGATTTGTTGTGGTCCACATAGTATTTAAATCTGATCTATATTGTAGTTTATGCATAACATATTTAAAAATATACTTGGTTGTACACGAATCAGATAGTAGTTACATACCTTTACTTCAATTCATGCTAAAACTTGTGAAGAACACACTTGGTTTGGTATTTGTTATAAATTAATAACAAAACTTGGATAAACAGAAACTTAAATTCACCTAATGTACCTTATGTGCTTCGATGGTTAAGGGATACACCTGATGTGTTAATTTGAAAGCACTTGCCAAAGAAAGAAATATGAGGTCTAATAGCGTTACTTTAACAGATAAAATGCCAAGGATTGGAGTTAGAGGCTCCTAAAAAAGATTCTATGCGTGGACTTCGTCAGTATGGGATGAGATTTATGGAGTATAATAGCTCTAATGCCCAGTATAGCTCAGCCCAAGCTCCTATGACTCCTGATAGGATATCGGATCTTGGCAACATAGACATTTCATGGGAGGATAATTTGACAGAGGTATGGACTTACACTTTGTACCGTTACTGTTAAAACATCGAGTTGGACCATTATTATACCACATTTAGTTTTCTTGCCAAATATGCCCTTGCTACACAAGCACATTGTTACAACAACAGAAAATGATCTTGACTCATATTCTAGATGAGATATGCATGTATATGATATTATTTATCTGAAGATACTGTATTTAATCATTTTGCTTGTATTCTCTTACTTATAAATTAAATAATCACGTGATTATATAATTTAGTTTTTTGTACGCAGGAGAACCTGTTTTATACTCTACCACCTGGTGCAGTTGAGGCCTATAGAAAATCTATTGAATCTCATTTGCTACAATGTGAGGTAAAAACATTGCTCAAGAATGGGATTATATATGCTCTGCCAATACAAGGATTGGCCTGTTTTATCCCCTTCGTGTCTTTCTGTTTTCTTGTTTTATGTTTAATGTGCAAGTTTTAACCAGTACCAAATGTGTATTCCCATGCACGTTAATACAGAGAACGGACAGTAGCATGCAAGAGGAAGTGGATGCCAGTGGGTATGATGCTATTGCAGGTATTATAATTATAAGATTATATGCAAGCATCTTGGAGCTTTTATTTATCATTTTTTGAAGTAGAGTTGGCGAGATGGGTTGGTTAGGTAATGGGTCACTGGTGAGCAGTGTTGTAAAAAGCGGGCTAGGCGGCCGCCTAGGCGCTAGGCGGGCATACACCGCCCCGATTTAGGGCAAATCGGCCAAGCTAGGCGGAAAAGTCAAAAATCGGTCAAACATCCGCCTAGGCGGAGCTAGTCGGTCTAGGCGGCCTAGGCGGTCAACGAAAGTCAACCAAAAGTCAACGTTTAAAAAAAAAATAGGGGTTTTAAATTTCAATTGGGGTTTTTCTGATTCGGGTTTTTAATTTTTGAAACCCTAGTTGATTTGGAGTTATGGATCCGAAATTGAAACCCTAGTTGACTTCAATTGGGGTTTTGATTTTCTTAATTTTGTTTTAATTGGTGGAGGGGAGGTTGAAGAGAGAAGAAGAAGTTTAGGCTATGTTATTAATGTTGTGTAACCCTAATAATAAGTGTTTTCTTGCTCCATCAAAAAGTTTATACAATAAGCACAACAAATAACTCATTGGGCTTTGATAAAAGTATACCAAAACTTAATCAAAACAACACATAATGTAAATTTTGCAACATATACAAAAGATATATAATTAAAAAAATTAATATAATTATTAAAAATATATAAATTATGCATATTTTATATCAAATACATATAATTTTACATTTTTTATATAGAAAAGTTCAATCCGCCTAGGCGGCGCCTAGGCCCCGCCTAGGCGGCCTAGGCGCTAGGCGGTGGTCGACCGCCCGACTAGCGCCTAGCGGTTTTTGCAACCTTGCTGGTGAGAACGGGTCTGAAGCAGACCATTTTTATTGGGTTTAGGTTAACCCACTAACACTTTCTTGCCCAAATTTCAAATTATTATGATAAAAAGTTAATGTGCTGATTATGATCACCAAGATAGTAACCAAAGCCTTAGTAAAAGAATTTAGGAGGTTTAATATGCATCAAATATAGACTTTGGTTGTTTTCAGCCTGTTTGACCCATGCAACTGATTTTACCTATTTGAGATAGAAGACAAGCCAACTTGACCCCTTTATAAGTTAATGGCCTGAAATTGGCACCTCTACTAGTGAGTGAAAACTCTAACCATGTGACCTTTGAATCACAAGATGATACGCTTGAAGAAAACGAAGGAGAAACAAGTACATATTATTTGCCCGGAGCTTTTGAAGGTGGCAGGTCATCAGTAACTGTTCAGAAGAAAAGGAAACTCGTCAAGGCGTATGATGCAAGGTCATATGAGATGGCTGATGTGCCTTTAACACAATCTTTTGAAAGAGATATTGGGGGGACTCAAACATCCGTGTTGATTGGAAAACGACCTGCCAGCAGTATAAATGTTTCAATTCCCACAAAACGTGTGCGAACTGCAACGAGACCAAGGTTTACTGGAACTTCTGGTGTTATCCAGGCACAGAATAGAGCAGACGCTTCAAGTGGTGATACTAATTCCTTTCACGATGACCATAGTTCTCTACATGGTGCGTCCCAAATACCTTACAATATGGAAGCAGAATCAGTGAGGGACTACGAAAAGCAGTTGCCATTTGATTCGACAGAAGTATCAAACAGACCTAGAAAGAAAAAGAAGACTAAGCATCCTGTATGTGAATATTTTCTTATGAATCCGGAATGTCATTTACCAGACAGTATATACCTTTTGAGTTTTATATTCCTCTTATGTTGTTCCAGGGATCCACTTTTGAGCATCAATGGCAACTTGATTCCAATTTTCAGAACGACCAGGTGATTGCTAATTTTTTCTTTCTAGTTAGTGATAAAGACATCAAGAACTGATTTATTTCCAGCCTATGAATCTATGATGTTTTTAAGGCTAAGACAAACACAAATGATAAGTCAATGGTTTCTTCAAATCAGTTATTAGAACTATCGTACTGATTATAGATGTTGCCTTACTTTTAGGCAGATAAAAAGCATTACGCGTATCATGTATCCATGCGTTGTTCTGTTGTTAAGGGAAGTAGACCCCATAAATTACCATTATGTACCCCTCTTTGAAGAAATCCTCTTGAATGATCTGAAATGTAATCTAATAAAAAAATAAAAACAGGATTGATTGTCAGAATAAAACCCAATCAATGCTTCTACACACAATTGCTTGTATTTAGTATACTTCTGTTCACGATTTAGGAACATGCTGTAAGATATATCTGGATGATTGTTTGGAGATTAACGTAGGTTCTTCCCCAATCACACAAGGCCATATGTGGTCGTAATATGAATTAAATGTACTCAAACAAAACTGTCATCCTTTGTATGCTATAGTATTTTACATCCAATGTCTTACATGTTGTATGGAAAGCAGAAGGATCACTCAAAGAGAAGGCTGGACACTCGTCAATTTGATTCCAATGGAAATAGTGGTATAGCTCTATTTCTCCTAATGTGTACTTTTGTTTTTTGCTCATTTGGATTAATGATTGATATAATTTATATCTTCCACAATCACATCTTGCTATAATTGTTTGGTCAACGATTAGACAAATTAGATACTTAGTCTGACAATCTTTTTATTTTTTTGCTGATCAATTTCTTCTCCAGTGGCTTCTCAAATGAGTAATATGTCCAACCCAAATAAGTTCATGAAATTACTTGCTCGTGATCGTGGTAGAAAAGCTAAATCGCATAAGGTAATATGATATTATACTTTTAACTGTGTTTTGTCTTTCTCTTACATGGTTTTTTAATTTTTATTTAAAAATTCCTGCAGACCCCATCCGGACAGCAAGGTTCTGGAAGTCCATGGTCATTATTCGAAGATCAGGTTAATTCAGTCTCTTTAAATAATTTTGTTAAGAAATTGATGTCTTGTGTAAGGTATCTTATAAAATACTATCTGACACTTCAGGCCCTTGTTGTACTGGTTCATGATTTGGGTGCCAACTGGGAACTCATTAGCGATGCTATTAATAGCACTTTACAACTTAAGGTAATTACTGTTTGGGTAGGATTTGACTGAATGGTAGATTTTTTAGTCACCTCTATTGATTAACGCTTTATTTTGGTCAACACCTGAAGTGCATTTCTCGAAATTCCAAAGAATGCAAAGAACGCCACAATATATTAATGGATAGGAATACGGGCGATGGTGCTGATAGTGCTGAGGATTCAGGATCGTCTCAACCTTATCCATCAACTTTGCCTGGCATCCCAGAGGCAAGTTTTATTCTAAATTATTCTTTCAACATGATAAGTATTGGCTTTAAGGGTGTTCATTATTCCGGTTGAACTCAAATTAATTTTATTTTTGGTTTGATTTTCGAAGAATGGGATGAAAAAATAGTTGGTTTATGTGTATTTGTGTATATGTATGTATGTATGTGTATGTGTGTATATGTATGTATGTTTATGTGTCTATATGTATGTGCGTGTGCGCGCACGCGGAAGCATCGAAGTTCTTTTTTAATTCTGTTTTTTACTGAAAGCTGAAACTCAAGAGGGCTGGTTCAACGAAATTTAAATATGGGTTTGTTTGGTTTATGAAGTGGCTATCATAAATTCCCAAGCCGAAGAATTTGAACCATGGAACTCAAGTAAAACTGAAAACTGAAAAGATGAACACATCTAATTGGATTATGGGTTGATGCTTTACCATCCATCATTGAGCTTTATAGTTGCTTTTGTTTGTTGGTGTATCTTATACAGGGAAGTGCAAGACAATTGTTTCAACGGTTACAAGGACCGATGGAAGAAGAATCACTCAAGACTCATTTTGAGAATATTATTATGATTTGGCAAAAGCAACGTTATAGGAGGAAGCAGGTGACTTTCTATCCTAGATATCTGCTGTGAATACATGCATCACATGTGCACAGCTGATCATTTAAGGTGGTGCTTTGGTTGATTGGTTATCTAATTACTAGGACTTGAATCTACAAAAAATCAGTTATTAACATTCAGATATACAGATTCAGCATATGTGATTAATATAGGGTCAAATAACTAGTTTAGTACCAACAGATGCAAAAAGCTGGTCTATGACAGTAGAATATACCATCTTTTCTCACTTATTTTGAGACTCTTTATTTCCATTTATCTCTTATACGTCCTTTCAAAAATGTCCATTTTGGCCAAGACTATTACACTCAATTATTTGGTATTACAACTTTAAGCTACAAAAGCACATAGCACATCCGAACACTATTTTGTTCAGTTCATTTTGTTTGTCACATAACTAATCCTGATGATTTGATTTTAAATAACAACTTCCTTGTCTGACAGCCCAACATCCCTTGTTTACTAGAAATCAGGAGCAGGTGCTTAGTAAATATATTTTGCTCAGATAAATAACTTGTCTAGAAAAGGGGTTCCATGCTTCGGTGATGAGTTTTGGGTTGCTTACATTTTGCCTACAACATCTCAATAATAAAGTTTTGCATGGTTCAAAATTCACTCATTTTGTGACTTCTTTTTAGCTCGTTAGCATTGTATGTATAGTCCCCAATTAGTAATACATGAGCCTATGTAAATATTATATATTCTTCAAAATAGTTATATTCACTTTGTTGTTGCATAATCTGTATGCATTTTGATTTAAAAAAAATCCTTGTATTATGATGAAGTGAGGGTCATATTAGTTGTCAACAGAGGGTGATAAGCAAAGGTGCTATGTTCTTTTATGCAAATATGGTACTTGAACTGATGTAATATGTTTCATTTCAATTTTTCTGCCAAAGAAGGATAATCAGGATCCAAAACAACTCCAGCAGCCTCACGGTTCTCATGCACATGCTCTTTCTCAAGTCTTCCCAAATAACCTTAATGGTGGACCTGTCCTCACGTAAGCTTTTGTGCACATGCCCATTACAATTACACATTTGAGTTTTCTTTGGATCTTTTTTTCCTACTTGTTTCTTCTATGCTTAGTTTGTATCTGACACTATTTGCTGTCAATTTATTAATTGAAGGCCTCTTGATCTATATGATGCAAATTCAACTGGCCCAGATTTTGTCCCTGTTGGTTATCAAGCTCCCCATACTGCAGGTGGATTACCAGTTGGAAACCAAGGCAATGTTGCACCAATGGTTCCTGGCTCTACTTCAGGTTCCTCACTACCGGGTTCTTCTCCAACGGCTCTTGGCAGTCACTTGGCCTCTGCATCGGCTCCACATAGTCCCTCTGTAAGGTAATGCTGTAAATAGCTTTTGATTACACGTTCCCCGCTGTTAGAGTTGGCATTTCATACAATCTTACTAAAAAATTGTGTTTTTGTTTTGTGTATTGTCCCAACGTAAAAAAATAAGAATTGGAACATAGCTAAACATGAAATGAGTCGATTTGGTTTGTGTAAGGTACACCATCTTACCAAAGAAATGGGTCAATAAGAAGTGAAGTGGCCGAATGGCGCTAAGTAATTTTCAAATGCTTAATTTTATATGCCTCGTAATGATATTGTATTTTTTTTAACATGTAATCTTTATAATTCATATTGAATACTAAATGCTAATTATCTATAAAAATTTATGAGAACGAATTAAAAAGTGGTGACTTTTTCGATCTGTTTGGACCTGCTTAAAAACCCGATTGGACCCAAACCCATCTTGATCCGTTACCTAACTTGCCCACAGCATGCCAACTAAGCCATCTTTATCTGATATATATACATTGTGCTTGTTTAGGGATGGAAGATATGGGATCCCAAGAGCAGGTCCTTTATCATTGGATGAGCAGCAAAGAATGCAGCAATACAATCAAATGTCTGCTAGGAACATGCAACAGTCGAGTTTGCCTCCTGGGTCTCATTCAGGAACTGATCGAGGGGTTCGAGTGTTACCTGGTGGGAATGGTATGGGTGGCATAAATGGGATGAATAGAAATATGGGAATGGCAAGACCAGGATTTCAAGGGATTCCCTCTCCGTCTACGGTGAATTCGGGTGCGGCAATGCCAACACCTGCAAATATGCACGCTGGGGCTGGGGCTGGGGCTGGTCCTGGTCAAGGAAACGCAATGCGACCTCGTGAGGCTTTGCGTATGATGAGGGTGAGTTTTTTAGCATTTTGATTTTTGGGTAGATATCAAATCATATGCCATATGACTTGAAGCCAGTTAATACTCATTAAATTTGGGCATTGGAGGCCAAACTTCTTTGGCTTCTTTGTAGAGGCCTAAAAGGCGTGCGATGTGTGTTTTGAATTTAGATGATTCACTTCTATATAACGAATGGCAGAAATAAGTATTTGGACGACATATGTTGTTTAAAGGGGCAAGAGTTTGATTGTTTAGCAAATTCTGATTATTTGTCAAACCAATTAATAATTTCAGCAAACATGATTTTTATGTTCTTTTGTGTGAAAAAGGATAGACATTGTGATACAGAACTTTCTAATTTAGCTTAAAACACGGGGTAAATAAGTGATTGTATTAAACCACAGATTCTGCTAATCAGTTACATAATGCAAGTCCCAACAACTCCTTGATGTAATATTCTTTTGTAACAAACTTTACATGAAAGCCATTGTGTTCCAATTTTATGATATGACTTTTTGTTACAGCCTAACCAGAATACTGATCATCAAAGGCAAGCGATGGCACCAGATCGTCATTTGCAGCAGGTATCACAAGGTGGGAGCGCTCAAGGAGTTCCCCCATTTACAAGTGCCATAGTTTCCTTTCCAAATCCAATGTCCCCCCAACAGTCTCCACACATGCCAAATAGTAATTCACATCCACATCATCTTCAAGGACCTCCAAATCTTGCAGCCAACTCTCAACATCCAGCCTTTGGAATGCGGTTTATGAAAGAGAGACAACTTCATCAACAACGCATGCTGCAACAGCAATTTGCTGCTTCCAATGCCATTATGCCACATGGACAACCACAACAATCTCCACTTCCAGTTTCATCTCCTCAAAGTAGTACACAAATTCAATCACAATCTTCTTCACCAGTATCACTTTCACCTATCGGGACATCCTCCTTGAATCCGATGCCTCAACATCCCCAGAAACAGCCTGTACCACCACCCCAAGGGCTTGTACGTAACCCTCAAACAGGTGGCAACCATACAATGAAACCACAACGCCGCCAGCCACAAGTTCAACCACCTGGCAAGCAACATTCTCAGCAGCAGGCTAAGGTTATTAAAGGAAATGGATTCTCAGATGGACATTCTGTTTCAGAGAAAGGCGAGCAGCAGGTCGGGCATCAGATGCTGCAGAGTGGTCAGGGTAACTTAAATCCTGGACCGTCTGGATTAAGTCCTGTCACTCAGGCAGCATCTAAGCAGCCGATGCCTCGTTCTTTAAATCAGTCGCTACAGAAAAGATTTCCTGGTCAACAGAAAAGGCCTTCTTCTTCATCTGATACTACTATCAACAATCATGCTCCATCAGTACCCTCATCTGGTACACCACCAGTCATGGCTGCCTCCAACCATCGCCAGCCACAACCGCGCCTAAAGCTAGCGAGTCAAACTCAAACAACAGCCACTCAAAGGGTGTTACAGAATCTAAAAGCAAATTCTTGTGATCTTCCGACTGGCAAGCTGCAAGTTAGAGAAGTTGCTCAGATATCTGAGCCATATTTTGATTCTTGTGGTTTAGTGTTGGATAATGCAACACAATTTGGTAAGGTTCCAACTGGGATGTCTCCACCTCGATCAAACAGTGAAGGTACTGACAGTGAGCATTCTGAGTCAGCAGTTAGTTATGGTGTTGTTCGTAAGCAGTCTTCACCAGACACCTTGCCTAATTCTCTTGGACGTGATGCTGGTGTACAGTGGCAACAGCAACCGTCTTCGTAGCTAATGGTTTCCGCCTGGATCACTAATTTTTTAACTGGAATGCGGCTCTTGCTACAGCTTTTTGGTGACTGGTACTAGGCCATCCAGGTTGGGCTGTCATTCACATGTACCAGCAATGTACAGGTTTGTTTTCCACCTTATTTTTCTGCAACAACATTGCATATACGTGCACAAAGTTGATTAAGCTTACAAATGAAACCAAAACAACGATATGCTTCTACCATGTATTATTGTTACATTAGGCATGACGAAAAATGACATTTTTACATGATTGTGGACTACTTTTCATGCCATTCAGGAATTATTATTTACATTTCTTAAGATAGGATCGTTTTTACAGACAGTTAATTCTTGCTTTGGATATTATACCTTGCAGATGACGTTCGTAGTTGCAGCAGGCAGTTAGTACAAAGATGAAAACAGGCAGCATTTGTTCTCTAGAAGTTATTGTAGGGTTAACTGGAGTAATGTGGCAAAGGCTAATTTGTATATATAGAATTACCAACGTTTAGAGCCTTGGAGAGATGGAGAAAGATATAGAGGTATATGTACAGAGCTCCCATCTCTCCTTTCTTAGATCTTTTGTTTTGTTAGTTTGCCCCATATTTTCGAAACCCATTGTTTAGCGCTTTGTATACTTGCCTTTTCATGTAGGGGTATAGTTGTCATTGTTATTGGCCAAAGCCTGGGGAAATTTTGTAAATTCTAGTTTTTTGGTGTACATGTTGATTAATGTTGTTAAGATCTTCATTGCATCGATTCAAGTTGACAATATTTTAGTCTCTGTTTGCTTTTTTGACATATTGAAAGGAAACTTGTCTATAGTTTTCTTTTAGAGTGCCAATTTCAATCATTTGTTTATCCAGCTATGTTTTATCTAGCTGGTCAAATGATGAAATATTAAACAAAACGGAAATGAGGCAAAACTCACCGAAGTGTATTCTTGAATGTGTAAAACCTTTGAAGTAGGTTTTTACTCAGAAATTAGTTAACAATTGAAATAAAGTAATCTTAATTTTATTTGAATAATTGTCTGTAAAGTTTTGGAAAGTAAGGTTATGGGTCAACCCAACCAATTATAGGTGTCAGTTAGGGGTGAAAACGTGACGAGCCTGCCAGAGCTAGCTCGGTTTGTTTAAGTTTTAAAAAGCTCGAGCTCGGCTCGTTTCGAGCCTTAAATTTTAAGCTTGAGCTTGGTTCGTTTATACGATTTAGCAAAAAAAAGTTAAAGCTTGGCTCGAGCTCAGCTCGTAATATATCTTTATTGAGCTCGTTAATAAGCTCGAGCTCGGCTCGTATATATGTTTAACACTTAAAATATTATAGTGTCGTTTAGGCTCACGAGCCCAAACGAGCTTTGTATGTAAAGCTCGGGCTCGACTCCTTCGAGCTTTTTACCGATTCGATCCCAAGCGGCTTAGCTCATTTCCACCTCTACTTATAGTTATCTGTTTTGACTAGTTACCTAACATGGCCATTTCGTGGCCTCTAGTATTTTAGGGTTTGGGCATGAAGATGGAGGTTGTGTTGTGTGTGCTGTTATGTGCAGGCCTTTCTTGTTAGCTTGAGGTCAATAGACCTGGAGTTTGATGTTTGACTAGGGCCGTATCTCTCATAACACAATATGGGAAATGTATTATATTTTTTTTTGGTTATGCATTCTTAGGCGAGTTTTATCCGAGAATGGTATTTTTGAAAGTATAGTTGCGCACTTGTAGATTTTCTTAGGATTCGTGCATGTGCGTAATCCTTAACTTTTTGAGGAATCCTTTCTTTATCAGTAGTTGTATAATTTTCTAATTATTCCAAACTCTTATAAGTTGAATCAATAAAATTCAATTTTTCTCGCTCTATCTCAGAGTATATGTTAATACAAATAAATCGTAAAAACGTTTATTTATATTTTACGATCTTTTAATGTTTTGTCGATAACAAACGTAAAATCATTTTAACAAAATAAATAAAATACGTAAATTGTTTGAACTAATAGTTTCTAACATATTCACACTTTTACATAAAACACTAAAACAAGTATAAGTGATTTTATGATTTAATATTACATATGTACAACAACTAGTGTTTACATATTTGGGTAAAATATACACATAACTAGTATGTAGTATATTGGGTAATATAAATGGGTAGAAACTTAAGTATCATAACCCATTGACCAAATACATTGAATGTAGTTGGGTACAACCCAAAACCCATGACCCATGGAGCTTAACCCATAACCCATTGCATGACATCATGCTTATATCATATATGGATAATATCCATAACTCATGGTATTGACCCATACCGATGTGACTATATGCATTGCACTCTTAAGATACATTGTATCTAGTAAAAGACCCATGGATCAACCCATAACCCATGACCCATGACCCATAACCAAAATACCCATGGGTAAAGAGGAGCGTCCCACGGATCCCTAGCTTTACGCTAGAGGGATCCGTGGGATCCGGAGAACAATAGTATTTTTTCTCTATAAATAGTGAGCAATTTCTTCATTGTTTCTCACCCCTTTCTAACATACTTTCCCCTTGAGTTAAAAACTCTCTAACCCCAGATCCAAGTGATCTATGTTTGTAGTTTTGTGTTTGTGTGATTCTCTAGGTTCCTCTTAAAGGCGAGATCACCACCTTTGAAGTCAAGCAAGCTCAAGTCCATGAGTTGCCATGCTTCCTCATCATCAAGACTACTGAAGTCCTCTTGTTGATGATTCTTTTCTTTCTTCTAAGAAGTGTAGTGTTGGAGACATTAGTGAAAGATGTCTCAAGTGTCAAGACGAAGAAATTAGTGAAAAGTGTCGATCGTCCATATTATAGGCATTAGTGAAGGGTGCCTAGAAGTCAAGTCACAAGACATTGGTGAAGAGTAACTTGAAGATCTAGTTAAAGGCATTAGTGAAAGGTGCCTTAGATGTACATTCGATATGGTGTGTTTCGATGTACAAGATAGATTAGTACTAGATCCAAGGATATTGATATCATTGATGATGTTGTAATAAGGAGTAGGTCTCCTTTGGGATTAGTCGTTGGTGTAGTGTTGGGTAGTATTTCCTCCATTGTAATGGAACTAGGTACTTAGCCTAGTACCTAATAAAGGGTAGGCGACGTTGTGATAGGTGTGGTTCACCTTGGTGTGAAAGAACTAGGTACTTAGCCTAGTACCTGATAAAGGGTAGGCGACGTTGTGGTAGGTGTGGTTCACCTTGGTGTGAAAGAACCCGGTGGTTAGCCTAGTATCGGAAAAAGAGTAGGCAACGTTGTGAAGGTTTCTCCACCATAAGGAGTTGGTGTTGTGTAGTGATTACGAACTCTCGAGTAGGTAACTAGGGGAGTGGAGTAGGGCAAGGAAGGTGTCCTTGTTGCCGAACCACTATAAATACTCGCGTTGTGGTTTTGTGCTTCTTAATCTTATCTTTTCATTACATACTTCTATATGCTTGTTTATCAACATCCAACACACACATCTAAATAGATTGACATAAGTCGATCTAATTATTAAAAAAAAGAAGTTTTAATTGGCAAAACTATTCAACCCCCCTTCTAGTTTTCCACAATTGGTATCAGAGCTTCGTTACCAAGTTTCTTGAAGTATATTGTACTTTAAAAACTTGATACGATCCATGGTTAATTGAAAACTACAAAGAAGGTTTTTCATAAAAACAAACACCATGTTTTTTTTAACTTTTTGTTTGGACGTTGATTATATGACAACATTTTTTATTTATTTTTCATTTAATTGCACTAATCCTCTTTGTCATGTTGATTAGTCAAAGCTCATATCTACCAAGCCATAGGAATCGCTTGGTAACAAGAATACCTTCCCTAAGAAGGTATCTTAAGTACAAAGGAGCTGGAATCGTCTTCTGACATTTGTTGTGTCATTTGTAAAGACATTCCTAAGTGCATTTGATGTATGACTTTCTACTCATCTCTAAATGACATTAGCTTGATAAATAAGCATGTTTTCCTAGGTATTTAGTTGATTATCTTTTGTGCATATACATGTTTCACATATAGCTTCATTAGGAAGTCTTCCTCACATACGTGTTACTCTCTCGTCTAAAATCGTGGTTTATAAAACTTGTGTTTTATTTCATTTAATCCAAAAATCATATTCTTCTAATAATAAAACAAAACACAAATCTCAAAAATTCCTCCTTCCCCATAAATAAACCATCCGTCGTTCAACTCTATCAAATCCCCACTTTTTCAAATTTTCCACTTTCAAAAATTACCTCTCATTCAAAACTTCATCTTCCTCTCCATTTCATCTCAACCGAAACCAAGAAGGATCGTCTTCAACATGGTTTACATCGCCTTCGTGCTCATCGTCTTAACACTCATCGCTCTTGTGTTCCCTATGACGAAGTTCTCATACGGAGACATTTACTTTGTTTTGTTAATCTACATTGGGGTTATATACCCAATCCTTTGTATCATTCTTAGCATTGAAATGAAATATTACTAATAGTCTAGTGTATCTAGGTTATTATTATCATAATGTGTTTATCAACTTTTTTGATTTATTTCATTCTCTCGTGATACATTAGAAGTCATGAATGCATGCTAAAAGAAAATGTAGGCTAAAACACATATCTTGGTATAAAACTATAAGATCTAAAAACCTATGTTTTTATCAAGAAATGTGTTTCTGTTATTCCAGATCCACGGATCCCGAAAGTTAGACTAGCCGGATCCCTTATGAAAGGGAACCGTGGGATCCGTACACCTGGACAACAGTTTTTCATGCAAAATAAAAACCACTTTCTTTCAAAAAGTAATATTCCACCAGAATGTCAAAACCATAAGTGAGTTAAGTGTCATTAGTGTTAAAAACCATTGTTAATAAAAATCTAGTAAAAAACGTTAGATAAACTGGTTGACCACAAAACATCACTTTCTATTAACTCATCTTTTCTATAGGTTCAATTATGACGCATGAATATGAGTTTGATTTTTCACTCACTAGCGTCTACACTCCGAACATCTCCCTTGAGCCCAACACACCTGGCAATCATGTCCGTGGGTTCAATAATCTCGAAAACCGTCACTTCCATGAAGGACGTACTGTAGACACCTCTCTACAATTCGAAGAAGGTATCAATACCTCCTTCCGAGCTATAGGACTAGAATGTCTTCTCGAAATCAACGAGAAGATATGTCCAAGTTTCATAATGGAATTCTTCCGTCAAGTTGAACTCGTTCGTAACGAGGATCGCTCACTATCTCTTTGGTTTTGGATCAAAAACCAAAAGTTTGCTTTAACTCTTGGGCATTTTGCTCACATCCTCCGGATTCCAAATCATGGACAATGTGTCTTCACCGAAGATTGGTCTCTTGATTATCTCTTCAACTTTCGTGAAGAAAATAGCCCATATTGTTCACACATCCCTTCCCCGGAGGATTTAAATCGCATAATATGCAAACCTCGACCATATTACTCCGATCCAAACATTATCTTCACACGGGACATCCGAGAAGAGTACAAGCCCCTTTCACTCATCCTACGTGAAAATGTTTGGAGTCTTAGGGGAAATCGAGAAATCCTTCCCGCTTGTTGTGCTCACATAATGTATTGTTTGCTAACACAACAACCATACAATCTCGCCTACTTCTTCGCTAGGCGAATTGTAAATCTTCAAGGCTCCAAGAATAAACTCATCCCTTATGGAATGTTCTTGACGCGCCTCTATCATAACGTCATGCATTTTCATCCTCAATTTCAAAGTCCGTTGTATGTACTTGTGAACAAGATGATGGAACCGCTAAACACATCACTCATGAAGACTTTCTTCATTCTTGATTCCACCAACACTCATCAACCACTTGATGATCCTTCTAGCGAAAACGCTCAAGGAACTTAGTAGTACTTCAAATAGGATCAATCCTTTTGTACTCATGCTTTATCAATGTAATCCAATTTCCTTCATGAAATAAAACATCTTACATTTGATATCTTAGTATTAGAACCTCTTAAACTAACTTTGGAATATAATGCATTGTCAAGATCATTGCATACCTTTAGTAAAGGTTCTGCTTAGCAGATAGACGGATCCCAAAGTTTGTGCTAGACGGATCCCTACACTTAGGGAACCGTGGGATCCGGCAAACAGAAAATGCAATTGCAAACATTGTATTTCAAACATGTCTTTAGAACACCTCACACTAAACTAGACATAGTGTCTTAAGGCAAATTAAGTCCTTATCAAGTTAAGTAGACCCTTCCTACTCACACATAACTCACCTAGATCACACTCAAAGACGCTTGTAGATCTATCGTTTCACTTAAATCCATTACTCTTCCGCTCTCAAGCTCACACATCATTTTTCACATGATCCCTCATATCTAACTTTGGAAATCTTTTATAGCATAATTGATCATAACCATCTTTACCTCAAAATTGGTCAAAATTGATCAAATTCTAGTTTGTCCATCTTAAGCCTTTAGGATAATCTCCAAAACATTATCCTAAGTCACTATCTGATCTCTATGATCATTTAGCTTCACTTGACACTCCAAAAATATTTAGTGTCATCTTTGTTCATCCATTGGTACTCATGAAAGTTCTAATCTCTTCCATAAAAGGCAATCATTAGGTACATCACTCATTACCTTCAAGTACTTAAGCACCCCTTCATTTAAGATACTTAGGAGGACTGAAACACTCAAGATGTTATAGATCTTAGACCTTAGAAACAGCACTTTTATCCTTTCATAGCTGCTGAGAGCCGGATCCCTAGGATTAGCCTAGACGGATCCCTCGTTGGAGGGAACCGTGGGATCCGGGTGACCGATTATGTCAATTCTAGCTAAAACAATCATTTCAAGCTCATCTTCCTAACTTAAACACTCCATCTCATCTTAAATGAGTTCCTAGATCAATACAAACTCTGAAGTTGACTCTTGTGCATGTTAATCATTATATTCCAATGAATTTTAGTGGCTTAAGGCTTGAATGCACTTGCCAAATCTCTTGCTTTATAAACCACATTGTTAGGACTTCTAAAGTCATCACCTTCATCCTCATTTTCAGCACTTAAGAAACCTTTACAATCCTCTTGAAATCATCATGAGGAAAAATCCAAGTAACAACTTATCCACCAAAGAACCACCCAAGAAAATTGCTCGTGTTGTACACGAAATATCTTCAACCGAATCATCTCCGGTCAAGCCAACAAATGCAAGGATTTCTTCTCAACCAATCAAACCAATTCCTAGAAGGATAGTACCCACAAAACTACCTATGCCAAACACCACCATACCTCCTAGGCCAAACAATATCATCTCCACTAAACCATCACCATTGGTTCCTAGAGCTATCTCATTTACGACTCCACTATCATCACCACACCTATACAATTTAGAGGATTTACCACATAGGCCGTCTCATCCTCCTCCACCGGCAACATTCTCCTCATTAGGAGGAATAGTGGTACAAAAGCAAGGTGTTGATTCAACACTTGCTCCGGCTTCCTTTTCGCCGTCACCATCATATAATCCCATTTGGATTATGAGAAATTATCAAAGTCAACCACCCGACCATATTGAAGTTGACACTTCTCTACCACCACCATCATTCTTGGTCGAGCCACCTTCAAATGCGCATCCACCAATCCCTCCGTCATTTGAGGCTCCGCAAGTCGCTTCACTTGATCCTTCGCATCAAGCTATTTCATTTCTTCCACCACCACTACCTAGCCATGACAAAGATTGTTATCATTTTCAACATGTTGAAAGTTTGATACATGATGTACGAGAAGACCAACGTTTCATGTTCTATCACCTCCTCCAACGTTTCGACGAGATTAAACCTAAACAAACTTGAGCTAGAGGATTTTAGTGCTGTCCTAGTTTCAAGCGCTACTTAGATAAATCTAGTAATTCCAAGTCATGTATCGATCATTTTCTTAGTTTTTAGAGTCAAGTATATCATATCTCTAGTTTTATTAAATGAAAATACATGCTACTTGCTATATTTCTGAGTATATGATTATGTTGTATAATACATATCTCACTTTGATATTAACATAATGTGTTATATCACCATTGCTGAAATTGATCATCAGCCAGACGGATCCCTCATATTTGCCTAGACGGATCCCTACAAAGAGGGAACCGTGGGATCCGTGATACAGAAAACTATTTTTCTACTAACTTGGATCATATTTGCAGGAAATTATGCATTATACTTGTTTTCTAACCTTTGTTTTGTAGTTATTCAATTTACACATGAAGACTTTGACACCCTAAAACTAGGGGGAGCTTTGTGTCAAAGCAATACACTGCAAATTACTTGCAATATTAGGATTATATTTCATGACATCCCTTTGCAAAATTGCAATCATCAAGGGGGAGCACATTTGTCACATAGAAGAAATCTTTTGCAAACTTAGTTGCAAATGAACTAGCTTGGTATTATTTTCTTGACGCCCTTACATAGGGATGGATTCGTCAAGGGGAAGTAAAGACGAGATCCTTTCCCATTACTTGCTCTCTATTTTTTTTTCTTTCACATGTTTTTCCTAAAACAATGTGTTAGTTTCCTTTCGAAGCTCTTTTTGTTTCTACAAAAAGGGGGAGAAGAAAGTAAAAACTACAAATTCAAACTTTTACGAATTTTAGCTTTTCCTTAAAATAATTTTATGTTTTGTCATCAACAAAAAGGGACATATTGTTAGTACAAATAAACCGTAAAAACGTTTATTTATATTTTACGATCTTCTAATGTTTTGTCGATAACAAACGTAAAATCATTTTAACGAAACAAATAAAATACGTAAATGGTTTGAACTAATAGTTTCTAACATATTCACACTTTCACATAAAACACTAAAACAAGTATAAGTGATTTTATGATTTAATATTACATATGTACAACAACTAGTGTTTACATATTTGGGTAAAATATACACATAACTAGTATGTAGTATATTGGGTAATATAAATAGGTAGAAACTTAAGTATCATAACCCATTGACCAAATACATTGAATGTAGTTGGGTACAACCCAAAACCCATGACCCATGGAGCTTGACCCATAACCCATTGTATGACATCATGCTTATATCATATATGGATAATATCCATAACCCATGGTATTGACCCATACCCATGTGACTAGGTGCATTGCACTCTTAAGATACATTGTATCTAGTAAAAGACCCATGGATCAACCCATAACCCATGACCCATAACCAAAATACCCATGGGTAAAGAGGAGCGTCCCACAGATCCCTAGCTTTACGCTAGACGGATCCTTTGTGGGATGGATCCGTGGGATCCGGGGAACAATAGTATTTTTCCTCTATAAATAGTGAGCCATTTCTTTATTGTTTCTCACCCCTTTCTAACATACTTTCCCCTTGAGTTAAAAACTCTCTAACCCCATATCCAAGTGATCTATGTTTGTAGTTTTGTGTTTGTGTGATTCTCTAGGTTCCTCTTAAAGGCGAGATCACCACCTTTGAAGTCAAGCAAGATCAAGTCCATGAGTTGCCATGCTTCCTCATCATCAAGACTACTGAAGTCCTCTTGTTGATGATTTTTTTCTTTCTTCTAAGAAGTGTAGTGTTGGAGACATTAGTGAAAGATGTCTCAAGTGTCAAGACGAAGACATTAGTGAAATTTGTCGATCGTCCGTATTATAGGCATTAGTGAAGGGTGCCTAGAAGTCAGGTCACAAGACATTGGTGAAGAGTGACTTGAAGATATAGTTAAAGGCATTAGTGAAAGGTGCCTTAGATGTACATTCGATATGGTGTGTTTCGATGTACAAGATAGATTAGTACTAGATCCAAGGATATTGATATCATTGATGATGTTGTAATAAGGAGTGGGTCTCCTTTGGGATTAGTCGTTGGTGTAGTGTTGGGTAGTAGTTCCTCCATTGTAATGGAACTAGGTACTTAGCCTAGTACCTAATAAAGGGTAGGCGACGTTGTGATAGGTGTGGTTCACCTTGGTGTGAAAGAACTGGGTACTTAGCCTGGTACCTGATAAAGGGTAGGCGACGTTGTGGTAGGTGTAGTTCACATTGGTGTGAAAGAACCCGGTGGTTAGCCTAGTACCGGAAAAAGAGTAGGCAACGTTGTGAAGGTTTCTCCACCATAAGGAGTTGGTGTTGTGTAGTGATTACGAACTCTCGAGTGGGTGACTCGGGGAGTGGAGTAGGGCAAGGAAGGTGTCCTTGTAGCCGAACCACTATAAATACTAGCGTTGTGGTTTAGTGCTTCTTACTCTTATCTTTTCATTACATACTTCTATATGCTTGTTTATCAACATCCAACAAACACATCTAAATAGATTGACATAAGTCGATCTAATTATTAAAAAAAAATGAAGTTTTAATTGGCAAAACTATTCAACCCCCCCCCTTATAGTTTTCCACAGTATACATGAGTCCAGAAGGTCATTGTTTTAATAAATGATGCAGAGAAAAGTGGTGACATTGATCCACAAGAAACTCATCAAACAATTGGGTAAGAAAGCCCTTTTTTATCTTCGAAGCGATGGTGATAGTGGTAGAGAAAGAGTGTCGTTTTTTTGTTATGAGAAATGGTTTATTTGTGCAATGTCATACTCCAGTACTCCATTTAGTCAAAATCACATGTTGTGATAGTTTATTTTCAGCGATGTTAAAGTGAACATAATATGTCATGTTGATAAATATCGTGAGGGTAAATAAAAAATGGATCATTGATTTTGACTAAAAAGTGGAGTCTTATTTCGTTTTTTCGTTTATTTGAATATGAGAATATCTCAATCCTTAAAAACATGTTAATCAATTCTCTAAGAGGATTTTTTTTTTCTTAAACGCAGGACATAATTGTGCTTTACACTTTTACCATGTATCAAGATTCAACTTATTTGTATAGAAAAATCGAAATGTCGTGTTTCTTAAAGATCTTGTACACATGATTTATTGTTGTCACTATATTTGGGATTATCATATCATATTATAAGTTTCCCAACAGATGTGTTGAAGGAAATAATGTTAGAGCTTGAGGTGTCATGATAAAATAAGGTTTGTCACAATGACGTGAACCTTATTGTTGCTTGTTGTTCCTTTGCCACCACACCAGACAACCTTGTTGTCTTTCGCCACTTTCATGTTAATCGTCTGCACAACGAAGCAAATACTCATCCTTGTTGGTTCTTTTTGTCAGATATGAACGTTATACAACGTTTTGATATTTGATCTATCCATTTTTCTTCTTTTTTTTACATAAATTTAACACTATAAATACTAACACATTTTTACAAATTGTACACAACTTTTCTTTCAAAACACTACATTATAATAACCAATAAACGTGAGTAATTCATCTTATTCCGGTCAAAGTGGTCTTGATGAAATATCGGAGCTGGAGATGATTATGCAATAATATGAGTTTGAGCAATCGTTGCAACTACAAGAAGCCGAAAGTTCACACCGCCGTAGGTACATCCCCGTGAACGTAATGTTGCTGAAGCACGTCTAATGGCCGACTATTTTGGTAATGACCCAAAATATTTGGACACAAATTTTAGACGTCGTTTTCGTATGAGCCATAAATTATTTTTAAGAATAGTCCAAGGTATTGAAACATATATCGAAACTCATCATCCTCTTCCCAAGCATTTTGATTTCTTTAGAGTCCGACCCGATGCTACTGGTATAATGAGTATTAGTGTGATTATGAAATGCACATCCGCCATACGCCAATTGGCGTACAGCGTAGCACCTGATGCATTAGATGAGTATTTACAAATAGGGGAACATTTTGCACGCGATTGTCTATATCATTTTACTATGTGCATAATCCAATTGTATGTGCCTGAGTTTTTAAGAAAACCATACGTGAATGACATTCACAACTTATACAACGCACATAACGCGGTTCATAAGTTACCGGAAATTTTGAGAAGCATGGATTGTATGCACTAGGAATGAAAAAATTATCCGAAAGACTGGCAAGGGCAATTTCACAGAGGTGATAAAATGTATCCAACTATAATGCTTGAAGCCGTTGCGTCATACGATTTGTGAATTTGGCATGCCTTTTCTGGAGTAACGGATGCAAATAACGATCTTGCCGTTTTAAGTAATTCTCCGTTATTCGAAAACCTACTTGATGACATCGCCCCCGTGCTTCCGTTTGAAGTAAACGGAGTTATATTTGATCAAGGGTATTATCTACAATGGGATGGCTCCATTATTTGTACGTGGTAAAATTGTACTCTTTTAATGGCCTTCTAGGCCCAACTGAAAATTCCTCAAAGATTTAATTGTCCATTTTGTATACTCCTTTGGTATATAAAAACTTTTATCTTTTAATAAAAGTATTGTGTATGAAATATAATTTAATAATAGCATTGTATGTATTATATATATATACTAAAACCCATTGCGGGGCACTGTAGCTACAGTGGATACGCAATTTTCATTTTAGCCCCTTTTAACCCTTTAGGTTAAATTTGAAACGGAACAATAACTTCAGGGGCTATTTCTGTCCAAATATTAAGCAGAAACAGCCCCTGAGGTTACCTTTTATTTTCAGCGTTAGTCCCTAAGGACTAACTTTGCAACAAACCGCCACTTTCAGGGACTAAAAAGGAAAATATTGTTGCTATAGTGCAAAACAGTGCTGCTACAGTGCGAAATAGTGCGTGTATTGTACATAGGGAATTTACGAAAATGGTCACTCGGTTTAGCTGTGAAACGCACCGTTAGTCCCCCGTTATCAATCTTTTGCAAATTTAGTCCTAAAAAAAAAAAAACACTTTAGCAAATTCATTCCCGTAAATAAAATGATCGAGGGCAACGCACTCCCGCCGCAACGCGCGGGTTAACCCGCTAGTTTACTCTTTTACTGGAAAAATTACAAGTCCATGCAAACAACCCTCTGATAAAAGCAAATAGAAAATTTAACTAGAAATTTTGCGAGTCTTGTTTTTTATTGGTTTAATCATATTTGCCAAATTTCAGTAAAGATTGATTTTAGGTAACTAGTCTTTTGTTGGGGCTTACAAAGGCGACTAACTCACTCGGTCAAGCGTTCCTCGAGCGTCCATTAATTTTGAATCACAGGCCGCTCCATCATTGTCTGATTTTTGATTGTTTGAGCACAATCGAAAATATGTATCTAGTATCTACTTATCATAATTTTTTTACCATGCTCGGTAGTTCCGTAGCAGGTTTTTTCAAACATTCTATGATCAAAAAGACCCGCTATAATGAAAGTATTTCAGTTAAGTGCTAAAAAAGATATGGTCGGCCGAATATGGAGGTTGATTGAACATAGTTCTCGCTTAGACGGTTAGAGTTATTCAAAGCTTTCAAAATTAAGTTTGGTTACAACAAGCAAGGTGTTTTTAGGCATTGTTCCAAACTTCCAACTATTCAATCAAGGTCTCAAATCAAAGATTGAGCATACATCAAGAAGACTAGTTGTATACTTAATAAATTCTTGTGATCATCATGTATAAACGAAAACTATTTTAGGTTGCCTCCAGTAAGGGCCTTCAATCCCCCTTATTTTTCATGTCACGTCAGTTTTCTCTATCCAGCGACCTTCAGGCGATTGGGTGCCCCAGTAAAGACGACTTTTAAAACAAAAAATATACCCCACAAATATTTCTTTATAATTAAATATAACACACAAATGGTAGGGAATGTCGATCGTATACACGACCCATATCAAAAAAAATCATCCAATCAATCGATCACTCATATCCTCCACAGTAAGGACGATCGACATAGATCGAGTGGGGATCGATCCTCCTAATCGATCTTCTCTATCTACTGCATGCAGCCTTAGCAATATTAGGTATAATCCTCTGGTTCCATAATAAACTAAAATTTAGGTAAATGTAGATCACAATTTTGTTTCTTCTTATTTTGAAATTATCTTTATGTAGGTTAAGACAGTATTAGTATCCTACTACATTTTTTATCCATTTTTTATAAGTAGAGTTCGTTGTTTAAGTTTTCAATGTGTTATATGTAATCACGGAATTTTGTTAAGTCGAGAAGAATTTTCGCAACCTGGAATGTTTTAGTTTTTCGCGTCAATACGATTGTTCCTTCGAATTAAAAAACTAGAAAGTTTGACATCAAAAGTAAGAAAAAAACACATATACTACAATCAGTAGGTTCAATCAGGAATTTGATCATTATGAATTATCAATTTCTGGGAACAATTACATCTCAAAACGAAAAAAAGTACTCATTTTCGCCAAAAACATAACAAACTATTCCTATTGACATGTTTTTCTAGGCGAATTATCTCATTCTATGTAAAAACTATCTATTGACAAGTATGCTTGTTTTCAAAAGGACGAGAAAACGCCTTGAATTATCAACCCGGCAGGGAAAAGAACCAAGAAACTATATGCTTTTGAATGGCTGTATGTATACTTTGTCGTTCGAATATTGAGAAAAAACTCAAGTTCTGATTGAGATCTTTTATACCCGCATCTAAAATCTTTGTCGGAAGAATTGTTGTTGCCTTTTGAGTTTTGAAGACGTTGAGCCAAAATTATATGTTCATTGCCATCTTCCACTTGAGGATGATTTTGTACGTCTCACCCAACACGAGTTTGTTCTCTGTTATTCCAATATAGAATCGTTAGCTTCAAGATACTAACAGACTAAACGCGCAATTTTTTCATACATATACCACCTATATCACACTATCTTACTAATGTCTCTAACGAGACTTGAACCCACAACCTTTTGATATCTTCAAGGTAATCAAGAGTTTATAGTTATGACTTTTGACTTACATGTATTGTATCCCCTCTTAGGGTCTCTATTGATTCCTCGAGTTCCATTTGTTTTGAAGCCGTAGCAAATAGTGCCTACAGAGTAAGATAAGAATAGATCAAATAAGAATTTAGTTAAACAGCCATCATAAATGAAGGTGGAAGTTTCGACCAATTAACTTGTAATTCAGGTATGCTTAACCACTTACAGGCAACTTAAAAGAAAAACTGCTTAATGAGATTACTGAAAAACGATGTTCAAAAAAAGATTACTGAAAAACATCAGTATTTAATTTTAACTGCTAAATCATGTTATTTAAAAACAATGTGTTATTGTTGAAACAATATAATGTTGGTATTATTTGACAAACTGATAAAAGTAGTTTTGGTTAACCCAACCCACAATTTTTGCCATCTCTAACACTAGAGCTCGAGAAAAACAAAACAAAAAAAAATCATACCTTTTTAGTCTTCTGCAAGTCATATTCCATGGATCTTATACGATTCATCGACTCAGCAAGCATCTCATCTTTCTCTTGGGGAATTTTTGAGGGTTTGCTTGAAAGCTCAGCCACCATAGCTTCAAGTTGTTTCAACTTCTCCTCACACGGATGCAAAATGTTCTTTTCTGGAGGACTTGGAATATCTACAAACTGATGGGGGATTTTCCCCGTGCCCAATGAATTCACAATGTTTCTTGACAAAGATTTCACAAACCCAAAAAGAAGAACAAATATGTACGCTATAACTTTGAATATAAAGCCGACAACTTTCTTTAAGGTGGATTCTTCCATTGTTCTTGATAGAGTCAAATCATCTGTGCAAATTGTCAAACAGTATGAAATTGGTTAAAACACTACAAGAATAAAAATGGTGATCGGTTTAGCTATAAATTTGTCAATTATGTAACTAAAGATTCTAAAGATGTATCTAAAAGACAAATAAATGTTTTCAGGTCAGCCTGCCTCGAATTAAGCAGCGCAAATTTTTTTTTTTGACACGAACCCGTCTTGACCCGCCCATTTTGCCACCTTTTATAATAAGTAATATGCACGAAACGATCACTTACTTCTGGGAGGGACCTCAATCTGAGTACCCAAAACTAACGGTTCGACTCTAGTGCTGTTAGGAAGAGGAGGCTTGTTGACCCTGAGCTGGAGAGACATTGATCTTCTAGGAACATGACTCTGGAACACAGAGGACGATACTGGCTCCATGGAGGCATTACGACTTGTGGACTGAGTTTGAATCAAGTCAAAATGTCATGATAAATTTACATAATGTAGGTAAAAGACGTGGAAAACAGTTGCCTTACCTCTGAAATAATTGACTTGACCTCCAAATTAGATTCATCATAAAAGCTACTATTTTTATCTGTGTTTTCTGTGTCAAGTAGCTGCAATAGGAATGGAAAACAACTGAGAAAACAAACGCTTGCGTGTATAATAACTGGTCAAAATGACCCAAAAGGTTAAACAGGTAGAAAATCTCATAACACATTTTCACAACGTCATTATATTCAAAAGAATTTAAACTGTCATTTGAATAACTTAGGTTTTGTAATAATATCTTGCACACAATTTATTAATAATATAGAGACAATTGTGATGTGATGGCAGGCCGGCCCATTTTGACCCAAAAACCCATATTGACTCATTACCCAACCCGTCCTACCAGCCCGTTTATCCACCACTACTCACAACTTAACCATACCTTCATCAAATCTTGATCATGCCAAGGACCCTTGTCTGACTTCAAGCATCCACCTTCATTCAGGCACGAACAACTTCCACCAAGAAAATCTGGCAATTGGCTGTGAATCCAAGCAAAATTGAGAACCCCAAATAACAAACGTAAATTTATGCATAGAGAAGCAAAAACAAACCTCGAGTCTATAATTTCCAGCAGTTTGGTCTGATACTTGTTGCCAAGAACCTACAAATTTGATTTTAGATCAAATCAAAATTTGGTTACTAACGAAATTCAGCATCACAAAGAACAAAAAAAATAAAACTCAGTAATCTTTACATGTATCTTTGATGTTGTTCTTGGATCAAGAAACCCTTTTGCTGTATTCCATAGTAATTTGAATCCGCTACCAGCATTGACGATGAACATTTGATGTAACGTCTGATTAGCCGAAGAATAAAAAGCAATTAGAATTTGTATACATATGAATGAGTCTGATCAGTTTATATTATCTCTAATGGGTTAAACGTGTATTTTTTCATGCATAAAACCTCCTAATCATTTCATTCAGTAACTTCTTTTATTACAAAAAAAGATATAACTTTTGTAGTATAACGTAAACTTTGGAGAGTTTAGTCGGGTCCCAACCCACTTTACCCGTTTTGACTCATTGCCAGAATGCCGGCACACACACACTTACAACAATACTCATAACATGGGTTTAAAGTTAGTACCTCAGGATAGTTATCTCCGTCTATCTTTTGCATGCGCATCAGCAGATCATGTGCAACTTTACCAAAACTCATCCAATGCTACAATAAAATTAAGACAGTTAAGACTTATTAGATTGCTAATTCAGCATTAAAACTTTCCGCATATAAGGAACAAAAAGCATTATAAGCTAACCATTCCATGAACATCCAATATGGTGGTGCAAGAATCTATATGTCTCCTCGCTGCAACGGAACATGCTGGAAATTTTTCAGAAAATGCTTTCTCGAAACCTTGTACATGGTACCTTAAAAACCTATCAACCGTAGTCACATTCATGAGCTTACTAGGGTCTACTTTTCCTAGTCTTTCTATATAAACAGGCCGTCCCTCTTTGTCCACTCCATGATACCCATGAGGATAGTACGTTTGAACCTCTTCATATTCATCATAGACAAAATCCTGAAATATAGAATAAAATCATGCACACAATAAGATGAGTACTCCAATTAGATTAATGTCAAACAGACCACTTTACAAATACAAAATCAAATTTCCTTCGTATATTCAAAGACCTTGTGTCAGCTTTGGTAAGTGACCTTTTTGACAACACTTGACGTACACGTAACTAATGGATTGATTATAATGTTTCTTCATTCTTGTGGTCAGGATTTCCATACTAACAAAAAAGTCAAACATCCTATGCATAACTAGTACAAGGGTGGTTAAAATGAGGACCTCTAAGATAGTGTCGGCACCATAGTCTTTCCTCCAGTTGAGCATTTCTAGCCACATTTGGACCGCTTTATCAATATCAAATTTCCTTGCCTTCAAAAATCTGCAACCACATGTTTACATTAAGAAAGTGCCATAATTACTGCAGCACTTCCCTTTTGGAAATGTTGTAAAGGTCAAAGTCAACTTATAATCCCTCACCTTAGTTGCATAATAATTGATATCAAGTCAACTTCAGCTTTGTTTCAAGGAAATTTAGATACATGGTACTGATGACAGTTAGTCATAGACTTTTAGTTAAGCCATGTGCAAGCACATATTGCATTTTCATGTGACGATGGGACTAATAATTATGATCAATGAGTCAAAATAGCTCAAAAACTTATGAACTACGACTTTAGCTTGGATTAAGCAATGTACTTTCAGAACTAATACTAACTTCAAAACAATTGTTACCTTAATAATGTGTGGTAATCATCGTGACGATTCAAAAGCAAGTCTTTTTCAATCAAGATTTGGCGAAAAGCATTCACCGTCTCCTCTTCCTCTTCATCTCTAACATCATCTATGGAAATGGAAGCAAACTGGCAATTTGAAGCCCTTTTATTACTTCGCGTTTTGACGGAGCTTATTGGTCTTGTTGTATCACTAATTGATTTCTTCTTCGAAGATTTAACCCTGACTCTTCTCTTATCATCCCCAAACGTTCCCAAATCATATACTTGGGTACTTTTATCTTCTTGATTCAATGCTATAACATAATAATAATAATAACAATAACTATAAGTAAACAAATATATAAATATTACAAGAACCACTTACATGTTCATATTAAGAAGGTATTTGGGACTGCTTATTAAAATCGCTTGTCTGTTCTAATACCTTTCTGGGAAATGTCCTGAAAGGCTTATTGCTCTATAAAAACTGAAACTGCTCAAAACAGCTAATGTAGCTCAACAAATAATCAAATCACAGTTTATAAACAATCCCAAACACCCTCAAAACTGCTAACTTATTGTATCAAAGCACAATAACGAAATTAACAGTTCTAATCTGCCATCGCAAACGACCCCTAAATCACATAAAATTATTATTGACTGTCAGAATCACTTCAATACTAATAATCTCATAATTCCAAAACAACAACTAAAGTATACAGATTTACAACAATCTTAACTGGCATTATTGAGGGCGTGTTTGGGATTGCTTATTAAAACTGCTTTAAAAATTGAAATTACCTATTCAAAACAGCTAATGTAGCTCAACAAATTAGCAGTTTCAATAAGCCAATCCCAAACATCCACCCCTAAATCACATTTACTCAATTTTTAGTCTTTAAAATCACTTCAAAACTAACATAGCCAAAACCATTAATCTAAATAGCCAAAAAACACCGCTTAAAAACCTCGAATTCGTATTGCATAAAAACCGATAAAAACAAAAATTTACCTGGCATTATATAACAAAATTCAGTAGTCAAAGATCACAACACCTCAACTTCAATTCAAAACACCCATAAATCACAGTTTCCACCTCTGCATTCATTAAACAACATTATAACATACAAAAAAAAGTTAGATCTAAAAAAAAACAAAGATTCTTGATTTTAATAATAATCTTGATCATTGAAATATAAAATTATAATCAAATTCACCAAAAGGGTATCATTAAAAACCAAAACCAATATCAAATCAATCAAATTTACAACTCAAAAGTACCTTAAAAGAACCCACATTCACAAGATCATCAAGAATCAATACCAAATTAAGAAAATGAATATAATCCTTATATAATTATATATATTTGTATATGTATATATAAGTATATAAACACACACTTTGTTTGTGAATACTTTCTTGTTGAAGTTGTAAAGGAAGAAAGGAAAGAAATGGTTTTTATTTATAAAAGTGTTTTATTATTGGAATATGAAGCATTTTGTGAGCTTGTATAAATAAATGAAGTTAATTTATTTTAATTAAATTAATATGGCTTTTTGTGATGATTAATTAATGAATGGATTAAAGCTTGGTCAAAGAAGATTAGGTTATAAGGTAAGATTTGAGAATGTTTTGGGGTTAATTGTTAAATGTGGTTAAATTATAAAGTAAGGTAAGAAAGTTTAGGTTATAAGGTAAGAAATCATAGATGAGTCATCAAATATCAAATCAAATAACATGTAAATTTTGTGTTAATACTCAATGTGGTGAAATAAAGTTGGAAAATTGCTCATAAAATCTTTAAACTTTGTCAAAGTTTTTATTTGTGGAAAATGTTTACATTTACAACAATAACAATATCAAAGCTTGTAAAATTAATGTAAAGTAAAATGTAAAAATTTATGCATTTATCTTCGGTTATTTGAGCATATATTTTTTATTATTATTAATTGGTATTTCTTTCTGATAAAATTTGGAGTTGTAATAACATATATGTTATCATCAAGAAGACTAAATGACAGTGCATTTAAATCTTGCTTAAGTTGTGTGATAAGTTTTTGGTAAATATCTTATGAAATAATTAGTTGTTGGTTAAAAATAACATAGTTTAATGTTATTTTTAGTTATAAATTTTTATACGTTTTATGACTACTATTAACATGTCTTTGAATTTATATACAATTTTAATGTTATTTTGATCTTTTTGAAGTAATATTTGTTTAGAAAGAATGATTGAAAAGGCAAACCAATACATAGAGATTAGAGAGTAGTAAATTAATGGTTTTGCATGAGATTAGAATAATAAGGAAGCCTGTAAGTTGCAATAAAAGTGGAAAAGTGAATAGACAAACAAGTGGAAAGGCAAAACATCCAACCTGTTTTGTTGGGCAAGCACTTTGGTAAAAAAATAACATAGTGCTTTTATCACAAAACATGTGTATTTTAATTAAATTCATAAACAATTTTATGTGTAAAAGAGTCGCTTGGAATTCAAACTTTGCTCATAATGAGGTGTAAGTTAACTAAAAGAAATTGCAAGCTATAGCAAACAAGAACACTAATATAGAGTACAAAACTCTAAGAGCAAAGGGTGTCGAAGCAATTGACATGCGATTTGCTCTCATTTTCTATGGTTGGTTGCGCCAACTCCTCACCATCCAAGGTGTCAAAGTTGCGTTAAATCCTCCTTGAGTCGTTTGAATGGCTCACACCAATGAGAAAAAAGTGACCAGTTGTGTGTGTGTGTGTTTTTTTTTTTTTTTTTTTTTGTGAGTGAGTGATTATTTTTAGTGGGTATTTTGTGGGACCTAATACTAGTAATATGTTAGTGGTGTGTTATGAGGGAATGATGTTTTAGTTAATGATGTGTTATTGAAAGGAATGATGTGATACTGATGTGACATACCAATAACGTGTTATTCGTATACACGATACTTTGTGCTCTATAACTTACATTTAACCTTATATTTGTTTAAATAACTATTAATTTAAGAACGTTACAATGTTTACGGCATAGAACCACCTGCCCCTTTAAGTCACGGGTTACATCATACATATACAAGAAACAATATTTGTTATTTCAATATAAATTTTCAAAATAAAGATTACACTAAAATTTGTGTCGGTGATACTTTTATTTCTTTTTCATTTACATTTGAGCTTTGCATAAATGGTTGCTATTCTATCTGAGGTAGAATAAAGTTGAGGTCTAAACTTTTTTTTCTTTCTATGAAGATTAAATGATTGATAGAACAATATGTCTGACAAAAGGCCGTACTACGGGCTGTCATACAAAAAGGAGCGAGAGAATCTGAGGGTACAAAATGTAAACCAAACTACTAAAACAATTCATTGGACCAGAATGAATGTTAATGGTGATCGCAATTTTCAAAAGTTACCCTTATCACATAAACATTAATTCAGCTTTCTTTTTTTAAAGCAACCAAAAATATATCTCGCAAAAACAAATTAGAAAAAAAACCACACACAAATCAAAATGAATTTGTGATCGGGGTAGCACATATGCATTTGTGGGGAAAGTGGGCGCGGTCGGGGGTGTGGTTTGTTCGGGGGTTATGGTAACCATTTAGCATTGGTCTAACAAGTAAGCATAATACGAGTAGTTTGTAAAGGATATAAGGACAATAAATGTTATAGGTAAGTCATGTAACCAATGTTATAAATAGCGTAAAGCGTGGTGTGCCAGCATAACCAACCCTCATGTTTTAGGCGCTATGGTGAAGTTATAGCGTTTTTTAAAGCATAGCTTAAAGCGGCACAAAATATGAAAATATTTATAGATTTATATATTATTTCATATTTCATATATATCGAGTTTATAAAAATTGTTATACATAAAAAATTAAGTCAATAAACTATTTTTGCATGTAATCTTTTTTATTTATTTAAAAAAAAACATTTCTTATCAGAGTTAAATTCAAAAAAGGCTTCACGCCTCGTGTCTTATCGCGTTTTTTCACGCATCATCTCATGACACGGCTAGAGCTGATGCCTTAATCTATTTCGTAACATGAAGGTAACGCCTCACATTTTAGCGACGTTTTAGCGCCACCACAACGCGCCTTTTAAAACCCTGCATGTAACTGACTTTGTAATGAAACAAACAAGGTAATAAGATGAGTAATCATGTTTCGTTATCTATTTTAGTATGGGAAAATGATTCCTGCTGGCTGCAGGGATTGTACCTGCTGCAAGGGTATAAACGAAAGGCTAATTGTGTAAAGTTAAAGATGTTGAAGGGTAAAAAATGTAAATTATAAAATTAGTTTTCATGTGGCAGTAGATAAGTTGGGCTGCTGTTGCAGCAGCGATGATTTGCCCTTTTAGTATTACTCTAAACTACATTTATGAATGTTACTTCATAGCCACTCCTTTTCCTGCTAGAGGCACACCCACCAAGCAAAGTCTAATGTACTTTATGCATAAACTATGTTTGGAGGATTGCTAGGGGCAATCCTTTTTTTGCTAGGGGCCTGGATGAACATGCTTCTTGCCACTCCTTTTTCTGCTACCATCACACCCATCAACCAATGCCTACTGAACTGTATCCATAAGCTATGCATGCAAGATTGCTAGGGGCACTCTTTTTTTTGCTAGGGGCCTCGATGAACAGTAGAATGTACAGTACTAACGGTCGTTAGTTAACGTCCGTTATCTACTAACGGTCGTTAGTTATTTTATTTTTATTTTTTTTTAATACTTTTTTAAAAACCTAAAATGCGACAAGAGTCCGTGAGGTTTACCTTGCGTTGCAAAATAGGTCCCCGTAGGGACTAACGATGTTAAAAAAATTTACAAAATTGCTCCTTTATGTTAGATGTTCGTTAACCAAATAGTCCTACTAACGACTGTTACTTAACGGTTGTTAAATAACAACATTCTATCATATTTAATTAAGAAGATCTATATAAAACGCAACGCAACGAATACTTGATAGCATGCTTTTTGTAAATTCAGAATCGCTTAATTATATTGTTCACGCTTAAAATGCTAAACATATCTAATATTAACACATTTACCTTGAACGTTAAATAATACTTTTGTATGCAAACATCCCGCTGCGAAGCGCGGGCTAAAAACATTGTAAAATACAATATTCATTTTTTTTCTCTAATTTGCTAGTGACACTTTTAACTTTATCCCAATTCCATTCAAATGGAATTATAAATCAATATATTTAATCATGTTTTTTTGTAACTAATACAGTAATAAGATATGTATTTTAATACAGTAGCAAATTCAACCTACAATCCCGATTTGCTCATACAACAAATTCCAAGTATGGTCTTGTTATGTACATTAGTCCATTACTTCTAGTTACTTCTAGAAAAAGTTATCTAATAAATTTATTAAAACAAAAAATATGAAAGTCAGCTGTCCATTGGAAGCAGCATTATGTGGTGTGGGGTGTAACAAAACCAATAACGTATGTTTGACATTGACGGTGACTTTAATTAGCTCGCTCCGTTTTGTCGTAATTAACGGACGGAGGATCTTAAGGGTCCCGTTGATGTGCCCCCATCCATTTTGTGCCTTACACAAATTTACAAAACTAAACAATCATATTATAATATTATATTACTACTAGGTATCCGTGCGTTGCGACGGCGGGTACATTGAAATAAAAAATTTCGATTAATCATGTATTTTAGTTTATTATGTTTTTTTTTTACAATAAATTTACGGATATCAAGAATTTCGTTTGCTAGTTCTGCTCTAGCCCGTTGGCCGCGCCGCTTAAGCTCATTTTCCTCGTTGATCGTTCGGGCTTGAATATTTGTATAATGTGATTTATATTTGTATTAGTGAAATTTAATGCAGGGTTCTCGCGCGTTGCGACGACGAATACCCTGAAATAATATTTTCCGGTGAATCATATATTCTAGTTTATTATATTTTTTTTGATAATAAATTTACGGATTTCAAAATTTCGTTTAGCTCGTGCCCGTTCGGGCACGAGCCCGTTTGGCTTGCTCCCATTCGGGCTCAAGCTCATTTGGCATGTTGCTCGTTCGGGCTTGAATATTTGTATAATGTGCTTTATTATATGTATTAGTGACATTTAATGCATGAATTGTGGTTTAATTTGGTTGCACAATATGTTTGATAATTTGTATTTCTTATGTAAGGGATGTTTTAATAACTGTATTAATTGTATTAATTGACTACATTAAATAGCATTAATGTGGTGTTTTGTTCTTTTAATATGTTCATTAAAGTGGTGTACGATATGCTTCTTATCTTGTACGTTTAAAAATTATGTACATTAAAGTATTGTACACTATGTTTCTTTTCTTGTAAGTCTTAAAATTTGGAAAGAGTCATCCTTCTATTATGGGTGATGATTTGTACACCATTTTTATTTGCCATCTACCACTAATTTACACCTGTAATGCAGACAGTACAATACCGCTATGCACAGATTAATGGTGTATGGCTAAAAATATGTGTGTACAAATCACCTCCCTTCTATTATATGTGGGGCAAAGTTGGGAATTTTTCTCGAATGGATACACTTTGATAAATTTTAGAAACTACACACTATAGATTGGTTTTTAAAAAAGGTAAATTACAGAAAACGCTAAATATTTTTAAAAATGTACACTACAATTTTTGTCGCTAAAAAAGCATCTCAGATATTTAGCGATCGTTCATTTTCTCTCGGGAGACATGGCTTCAATTCAATCATTCTCTCCGGCCTTTGAGATAGTCCTTTGATAGAGCAGCCTGGTTGGAAAGGATCTTGTTTTTTATAGGTAGGTGGTAAAAAAACATGCTAAGATAAATACAATTAAGTTTTAGTTTACTTATAATTAAAAATAAATTAACATGCGTTTCAAAATATGCCTTAGAAGAACCCATCAACAAAACTGTAGTATTTTGACAACAATTAATTTTTAAGGGGTTTTTGTTTAAGCTTATATACGGCTTATTAGCTTATATGTGTTCGTTTTATATAATATAAGCTAGAATTTTGTGACTTATTTTGACACTTATGGGCTTATATATCATTGTCAATGTCATATAAGCCCGTAAATATTAAAATAAGCCACAAAATCGTGACTTATTTTATATAAGTCGAACACATATAAGCTAATAAGTCCATTCAGCTAATAAGTCGAAAACATGTTCGGTTGCTCAACGCCTTCGAATTGTGGATTGGTCCAGTGTGCTCAGGAGGACTCCTCGTGGTGGAGCTGAGTCGAATCAATTCGTTGATTTGATTCAGTCCATTCAGCAGGTTACGCTCACTAATTCTGCTGAAGGATGAAAATGGGAGTTGTCTTCTTCTGGCTTTTCAGTTGCTTCCACGAGGCAATACGTTGATGAACAAACGCTTCTTGGCAGTCTCATGTCTACCAGATGGGTGCGTTGTATTCCCATCAAGGTCAATGTTTTTATATGGAAGTTGCGTCTTGACAAACTTCCTACTTTGGTTAACATGGATAGGAGGGGCATTGATGTTGATTCCTTGTTATGTCCCGTTTGTAATGAGCATGTGGAATGCATTGATCATCTTTTTTCTTGTGTGGGATGGCGAAGGACCTTTGGGGTTTATTGGCTAGATGGTGTTCCTTGGATTTTCCGGTGTTTTCATCCATTCAAGATTGGTACACATGGTCAGATGCCGCTCAAATGTCCAAACGTGCCAAAACTATCATTGAAGGGGTGGCTTCTACTTTAATGTTGTCCATTTGGAATTTTCGTAATGCTTGGATCTTCTCGGCGACTAAGCCTAAAAAGGCGACCATTTGGGATTGTATTGTTCTTCATTCGTTCTTGTGGATTTCATCTAGAAATCCTAAGTATAACTTAAGTTGGATAAATTGGTTAGGAAACCCTATTAATACTCATCCTATGTATTTTCTGGTTTGCTAGTTTTTGCTAGCTTGTTAAAAATTGCCGCCGTTCCAAAAAAAAAAAGTTGTATATAAGTTAATAAGTCGTATATAAGCTTAAACAAACACCCCTTTAAAATGGCAATTTCAAAATATCATTATGACTTTGATACATTTTTGACAGTTTTTGATTAATTTAAATCTTTTAACTATCATCTAGGTTAAACTCATGATTTCTAGAATGTAAGTTCTATAAAATGTGAACACATAGAAGAATATACTAGAAGCCAAGGTTTAGTAGGTTTCACAAACGGGTTTGGGCCTATTTATTTTCTAATAGAATAACGAATGCAACATCAAATGAGAAAACGATTCCAAATTATATCATTTATTCATGGATTGACTCTTAATGTACGTAATAGACGAATCAAACGTCCTACTAATTTTGTGTTTGAAATAAAATTCAATGGATTAACAAGAGAAATTAGGTTCACTTTATAGACAATATCCATTGTTTGTGCATAAGTAGAATAGTAGATAGAGACATAGAGTAGACATCAATACCAAAGACTTCTTAAATGTCTTCTAGAAAGAAATTCAAACGATTAACAACAAAACAAACCCAATTATATCTTCACATCAATGGATCTGAATATAAACATAATTTAAATATCCATAAGACAAAATAAATATCGTTATAGAATTATAAAAAATAAAAATAAAGATATGACATTTTAGTGTTTTGTACTTTGTACCATGCGTACCTACGAAGAATAATATTTTATGATCAATAATTTATTTTGCTTTTCGTAATGGAAGTGTCGTCCAATTCACGATATCACAAAAACATCACCAAAAATAGTTATATGTGAATAATAGATGTCGCAAATAAAATAAATGGTTCTAGATATATACATATATATACCAAAGCTAAAACAAATGAGGTGAGTTATTTTACATACCAAACTTTTTTTACATACCAAGAGACTCATCTCTATCATCCATCTAAAATGAAATCAATTGCTGAGATTAAAAGCATTTTATTATTTCACATATTTTTTATAATTTAAATATCTCTTAAACCGTTAATGGTTAAGTGAAAATATTTACACCGTCGCGAAGAGCATTTAATTATCTTTCTATAAACGGGCACTTTGATATATTTTCGAAAAAAGAAAAAAAAAAAAAACGTTTTTTTCATGTTTTTTCGTCATTTTTTACGTTACTTGAAATTTGCATGAAAAGAAAAATCATATATGATTAAACACTAATTTGAATATCACATGTGATATTAGTGTTAAATCATATATGATATGTGATATCACATGTGATATGATATGTATATCATATGTGATATTACACAAATATCACATGTGATATTATATATCATATATGATATAACACTAATATCATATATGATATAATACTAATATCACATGTGATATTCAAATTAGTGTTTAATCATATATGATTTTTTAATGCAAATTTCAGTAACGTAAAAAACGAAAAAACTTTAAAAAAAAACGTGAAAAAAAAATTGTCGAAAGTATATCAAATTGCCTATCTATAGAAAGATAATTAAATGCTCGTCGCAATGATATTTATTTTTTCCGTTTAACGATTAACGGTTTAAAAGTTATTAATATTTGAAAAAAGATGATGAAAGTGGGTTTTTAAATTGTTGGGATTAATCTCATCCATTAGATCAAATAAAAATGGATGATAGAGATTGATCCCTTGTTATGTAAATAATCTTTTGTCCTCAAATAATCTTAAATCAAAACAAATTGTATTTGATAACTTTTATAATAGCAATTTATTATCATAGCTGATAGTGCTTTTTCAAGTATACTACAATAATTCCATTGTTTATCCAAAATATGTACAATACTTATTAAAAGAAACATCTTATTTTTATATTAATAAGCTATGTAGTTTTTTCTTTACAGAAACATTCATGTTAATTATTTTTATTAGTACATTTATAATTTAAAAAAAAAAAATTGGATAATGCTTTTAGTGGTTGAATAAATACTCTTATATGAAAATATTACTAAGATATGATTAGAAACAGATATAATAAAATTATTAAATTATTTTCTAATTTTTTATAGAAAAATAAAAACCAGAATTTTAAGGATTATTGCTTTCATTATCGACATATCATTCATCATTTTATTTGAACCTTTCAAATATGGTATTTCATTTCTGAAAATGATACCACGTTAAATCTCGATCTCTACTATTTATATAGCATTTAAGACTTCTATTTTTAGAAGTCATAAAATTTTTATTCTTACACACAATCCATTATTTATAATTCTTTTTCCAAAAAAAGACTACTAATAATAATTATATATCCATATAAATACAAGTAATAATTATTCAGTAACCAACTGAGTTAGCCAGTTGGCAACCAAAGCTTCCCTAAAGTACTTTGAGGAGGGGATGTTTAGCTAGGAAATGTTTCAAGTTCGAGTCTCACCCTAGACTTTTACCCTTCAGGCTATAAATGAGTAGCAGACGAGTCTCACAGTCAGCATACTGCCCAATTAGATATCACTGCTGGACCTGAACTTAACAAGCTGTTAAATAAAATAATAATAAAAATAATAATTATTCATTATAATTATCATTTATCTGTAAGTGTGCTCATTAATTTAAACATTAAAACTTAAGTTAAAACAATATGAATGTAAATTTGTAACTACCCAAGTATATAATAATGATCATTGAATTTTTAATTACATATATGTATAATGATCATTCAATCTTTAAAATTAATTTTGTAATTAAATATTTATATAATTATCACTACAATAATCTTAAACTAACAAGATTAAAAAACTTGGAACTTATTATCTCACATATAATTTGTAGTCATGTCTATAATATAAGCATTAAATATGATGTATTATTTTAGTTTAACGTAATTTATGAGACACAATTATTATATGTAACACCCCCAATTTCGTGATACGCAGCGGAATTCAAACTAGGTGTTACTTCATGGCACAACAGTCATAACAATAGAAAACGAACTCTAATAGAGTCGTTTTAAAATATTTATCATTCGTATTATATAAATATCAGAGTTAAAAATGAGGTCCCAGTAGTTTCACGGTTTACAAAATACATTAAATGAGTTTTCGAATGATAATAGAATTTATAGCCTTCTTGAGTATTCGTGCTCCTCCGTGCAAGCCTCGTACAATATAGACCTGAAATACATGCTTAAAACAGTCAACACAAAGGTTATGTGAATCCATAGGTTTATTGTTAAATGTTGAACACATAATGTTTGTGTGGGTTACGTTGTTATACACCCATAATGTTGAATACAAAGCAGTTATTATTTCACTAAGCTCATGCAACCAAGGTGTTAACGTGTTCCAATATAAATTGGTGAAAATGTTGGTACCAGCCCTAATAGGTAAAATTGTCGTTTTACCTAATGTTACTCAAATATAGTGCGTTTGTTTGCCTACCCGGTCAACACAAACAGGATTCGTCAATCCCAATAGATCTATTCACAATATTCGCGCCCACTCTCACTAGTGATTAATAGTTCATGATGTAGGGACTTATGTTTGGCAATCATATTTACTTAGTGACAATAAAACAATCAGATAACATAAAGTTTGAAAGCAATGTATTTAGTTTAAAATAAGGCATGTATCTCCCCCAAGGGTTTGTAAAACAATTAAGTAATAGAAAGTAGGGCTATGAACTCACCGTGAGTTAATGATATCAAATGTATAGTGAGGAAGATGGATATGCCATGAGAACCTCTACGAGCAACCTAGAATATGGTTTCGTGTCTTAGTTTATGGAATAATAATGTGAAAGCATAAACGTGTCTATATATAACTTCTTGTATTGATCATGATGCACTACATGGTTGTTTGGGTATGTTGTTTATAGAACCGGTTTAAGTTGTGAAAACGTGTTTAGTTTATATATATCTTACTACCGTTTGGGCCATCACAATTCAGAGGTCATGTAGTAAACGTTCGAGGAGCTAGGACATTTTAATTCGTAAATCCAGCAACTCGTCGATCCGTTTACCCAAATGTAACCCCTCACATGAAGCTCCCTAGTATTGTAGCACTTAATAGATAAGACATATGTTTTGTTTATATATCATAAGTGTCATATGGTTTGTAAACACAAGTTACAAGGTTGTTTGGTTATGATTAGGAAATCATAATGGTTACCACAAGTATCGTTATAATTTATGTCACAAGTGTTTAAAGAAAAGTTTACAAGTTTCTAAATTGTAAAGTTGGTTATTACAAGTATAGTTTCATGGTTTATCGAGGGAGTAGATCCAAATTGTATTGTATACGTTTAGGTTTGTCAAGGCTAAGGCCTTTGGTTTATGGTCTCGGCTTAGGAAGCCTTGAGGCTTTAGCCATGGCCTTACCGTGGCTTTGGTCTCGGCTATCATGGTCTTGAGACTCAGCCTTGGCCTTAGCCGTGGCTGTGGTCTCGGCTTAAGACCATTAGGCCTCTTGGTTTGCCTTTAGTTGTGAAAAAGTATAGTTTTATAGGGCAATTTCAGTTTTTGAAGGAAAGTGTCATGTTTTAAGCGTTTTCAGGGCCCGAGCTTCTTTGGTACTAAAGGAAAACGTCGTTCCGTACAACTACGGGCAGACCCCTAACAGGCAGTTTATGGCAGTTTCGGCGTTTTGGTTTCGCTAACTTCTTTTGGCCGTATCTTTTGACTCGTGTACTCGTTTTCGGTGATTCAAATTGCTATGTTTTCCTTTTAAAGTCCTCTTTAACAGTATGTAAGTTTCTAATATCATGTTTATACTATTTTGGTCGTATTTCACAATATATGTCACTAGTTTTCTTGTTTACATCCATTTAGCTAACATATGATTCCCTTAACTTGTTTTAGTGGTTTTTGTACATCATGATAACAATATAAAGACCATATATAACCTAAATGAAGTATGAGAAACATGCTAACATATGATTCCCTTAACTTGTTTTAGTAGTTTTTGTACATCATAATAACAATATAAAGACCATATATAACCTAAATCAAGTATGAGAAACATGCTAATGATGTTGAGCAAGAGAGCGTGTTAGGGTTTCTTACAACTTTTGGCTTTCTAAAGAAAGGAGTAACTAGTAAGGATTAGGACTTTGATTGAATACTTAGGACTTCGATAGAGCAAGACTTCCACACCTTGGCACCCTTGTAATCTTGAAGGATTGGTGACGAAGTTCTAAGTGACTTGAGTAGATCTAAACTCAAGAAGATCACTTAAACTTGCTAGAGATTTGATGTAGTAACTTGTTACTTGAAAGTTCTTAGCATAAACTTGGAGTTATGAACCAAATTATGGGAAGGTTGTTTATGTTAAGTGGTGAACGACCAAGGAGGGTGGTGATGAGGTTTTTATGAAGTTTTTACATGCTATTTATAGTAGGAAATGTTTGGTTAACCATATATTGGGTTAAATGGTAACCATCGTTAAGTTAGGACACATGTAAGCATCAAAATGAAGCATGGTTAGGATCAAGCCACCACCAAGGTGACTCACCCCATATGGGCTGTCACAAAGTGGTGAGTAGGCTTAGATGATAAGTCTTGGTCTTATCTTCATCTTAGAGTGTGATTTGGTTCCGTTAAATGCCAACCGTAAGTTCTTAGGCCATAAAACGTAAAACCGGATATCGTAAAAATACGAAACTTGCAGGAATGATGAAACTCATCATTATACTCCATATAAAAATATAAAATGAGTGATAAGTCTCATTGGGTGAAAAAACGCTGCTTAAAGCTGGAAACACGGGTCAAAAACGCGTAAAATGCAATTTATCAGAAAAGAACGAGATTTCAGGGAAATAACCATGAATTTATTTAAAGTAGACTAAAATTCGTCTATAAGTTGTCAAAATTTGGTTTTCGTTATACGTGGGATAACTTAACAGTTATACGTGAAGTCTAAAAGTTACGCGATTTAAGCAAAAATGTAGAACGTACAAGGTTAATTTCTTTATGGTCAAAGGAGGAGGGAAATATGTTTGACTTTTCCAAAAATGTAAAAGTGTCAAAACATCTTAGAAAACACAAGCAGGTGAATGGTTAAGTCTAGGTCTAAGTAGAATTGTTTAAAACGTAAGTTTAGTCTCGTACGGCTCATGGTTTATTTGGTAAAATTTAAATGAAATCTTAAAAATTCTCTAATTGATTATGAGTGATCTAAAAATTAATCTGATGTGAGGAAAATTTTCAGAGTTGATTTTCGTTATGCGCGGGATGTTTAAATGGTGTTCCGACCAAAACGAAACTTTAAAACGATGTTTTCTTAATAACTTTTGCGAAGATGATCTAACGATTGTCAAACTCTCAGGTTATTACTAAAATAAATTAACTTATGAGAATGTGAAATAAAAAAATTTATGGGATGAATAGTGAAAGTGAATAGTAAAAGTAAATAGTAACTTTTCAAAAATGAAAAGTAACCTGAAAATGCGGGTTGTTGCAGTCTCACCACCTTAATGGGAATTCCGTCCCAGAATTCAGTGTGTGTTATCCGATGTTGAATTGTCTATGAAAATGTGGGTATATGAGCCGAATTCTAATCTTTGCGTTCTTAAGTTTCTGGTCATAGAATGTGTTATGTAGCATTTTATGTATTTGGTGGTGGCTTAAGTTGATAATCTAAAAGTATAAGATGTTGTTGATTGAAATGGTTTATAATGATGTGATAATTGTTGTTTGTAGGAAAGTCTTGATAGTGGCAAGTGGTTACCCAAACCATTTCCAAAGTTGATCATGTCTAAGGTGGTTTCGAGATGAAGGCTATATCGTATAGTGTTTATGTCTACTAGTGTTTGAAAGAAACGTGGTACTGTGAAGTTTTACATACTGACTTTTAATGGGGTTCAGATAATGATGTGATGTGTTGATGATTAGAAGAGTGTAGTGTATGTTTACCATTATTCTTAGGTAGAGATGTCAAGTTTGCTTTAAAATCATAAGTGGATTATAAAGGATTATGGCGGAATGATATCCTTGAAACCTAAACTGGCTAGTACTTCTAAGAAATGACGAGAAAATATGATGACTATCCCAAGATAGTAGTTAGGATTATCTCATAAATGAAAACTTTCAAGAATGAAATTAGGTAGTATAAATAAGTGTTAAGATCTCGCTGAGTGGTAAGACACTATCATGTCTCTAGATCTTTTTAATGAATTCTGATGGTTTATCGAGTTTAAGTAGGAAATTAACTTGAATATAACCCTTGTATAACTATTCTCAGCGTTTGAAAAATTTAAGTCCAACATAGTTAGTCAGACTATGTTCCACTGTCCCTAGGTTAAATATAGCTGACTAGACTATATTTAGCCAAGGTTCGATAAATTTTCCAAATACCTAAATTAGGTATACTCGTGATATGTCCATAGCTTTTGAGAAAATATCCACAAAGCAAAGGCGATATCAAACCATTCAGTTGCAAGTCCCGGCCATAAAAGACTTGTAACCTATGTTTTTACATTCCATTGCATAGAAGATAGTATAGGTAGATACGTGTGGAAAGGAAGTTTTAAGTAATTCTAAAATAGTCCATACTTGGCTAGAATCATGAACCTTTAACAATGAAGGTTTCAGAAGAGAATTTTGATGAATGTAGAGAAAGTTGCTGAACTTCAGCTTTTGTAGATGATGAGTCAGTTTATCTTTTAGAAATCCCATTTCTTGTAATTCCATTAGGAAAATCGATAGATTGTGACGGGCTTCATGTAAAAGAATATCATATAAGGTTTTATAAGATAATTTATAGAGTCTATTGTGTAACTTACAATATCTGAGAAGTAGTTGAGACCATTGTGCTACTCACAATGTCTGAGAAATAGTTGAGACCATTGTGTAACTCACAATGTCTAGGAAATAATAGAGACCATTGTGCAACTCACAATGTCTGAGAAATGATGGAGAGATCATTGTGTAACTCACAATGTCTTGAGAAATGATGGAGAGATCAATGTGTAACTCACAATGTCTTGAGAAATGATAGAGAGATCATTGTGTGCTCACAATGTCTTGAGAAATGATAGAGAGATCATTGTGTACTCACAATGTCTTGAGAAATAAATTAGACCACTGTTTCATTTACAGTCTTCTGGGGATGTAATTAAGACCACTGTATTACTCACAGTATCTGGGAATGTAAAACCCTAAAAAATATAAACGCATAATAAGACTATTTTACCCTTGAGACCAAAATTTTAAAACACGTAAAATATAATAACGTTCATTTACGAAAATTAAAAACCTAACTTATGAATATTTAAAACCTAACAATGTATATTTAAGTAATCGACATTTTACGCATCTAAAAATCAAAGATACGCATATAAACTATGTTGGGCCTCTCCTTATTTTGTGAACCGATTACCATGAGACCGAGTCGGGCTTGTTTGATATTTCTTTGGCCAAGTACACATAAGTCATGGCGGTTCGAAATTGAAAGCCGAATAACCGACATGAGCTTGGGCCTCGTCTTTTCTTTGTTTGTGATCCGATTGGTAGCCAACCTTCATGTTGGGCCGAGATTGTTTGTGAGTCGGTTGGGCTTTGAGCCGAGAACCAAGCCACCCCAAGCCCTAGATCCGATCGGGTATACATATACACTATAAATACAAACACAATACATAGAATTGGAACCCTAGTTTATGCAAAGTCTCGGCACACATACAAGTTCCAGCTTTTTCTTTTCTTCCGATCGATCGCCGCTAACCCTTGTGTTTGGCGTGCGTTTGTCTCAAGCAAGCTAAGGTATAACCATTCTCCATTCATCTCACTTATATTTACATACAAACGCTTAAAACATGAAACCCGTGAGTAGGCTAACAAACCGTCACGGATCAAAAAGTAACCATGCTTAATGGAATCATGGCCATGCATTAAGGAATTGTGAAACATGCAAAACGTAAAACACACATGACTAAGTTGAGTCGTACGAGTGCAACATGAGCCGCGTATAAATATAACCGAACCATATGAATAATACCGTGAGTCGCGCGGTGAAATTGGTGAAACAAGTGAGCCTTGTCGTGTAATAATGTTATGTATTCATATTTTCCGAAACCTATATATATATGCGATCGAGCATGCATATCAAATCGGATAACAAGTAGAGTATATATCGTCACATAAAATCATAACTTGACGTATTATATGTATATAATTAACGTGAGGTTTAAGTCATGAATGTGTTGCGTATGTAAGAGTCACGTTAACCTTGTTGTTGTAGTTTGTTTGTGTGTCGATGCATGCATGTTGGAAATATAGGTTAACATGACATATGAGAAAAATAATTTAGTGTTTGTGTGTGTGTGTCGATTTGTTTGTAAGTCGGGAAACGACATGTGAGTTGTTGGGATAATTGCATGCATGAGTTTTGAGTTAACTTCCGTTTGAGTTTTCATGAGTCCTAGGTCAAGGTTATGGGTTATTAAAAGACGAACTCAATTAAAGCGTATTAAATGGTATTAAAAGTATGAGAAAAACCCTAGAACATAAATAGGAAGTCGATTAGGGTTAAAAGCTAAGTGTGTAAATTCGTTATTTCATGTGAGAATGGTAAGTCTTGGAGTCATTAATAACTATTGATTAAGAGTATAATAAGCTAGTACTAAGTGTGTTGTAAAAAGGCGTGAGTTATGAGTTTATGTAAAGAACTAGTGTCATGACTTAAATTAGAGTATGCATAGTCTCATTAAGTTTGTATTTCGAACAATGTTACATGAGAGTCTTGGTCAATCACGTAAGATATAGAAGTTGGTGTAAACTGTTGTGAAAGAAAGTCTTAAAATCCGTTCTTGACATTTATAAACCCTATACTTTGAATGATGATCATATAAGTCCTCAATTAAGATATTTGTCATATTAAACCCTTAAGTTTACCATTTGTCAATTGCAACCCATAAGTTTGGCTAATTAATGGTTAAGATTCTAAAATGTTGGAATTCCGTCCGTCACTAAGAATAAGATTATACTTACGACTTTAAGAGTGTGAACGCGATAAACCGCTATAATTTAATGATGCTAATAAGTATTAAATAAATCATAATCCGTGTAGATTCGCTTGAAGGAGACGCTTGACGTTACATCTTCGTGATTCACTCATTCGTTTGCTTTTCTCTTATTTGCTTTAAGGTACGATATTCCGACCTTTTCAAGAAAGGTTCCTCATGTTTTCTTTTCTTTGTCATTTCTCTTATGCTTATTAGGGTTCCCAATGCCATTGCTATGAACCTTTTCTTTGATTGTTTGATCTGCTTATCCGGACTTCTCAGATATTAAATCATGCAATATCTGATTTGAACTTGTGTTATGAAGACTCTGATATGCATATTTGTTGAACCTTACTAAGTTTAATTATGAACTTCTAATTATGAATGTATGATTTGTGATTGTGATATGAACTTCGACTTCGAATATCTCAATATGAACCTTATGATATGAACTATCCGATATGTTATCTGTGACCTTGTGTTTGATTATGACCGTGTTATATCCGAAGATCTGTTTGACCTAAGTTAGTTTGACACCCGAGCCAATATTTCACTAGTCATGGGGTTCCATGTCCGTGTCGTGATGCACCTCTCGACATGACTCTAGGGCAAGAGTGATGTTCTCGCCACGCCCCTTATCTCATATCTGTTATGAGCTCAAGTTATGTTATATGACCACTATCCGTATGTTGGGGCGTATGGATGCATCCTAGATCCGATCTGTTATCCGATATGATTTGTCCGGTGAATGATGTCGCGGTGTAATACGCTGTCTTCACAAAATTCTGGGAGCTAGCTACTCCATATTATTTCTGAGATTAAGTCTGTATAAGTATGATGTTTTTGATATGATATGTTCTGGGCTCGTGGTAGTTAACTAAATCTTTATCTGTTATTTCTGTAATAAGTATTCTGATATTGATTTGGTATGTTCAAGTGTTTAAAATTATGTGCTAGGCTTATTATATGTTATTATATGTGGTTATGCTTTTGTATGTTTAAGTGACTACCGTCTACTATGCTAGGATATGATTAATATGTTTAAATATGATTCGCATGTTATCATCTGATGTTATATTAGTTTATCGTTACGTGAATTCGTTGATCTGTGAGATGAATGTGCTAGTGTGAAGTTGAGTATCCCAAAGTTTAGTATGTATGATTTTTCAGTTAATTTTGTAAACTTTGCCTATCCGTTAGTTATCTGTCTGCTTATGATTGATCTGCTATGTTTTAGACCTTGCTTATATTAAGGTTTGATCTGGGAAATGGTTTAATTATGATATTTGTTTTGATAATTTGTTAATTGCCATGCTATGTCTTTTGCTTATTTTAGTTATAGTTTTCCTACTATGTTTTCTATTTGCATGTGTGACTACCATGATTTGACTGCTATTTCCGCTGCTACAATATTGGATTAAGTGTGTTAAATGAAGATTAATTGATTTGTATGAATGCCATGTTTACTTTCTAGAAATTGTTTACGTTAGCCTTTTGATATTTCGTTTGGCTCATATGTACTCGAAATTCCTGCTTTAGTTAATGTTTAGTTATCTTGATGCGTTTGTGTTGGCGCCATCAATATGATATGTGTTTGTTCTTAATTGCTATTTGTTCTTCCGGATTCCTGTATGATTGTGTGTCCGCAAATCTTCAATGATTCATTGATCTCATTCCGTTGTGACTTCGTTATTCGTTTCTTTGTTTTATTTCGTATTTCTATTTTGTTTAGTTTTCGCTTCGTTATATCCGCTCACGGGCTTTGTAAGCTCACCGCATTTCTTTTCCTCGCGCAGGTATTAAGCATTCAAGATGAGCTTATGGGATAGCTGATCTGGGTTGAAAGTAGAGACAAGAGCAAGATTTGAAAATAGGGATCTTAGATTTATTTTTATTATTAAGTAATTATATTTTCTTTTGTAAGTTTTGTAAAGGCTTCCGCTATTGTATAGTTTTTAAATTTCTGATATGAAACCGTATTGTGACATTTTCTACCCTCGTCGGGTTGGGGTGTTACAGGGAATGTAATATAGACCACTGTATCAGTCACAGTGTCTGAGAACGTAATAGAGACCACTGTAGGATTTACAGTGTTTAAGAATGTAATGGAGACCATTGTATAAATTACAATGTCTGAGAAGTAGGAAAGACCATTGTAATCAGTTACAATGTCGTGGAGGAAGTTTCGTAATCCTAAAATGCACGAGCAGATACATGATTTGGAAAAATATGATTGTGCCGCAATGCCATAGAATAGGCATACGCAGATATGTTTAGTCCATCATTTAGCTAAAATGATTGAAAATATGTCAAGTGTATATATCAATATACTAGTATGTTTGTGTAGCATAAACTACCTAAAAGTCACATAATTGTCTGGAGGATGGAAAGCACGGAGAGCGAAAGGCTATAAAATGTTTTTATGTAAAAGTGGTTATAGTTTAGGTCACAATTAGACCCGTTTCTCTATAATTAAGGCTCTGATACCAATCTGTAACACCCCCAATTTCGTGATACACAGCGGAATTCAAACTGGGTGTTACTTCATGGCACAACAAATATAACAATAGAAAACTAACTCTAATGGAGTCGTTTTAAAAGATTTATCATTCGATTTATATAAATATCAAAGTTTACAAAAAATGAGGTCCCAGTAGTTTCACGGTTTACAAAATACATTAAATGGGTTTTTGAATGATAATAAAATTTATAGCCTTCTTGAGTATCCGTGCTCCTCCGTGCCAGCCTCGTACAATATAGACCTGAAATACATGCTTAAAACAGTCAACACAAAGGTTGAGTGAATCCATAGGTTTATTGTTAAATGTTGAAAACATAACGTTTGTGTGGGTTACGTTGTTATACACCCTTAATGTTGAATACAAAGCAGTTATTATTTCACTAAGCTCATGCAACCAAGGCGTTAACGTGTTCCAATATAAATTGGTGAAAATGTTGGTACCAGCCCTAATAGGTAAAATTGTCGTTTTACCTAATGTTACTCAAATATAGTGCGTTTGTTTGCCTACCCGGTCAACACAAACGGGATTCATCAATCCCAATAGATCTATTCACAATATTCGCGCCCACTCTCACTAGTGATTAATAGTTCATGATGTAGGGACTTATGTTTGGCAATCATGTTTACTTAGTAACTATAAAACAATCAGATAGCATAAAGTTTGAAAGCAATGTGTTCAGTTTAAAATAAAGCATGTATCTCCCCCAAGGGTTTGTAAAAAAATTAAGTAATAGAAAGTAGGGCTATGAACTCACCGTGAGTTAATGATATCAAATGTATAGTGAGGAAGATGGATATGCCATGAGAACCTCTACGAGCAACCTAGAATATGGTTTCGTGTCTTAGTTTATGGAATAATGATGTGAAAGCATACACGTGTCTATCTATAACTCCTTATATTGATCATGATGTACTACATGGTTATTTGGGTATGTTGTTTATAGAACCGGTTTAAGTTGTGAAAACGTGTTTAGTTTATATATATCTTACCACCGTTCGGGCCATCACAATTCATAGGTCATGTAGTAAACGTTCATGGAGCTAGGACACTTTAATTCGTAAATCCAGCAACTCGATCCGTTTACCTAAATGAAACCCCTCACATGAAACCCCTCACATGAAGCTCCCTAATATTGTAGCACTTAATAGATAATACATATGTTTTGTTTATATATCATAAGTGTCATATGGTTTGTAAACACACGTTACAAGGTTGTTTGGTTATGATTAGGAAATCATAATGGTTATCACAAGTATCGTTATAATTTATGTCACAAGTGTTTAAAGAAAATTTTACAAGTTTCTAAATTGTAAAGTTGGTTATTACAAGTATAGTTTCATGGTTTATCGAGGGAGTAGATCCAAATTGTATTGTATACGTTTAGGTTTGTCAAGGCTAAGGCCTTTGGTTTACGGTCTCGGCTTAGGAAGCCTTGAGGCTTTAGCCATGGCCTTGCCGTGGCTTTGGTCTTGGCTATCATGGTCTTAAGACTCAGCCTTGGCCTTAGCCGTGGCTTTGGTCTCGGCTTAAGACCATTAGGCCTCTTGGTTTGCCTTTAGTTGTGAAAAAGTATAGTTTTATAGGGCAGTTTCAGTTTTTGAAGGAAAGTGGCATGTTTTAAGCATTTTCAGGGCCCGAGCTTCTTAGCTATCAATGGAAAATGTCGTTCCGGACAACTTTCGTGTTTTAACTTTTTGATGAAACGGACCAGAAGGCCTTTAAAAACGCGTGCCCCTAACAGCTTTATGGCGGTTTGGCTTTTGGTTTTGCTAACTTCTTTTGGCCGTATCTTTTGACTCGTGTACTCGTTTTCGGTGACTCAAATTGCTATGTTTTCCTTTTAAAGTTCTCTTTAACAGTATGTAAGTTTCTAATATCATGTTTATACTATTTTGGTCGTATTTCACAATATATGTCACTAGTTTTCGTGTTTACATCCATTTAGCTAACATATGATTCCCTTAACTTGTTTTAGTGGTTTTTATACATCATGATAACAATATAAAAACCATATATAACCTAAATGAAGTATGAGAAACATGCTAATGATGTTGAGCAAGAGAGTGTGTTAGGGTTTCTTACAACTTTTGGCTTTCTAAAGAAAGGAGTAACTAGTAAGGATTAAGACTTTGATTGAATACTTAGGACTTCGATAGAATAAGACTTCCACACCTTGGCACCCTTGTAATCTTGAAGGATTGGTGACGAAGTTCTAAGTGACTTGAGTAGATCTAAACTCAAGAAGATCACTTAAACTTGCTAGAGATTTGATGTAGTAACTTGTTACTTGAAAGTTCTTAGCATAAACTTGGAGTTATGAATCAAATTATGGGAAGGTTATTTGTGTTAAGTGGTAAATGACCAAGGAGGGTGGGTATGAGGTTTTATGAAGTTTTTACATGCTATTTATAGTAGGAAAGGTTTGGTTAACCATATATTGGGTTAAATGGTAACCATGGTTAAGTTAGGACACATGTAAGCATCAAAATGAAGCTTGGTTAGGATCGAGCCACCACCAAGGTGACTCACCCCATATGGGCTGTCACAAAGTGGTGAGTAGGATTAGATGATAAGTCTTGGTCTTATCTTCATGTTAGAGTGTGATTTGGTTCCGTTAAATGCCAACCGTAAGTTGTTAGGCCATAAAACGTAAAACCGGGTATCGTAAAAATACGAAACTTGCAGGAATGATGAAACTCATCATTATACTCCATATAAAAATATAAAATGAGTGATAAGTCTCATTGGGTGAAAAAGCGCTGCTTAAAGCTGGAAACACGGGTCAAAAACGCGTAAAATGCAATTTATCAGAAAAAACGAAATTTCAGGGAAATAACCATGAATTTATTTAAAGTAGACTAAAATTAGTCTATAAGTGATATGAGTTGTCAAATTTTGGTTTTCGTTATACGTGGAATAACTTAACAGTTATACGTGAAGTCTAAAAGTTACGCGATTTAAACAAAAATGTAGAACGTACAAGGTTAATTTCTTTATGGTCAAAGGATGAGGGAAATATGTTTGACTTTTCCAAAAATGTAAAAGTGTCAAAACATCTTAGAAAACACAGCAGTGAATGGTTAAGTCCGGGTCTAAGTAGAATTGTTTAAAACGTAAGTTTAGTCTCAGTACGCTCAGGTTTATTTGGTAAAATTTAAATGAAATCTTAAAAATTCTATAATTGATTATGAGTGATCTAAAAATTAATCTGATGTGAGAAAAATTGTCAGAGTTGATTTTCGTTATGCGCGGGATGTTTAAATGGTGTTCCGACCAAAACGAAACTTTAAGATGATGTTTTCTTAATAACTTTTGCGAAGATGATCTAACGATTGTCAAACTCTCAGGTTATTACTAAAATAAATTAACTTACGAGAATAGGAAATAAAAAATATATATATATATATGGGATGAATAGTGATAGTGAATAGTAAAGTGAATAGTAACTTTTCAAAAATGAAAAGTAACCTGAAAATGCGGGTTGTTACATTATAGTCGGTGATTTTAATATATATTTCGTATCGAGTTACATGTCATATTTTTTATTAAAGAATTGAATATTTTATTTTCATGCCGAGTTGCATAATATAATCATGTATATTCATTAACTGTTACGCATAAATCTATTTTCATGACAAATTATCACCGTCAAAAAACCACCACGACTTTTTCTTGTTTACTATTGTACTATAGATCGGCGTAAGCTATTCTTGTTTTCTATATTTCTCTGCCATAATCGCAGCATTGAGCTGTTATCGGATGTCAAGATTTCATTTATAAATTTCTAAAACATAGTAAGAAAATCAGGGATGACATACTATAAATAATTCTTAAAAAAGCTAACATAATGTATATACGTACGTTTATTTTACAAAAATTCTATTAAAAGAAATTTATAGTATGTTTTGGTGCATATATTTTCTCTCTTCTTAGAAAAAAAACATGCTATAGCCGAAAAGGAGACGAAATTGGATATGTATAAACGAGTTTCTTAGCTAATGGTGATACACAAATATATTTGATATATACACAACCTTATCGTTAGACCGGTGTGATTGTAAATGGTGGTGTAGGGTTGTTTTTTTTTAGTAAAGGGATTTTTTACCCCGATAAAATATATTGATCAACCAATAATAAGTTCAGGCAATATGGCTAAGGACCATATTGACTATACAAACAAACGCACCATAAATGTGCTTCCAACCAATACTACAAGAGATTGACAAACCAATCTCAAGGCACCTCAGTAGCCTAGCCAAAAAAAGAATAAACAAAAAGGCACCTATGACTAGGCTAAAACTATTACTACGTATTGGTCACTCTATCTTGAATAAGTGCATACGATAAATTCCATTTTTCCAAAGCATTCTCCACGCGCCTAGTTTTCTTGAACTTGAATGTGCAAAGCTTGAGCCGAACAGTTGTAAAGATGACATCAACAAGCTGGTCTAGCGAACGTTTCTTATGCATGAATAAACGGGAATTCCTTTCTTGCCAAATAAAATACGTAGAGGCCGCCAAAACAAGTTTTGCAACAATGCTTAAGACTGGCCTTTTCTCTGCAATGGGAATTAACCAAGAAACAATAGTGTCCAAAGCACACGAGGCAATGTCCATTCCAGCTCTAGACACCACACCAAACCATACCTGTGAAGAATACGAGCAATCGAAGAACAAATGATTATGTGAGTCGGGTTGAGAGTCACATAACGGACATTGAAACAGGTTTAAGTTAGTCGAAGGACTAACATCCCATTGTCTCAATAAATCTTGCATCTTGAGCTTACGCTTCATAACAAGCCATAGATTTCCCAAAAAGTGTTTCACTACCGCTACATAAACGTAACATTTCTTGCTCTTTCTAACAACTTTGCCCCCGTTATGATCACATTTCTTTTACTTTTTACCTATACCCCACTTAAATATACAAACATATTCCACTTAATCACACACACATTTCACTTAAGTTGGTGGTGTAGACCACTCGTGATGGTTGTGAGGTGGAGTGATGTCACGCGTGAAAAGATGGTGCAAGGTACGATTCACTTGTAGTGTTGGCTGGCGTCCAGTCTTATAAGTAACATATTGGCAACTTCTCCAATCTAAGCATTTCGAAAACCGCACCAAATGCTAAATAAATACCCGGGATTGACTTAAGACCACAAGTTAGCATGGGAATGTTTGGCCAATGACGATAGACGTTCGACAATTAACTCAACATTTCACTTTATATTTGTTCCTTAGTATGGAGACCAAAAATCTCGTCAATGTTACAAAAGGCATCTTTCGTACCTCAAATTATTGTAAAATATCTTCAATAAGAATCAAAGCATCAAGAACAACCCGTCTATGTGTTTATCAACCTCGAGGATGTTTGTTGCCTTTATGTTGTGTTTTCGCAATAGGTAACAATTCACTTTTATAATGCTTTTCAAGCAAATAGTTACCCCGGCAATGAAAACAAGAAATCCAAACCAAGATATCTTATTTGATTGTGTTGTTCTTTCTTCAAATTTAGTTTGATTTAACCGCGTGTATTTTACCAAAAAAAAAAGTTTATAGTTTTTATTACTATTTACTTATAAAATATGTCAACTAGCTACTTCGTATATTAGGTGTCAATGTGCCATAACTATCATAACAAACATTTGTCAACTCTAACACATCATGAATATACATTATTGATAGACACTAGTACGTTTTTGTAACTTAAATTAGAAATAAATATCCAATTAAACACAACTTAATGTACTCCATCCATCTTCCCAACCTTATATACACACTCATAATGAATTGGTAGTTAACTCTAATTGATGATTTCTTACTCACCCGATTATACAAAGTTAATTCATGAGATATAGAAATACAGATGCTAGGCACAAGAGATTTATGTGTACCAACAAAAAGAAGAGCGTCAGCTTCAAAAAAAAAGATTGTTTGCATTACTAAAATGTACATATTTTAAACACTTCAATGTGTATGCATCTTAATCTAAATATACTTATGAGTGACTATTTTGCAAAAACGTTGATAACCGACAACACTGACAAAACGTTGATAACCGACAATACTGACAGGTTCATATGCATCGACTTAAAAAAAGAGTAAAATACACTGTTGGTCCCTAATCTTGTACATTAACATCACGCTGGGACAAAACTTGCTTTTTTCATCGTTGGGAGTCCAAAACAAGTTTTTTATAGGCTAAACTCGTCCCTTGACTATTAACGCCAAAGTCAACGTCTGATTTATGTTAGTTAGTCGAGAGTATTATAGTCATACACATTTATACCACACCTTAGTTAATTCTAACCCAAGACAATTCCACCAACACAGAAAGGGGTGATTGTTTGAGCTAATTAAACCATTACACTTGACATGTTAAATATGACTTTATAAAAGTCAACTGCTAAACAATGTATGATCTCACAGAATTTAACCCATAGGACAAACAAACAAATATTATACATATCCAACTATTTTGCAAGTTGACTTATAACAGTCAACTATATGTTCAATGTTTGATGCAACTGGAAAATAACTGAAACTACGGAGTCATTATCTGATACATGGTTCTATTGACATTTCACAAAATATAAAAGATGATGCAGTTTCCACTTCAAAACGCTCAACCGCACGAACCTTCAAATGATCTACTCATTAGTCGTCGATATCCATAAACTGATGAACACACAAAACATGAACCTTAAAGTGATGATGATACTGCTACCTTGTCTGCAAAAACAAGTATGCAAACAACAAACATATAAGTTAAGTAGTGTACTATTACAGCTTAAAAGAATTAAACACATGACATGGTATTCATCATTGAAACATCACCTAGGATGGCCTTTGGGCGAAAAGTGTAAGGACGCAGTTTGTAATCCTTTCTCTGCTTCTAACGAGTGTCTTAACATCGCTAGAAACATCAGCAGCACCACCACCAAACCTTTTAGCCTTCCCCTTCCCATCAAAACCAGCCAAGTTTTCAACATCAAAACCTGCAAATTCAACCATTTTAGCCTTCCCCTTCCCATCAAAACCTTGCTTAAATTGTTGAACAACTTCTTTCCCTTTTTTTGTGCAAACCATCCTCTTCCTCAAGAAGCTTTCCTTTTCCTTTAGTTTTCTCCCTTTTCTTTTTATCTACAACCCCTTCTTCCTCTTTGATTACAACACCACCTTTCACTGTTGGTGTCTTGGTTCCACTCCCCTGTATTTTTTTCCTATCTATCCCCTGCCATTTACGTCTAGTCCTAAAAGGTGTTGGACTAACCATTCGAAAGTTAGCATCTTGCGCTACCCAACCCACAACTTCAAAACTTATGTTTTTTAAGTAAAATTGTGCTAACTTTTTGGGCTTGTGTGCAACAAAGATATCAATTGACTCATGTGTTTCAGCCAGTGCAAACAAAGTATGAACATCATCATCAGTATGAATAAAATGAAAACCATTTTTTAGGGATTCTTTAGGATCACAGAAAAACAACGCCCATTTTTGTTCGTTAATCTCTGATAATACATTATCAAGGCTTGAACTAAATATATCCCTATCACTGGTAAAGGCACACAGATTAATTAATGAACCTCATTCAAACCTAAGTGGGCTATAATCAAAAAACCCATTACAGTGGATTCTGAACAACACCTCACCTTCTTCTTCTTCCTGAACATCCTTAAAGTTGACATGAATATGCTCCTGTCTTTCATGGTTTTACTTTGTGTTTTTATGAATGGGTTTGACTTGATGTGTGTTTCAGTACGTGAGTGTGGATGTATTTTAGGTTTGGTTTGGATTGGGTTTTCTTAATTGGGTCGGGTTATTATGAGAGTGTTTATGTTTTCGGATCTTATTAGTTGGATTTATTTGGTGTTTGGCAACACATTAATTGTGTATAAGCGTATCAAGGAAGGCAAATGTCAAGTTGAAGGGTAATAATTTTCATATGTCACACTAGGTCCCTAAATTTGGTCAGTTAGCCATTTTTTGCACTTAAAATTCCCGTGTATTTTTATTACAGAAACTTGATTATTTGTCTTTTTACTAAATTCACAATTAGTCCCTAAATTTCGAAGGTCCCGTTGTTTTTGCTATTTATGGGTTAATACCCTATACCGTTTGCATACCAACAATCAAAAAATACATATTCTCACAAAATCACAACAATCTCCGAATGGCTAACTTCCCACGTCTTCAAGAACTCGCCAAAGCTTCCAAGTCTGACTACATGTTTGACTCAATTTCTCTCTTTTATCAGAGAGTGATACGCGTACAACGCGCATTCGGGGTCAAAGGAACTTCCTTTTCGTCGAGCAAGTTTTTCAACACCCTAGGCAGTGAACCTAATCGTTGTAGTGTAGTATTAGGGTAAGCCTCAGGAATTGATATCGTTCTCTAGGGGAATAGGAATGCTAGTGAGAAGTTACTACGCTAAGGTTGGGGTTGAGGAAGATTATTTTTTATCTTTTTTATATTTTTTTAGAAAATTGAAAGGTATGAATCTCGGGGTATTGGATTTTGGGGGTTGGTATTTCTACCGATTACTCTAATTATCTAATTATCTAAACTAAGGTGAGTGTAGTCTATGTCTATTGTTGTGTGCTCTTATGATGATTTAAAGATGTGTTTACTTAGATGCTATTACTCCCTAGTTATCTTCTATTGATGTTTGAATTGTCACGTCCTTATTCTTAACGCGTTGTGTCTTCTAAGGTCGTAGGGTATGCGTTTATCCCTAACTCTTTAAGTCTAACTTAAGGTTATTGCCTACGAAATCTCTAGGATTCATAAACTAACTCTAAGGTTTCCTTTGGATGTTTAGACTACAATAACTCTAGGTGATTATAAACTAATGTTCACAAATATTATTTAAGCATTAAAAACAAAACGGATGACCTATTGCAATACTAGGTCGATCACAATTAAGATAAGAGACAACCAATTAATATTCAATACCTAGGTTTCATAGATCTAAGCAAACACACAAGTAAATTAGCCAGAAATGGAAAACATGCAAGCATACACACAAACAATTGAAGACATAATTAAATTAATGAAGTAAATCACTTATCTTGTTGTAAAATATGGTATGGAACCCTAAGATACTACCCTAAGACAGCCTATGTTCGGTTTAGGTTTTACTCCACAAAACTACCTCTCTAAAATACTGAAAATTCGAATTCTATATATAGAGTTACAATATGCGACGGCGTCACTTTTTAATTGTGACGCCGTCGGGTCGCCGCCATTAGGGTTTCGTCTTGGCCACGTCAACTCTGTGACGACGTCACCTTATGCTTCTAGGTCGTCTAAGTTGCGTCGCCCTACTTTTTTAAACCTGATGCCGTCACTTGTAAAATAGCAATTTGCTCTCTGAGTCGTCTCAAGGTGTATCGCGACGGCGTCGCAATTAAGCCGTGACGCCGTCCCCTTCATTTCCAGCAGCTTGAGTGTCTCGATTCTTTTCTTTGGCCATTTTCTTCGTATATTCGCGCCTTTTAGTCCGAATAAGTGTCATTCCAGCAATTTGCCTTCAAGAGACCTAAAAAGTGAAAATGAACAAAATTAAGTAGTAACGGATACAAAAGTGATCAATTAAGGGCTTAAATAACCCCTCAAAAGTGTACCTTTTAAATCCTTATCAAATATCCCTACACTTGGTATTTGCTTGTCCTCAAGCAAATGTGCTTTTAGCCAATTAATTTATAAGTTATGGGTCATGAAGCATTAGTTTAGAACAATTCACAATACATATAAGCCCCGCAAAATTCATAACAAGCACGGAAATTACATACTAGCACCTCACAAGTGGTGTTTAGATACTCTCATCTCTCGGGTGTATATGAAATATATCAAGTTGGAAATGGAAGATAAACACTCATTAACCGGTCCTAGTACATAGATTACCATAGGCTTGAGACTAGATCAAACCTTCATCGCTTTGGCGTAAGCACCTAGGAAAAACTATCCAAGAGTACTTTTAAAGGGTTGTAACGTTAGGCTTACGGTAGGGAAACAAAGGGTTTGGTGGGATAGGTGATTTAGTGGTGGCAAGTAAAAAATCTTTATGTTACAAGCATGAGAAGAATGACGTTGCTAAGCCAAGAGTCGCCACTCTAAACTCTAGATAACTTTAAAATAAACAAACATAAATTTAAAGATAGATGTAGGATTGTAGCCCGTATGTTTTTTCATTTTTTTTTTCATTTTTTTAACACTCTATTTTTTTCTTTTCTCTTTTTTCTATATTTTTTTCGATTTTTTTTTAATACACTTTTACTCTACGATAACATCAAAATAATAGGGATTTATAGGCACATCTCTACACTTGAGTTTTTATTACTCTAACACTAATTTGACCCGAATTGTAAAGATCAAAACACTTGGAGTACATTATTACGCAAATAAAGGGAATTTGAATTTAACGTTCCTTCCCGTCATTTCATAAAATTTAACTTTTCCCATGAGTCCCAATCGTCCCAAAACTGTGTACAAAGGATATGACTCGACTTAGCAACTTATGCAAGCAACTAGATAATTGAACTAAGGGTTTAATATGATAACAATAATGCACTAAAAGTTAGTGCATACAAGGTCGGCTAAGGCGATTTGGGTGTACAGTTGTGGGTGGATTGTAAACAATGCTCTTCATTGATATTCCGGAAAACCGAAACATCACGAGAACCGCGAAAAGGATAGGCTCTGAGGGGTTAACTAGGGGTATCGTGTACTAAAGATGAGTACAACGCAAGGGTGTGGGGGAATTACTCAACCGATGTGGAAGAAGTAATTATAATACGTGTATCAAACAAGGGTTATCCTAATGCCTCTTATCATTTAGTTATTCCTAACTACACAAGTGTAGTCTCACTAGCGATCTCGGAATGCATCACAAAACAAGTTCTAGAATCTATTATACTACCGGTACACACTCGAAGCATTAAAGTGGAATGCTTTAATTCCTACAAATCTAAGGGCGATCCTCACATTTTGGGTGGAATTTAAGTGGTAAAGGGTTTTGTGCTAGTCATATAACTTCCTATCCATGAGACGCTTTATTAAGGCTAATGGCCCACTCCTACATATCATGAAAAAATTTAATTTTGGTGCCAAAATTACCCTAACCGATATTTCTCATGGTTTATTACACAAATAAAATTGGACAAGGCAAATAGTCAAGGATAAGCATAGTTTCAAAGTTCCCATTTTATTTTCCCTCCCTACACTTAAATTGAACATTGTCCCCAATGTTCCCCGAAAGTATCAAAGTTATGATAATGGAAGGTAATTAAAAATGAAAGAAACTAGTACTCCCCTGATTAGCTCGGTTGGATCCGTGTGAAGTAGTGGTTAAATCTTTCTTCAAGAAGAATTTATGCATGAAAAACTCCTTCCAATCTTATGTTTCTTCTTCTTGATAAATAAAATCTGCACACTTGAAGAAAACAAACGAAACCTTTGCGTAAAATCGGCGGTAACAATATATATATGACTCTACTAAACTAGGATATAATGCTTGTGGAATGGATGTTTATAGATTTTCTGGAAAATTAAGACCTGGAAAATTCCAAAAATTTATAAGTAGCTCAGGAAACGAGAAAAAGTAGTAAGTTGTTTCTACTCCTCCGACGCCGTAGTTGCGACCCTGACGCCGTCTGGTTATCCTGACAGAAACTGGTCTGCGATTTTCAGGAAAAAAGTTCTGGAAAATTTATATCTTTAGAATCTGGAAAACTTTTCTGCAAAACATCCATTATGACTCGATACAAGCATTTGACTCGAACAAACACATGTATATCTTTTAAATAATCGTAATTCTCATGTTCACGTTCTTTGAAAACGTGTGTAATCCTCCCTACACTTATCCCTTTTGTAAAATACCTTTATATGTAATTAAGACGAGGTTAAAGACAAAATAAAGCATTTTTACAAGTTCAAACATGAGAATAAACAATTAATAAAAGATATACGACACACAAAAAATCAAACAATTAAGCATGGGTTGCCTCCCACGAAGCGCTTTTCTTTATTTATGAGTCTTGTAGCTAGACTCGAAGTCGTGCCCCTACGTACCGATATAAGTAAGTTTATCCGCTAGAATGTCATAAGGATCAAACTTATCATTTAAGTTCCTAGTGGTACGCTTGGTTCGGTATACCTTTTCAAACTTCTCTCCATCGGGGTCATAGATCGTTATCCTAATGTGCCACTCTCCATTACCATCACTAGGCGGTCTATCCCAATTCCACTTATGCTTAGGCTTATCGCTCTCAACTTTCCACTTATTCATGACAAGGTTGACGGGCAAGCTTCCTAGGAACTCGGTCATCTTCCTAAATACTAAGGCGTCCTCGAACGGGTTCACTTCCATGTCCCTAGCCAATTATTTTTCATGGAAAGTCGCTTGACTAGCAAAGCTCATCTAGATTGAAAGGTCGTTGGGAACCTATGAAGTCTTTATTAATCCAATGTCCATATCTAGATGGTGTTCTATCCAACCTAATCTCATGTGGGATTTCCTCTTCCTTGTAGTAAATATACTTTTTGACATCGTAAATTGACCTAGCACTCCCTTCTCCTACCACTATTTTGGACATCCTACAATCAATGATGGCACTAGCGGTAGCTAAGAATCCCCTTCCTACTAACAATGGGCATGTCGGGTCCTTATTCATGTCTAGCACATGGAAATCCGCCAAAAGAGTCAATTCTCCTACGTGTACTACCATGTCTTTTACTATTCCTACCGGATATGCAATACTACCGTCCGCTAGACCTAAGATGGTTTCCCTTGGTTCTATCTTACCTAAGTTAAGGCTTCTATGGAGGGACAACGGATCAATATTGATGCATGATCCTAAGTCGGCTAGAGCATCGAGAGGTTTGGAAGTTCCAAGCCTACACGAAAGAGTGAATAGCCCAGGATCGTCTAACTTCTTAGGTAAATTATTTTGCACAAACGCGGACTGATGTTTTCCAAGTTTTAGTTCTTGCTCATATTTTTCTTTTAAAGCATTATAATAAGGTGCATGAGCTAAGACTTCAAGAACCGGTTTTTCTTGATGGAGTTCCTTGTACTCCTCCTCTATATTAGGTTTGGGTTCTTGGTAGACGGGTTTCTCAAGAGTAGGTTGTACCTATGGTGCGGGGCCTTGGTACCTCATTTGGGATCGCTTGGAACCCTTGTTGATAGCATTAACCGAGTGGACCGTTGGGTGTGAGGGGCATGGATGTGCACTCTCCCATGGTGAACAAGAACATGAAGTCGAACTCCCTTTTGGGTTCTTTATAGTATCACTTGGGAGTGCTCCAATTTCCCGGTCATTGAAGGCTTTTAAGAGGGAGTCAAGCTTATTTGTCATCTCGTCTTGTCGTTGCTTGAAATCGGCTTCAAGCTTAGTCAATCGAGTATCTTGAAATGACATGAATCTAGATGCAATTGCCTCAAGGCTAATGGGGTTCCCGGTGTTTGGAGGGTTGAACCTATTAGGTGGACTAGATGAGCTTTAGGGTGCGTTTAAATTTTGGTTCCACTTAAGGTTAGGGTGATTCCTCCATGAGGGGTTATAGTAGTTTCCTAAGTTGGTTTGTTCGGGCTTGAAAGTGTACCACTTCTCTCCTACTCCGTCGGTACGCGTGGAGGCGTAGTCCGCAAAAGCTTGTTCGGGGAGTCTTGTGCAATCTCGAGTGTCGTGGGGGCCACTACACAATTCACAAGGTAGAGTGATTTTGTTCACTTAATGTAAAGACTTAGGATTTTCGTAGGAGCTCATTAGGAATTTAACCTGATCTTCAAGCTCGAGCATCCTACGGTCGGAAGATTGTGAGTCAATGGGAGGCAAGGAGATTGCCTTTACGGTTTTGGGCAACTCACGGGGGTCATTCCAACTTTCGTTGTCATAGAGAGCAAGGTCCTATATTATACCCCATGATTCTTCCACGGTGAGATCACTAAGTTTTCCACCGGCCGCTTGGTCAATGGATCGCTTAGTAGGGAAGTTGACATGATCATAGAAGAGTTGGACTTGAAGCCAAAGATCAATGCCGTGATGAGGGACTCTATGGAGTAAGTCCTTGAATCGAGTCCATGCTTCGTAGAGAGATTCACCTTGACGTTGTTGGAACATCAAGATTTCATTCCTAAGCTTAATAGTTCTCCTCGGTGGGAAAAATTGAGCAAGGAAACGAGAGGTGAGATCATCCCAACTTGAGATGGAGCCGGCGAGAAGTCGCTCAAGCCAATTACTAGCTTGGTCCAGTAGAGATAATTGGAAGAGACGCAAGTGCGTGGTCTCCCGAGTAGTAGCATCGAGGTCGATGGAATCGACGATTTTAAGGAAATCCTTAAGATGCTGATTAGGATCTTCGGAACGAAGTCCATGGAATGCACATCCATTTTGCACCAACCGGATGGTGTCGGATCGAAGGGCCGTAGTTTGGGCTTGGTCGAGAAGCTCAATGGTATTTCTATAGCCTAGGTGGCTTGGTCTTGAGTATTCACCAAGAGTACGGCCTCTTGGCGGGTCATTTGGTGGTGGGTTGATGAGTGGTGGTTGATTATCACCTTCCATAATGAAAAGTGATGGGATTACTAACAAAGGTCACGAAGAAGGGGGATAGACTACGAGGAAGCTAAAAAATGGGAAAAAAGCTTACTTGATAGGAATCAAGCAAGGAAACCTAAACGAGGTGGAAATCTAACTAGCTATTCTATTCTCCTCGCGGCGCCAAAACTTGATACGCTGCATAACGCGCATTCGGGGTCAAAGGAACTTCCTTTTCGTCGAGCAAGTTTTTCAACACCTTAGGCAATGAACCTATTCTTTGTAGTGTAGTATTATGGTAAGCCTCAGGAATTGATATCGTTCTCTAGGGAATAGGAATGCTAGTGAGAAATTACTACGCTAAGATTGGGGTTGAGGAAGATTATTTTTTATCTTTTTTATATATATTTTTTTTTAAATTGAAAGGTACGAATCTCGGAGTATTGGATTTGGGGGGTTGGTATTTCTACCGATTACTCTAATTATCTAATTATCTAAACTAAGGTGAGTGTAGTCTATGTCTATTTTTGTGTGCTCTTATGATGATTTAAAGATGTGTTTACTTAGATGCTATTACTCCCTAGTTATCTTCTATTGATGGTTGAATTGTCACGTCCTTATTCTTAACGCGTTGTGTCTTCTAAGGTCGTAGGGTATGCGTTTATCCCTAACTCTTTAAGTCTACCTTTAGGTTATTGCCTACGAAATCTCTAGGATTCATAAACTAACTCTAAGGTTTCCTTTGGATGTTTAGACTACAATAACTCTAGGTGATTATAAACTAATGTTCACAAAGATTACTTAAGCATTAAAAACACAACGGATGATCTATCGCAATACTAGATCAATCACAATTAAGATAAGAGACAACCAATCAATATTCAATACCTAGGTTTCATAGATCTAAGCAAACACACAAGTAAATTAGCCGGACATGGAAAACATGCAAGCATACACACAAACAATTGAAGATATAATTGAATTAATGAAGTAAATCACTTATCTTGTTGTAAAATAGGGTATGGAACCCTAAGATACTACCCAAGACAGCCTATGTTCGGTTTAGGTTTTACTCCACAAAACTACCTCTCTAAAATACTGAAAATTCAAATTCTATATATAGAGTTACAATATGCGACGGCGTCACTCTTTAATTGTGACGTCGTCGGGTCGCCGCCATTAGGGTTTCGTCTTGGCCACGTCAACTCTGTGACGGTGTCACCTTATGCTTGTGACGCCGTCGGCTTCAACCTCTTACGCCGTCGGGATCCAAATCTAGGTCGTCTAAGTTGTGTCGCCCTACTCTTTTAAACCTGATGCCGTCACTTGTAAAATAGCAATTTGCTCTCTGAGTCGTCTCTAGGTGTATCGCGACGGCGTCGCAATTAAGCCGTGACGCCGTCCCCTTCAGTTCCAGCAGCTTGAGTGTCTCGATTCTTGACTTTGGCCATTTTCTTCGTATATTCGCGCCTTTTCGTCCGAATAAGTGTCGTTCCAGCAATTTGCCTTTAAGAGACCTAAAAAGTGAAAAGAGCGAAATTAAGTAGTAACGGATACAAAAGTGATCAATTAAGTACCTTTTAAATCCTCATCAGAGAGAAAACGATAAGGACATCCATATTGCTAATGGGCTCCAACAGACTTTTTCTGACTTGATTCTTGGTATGAAGGAAACCCAAGAATATATTGTTGGGAATAATCTGTTACCACTGATAGCTGTGGAAGACACTGCTAAGTATTGCACTAGCAGTGGAAACGTATTACCACTGCTGGCACATTATTACCACTGCTATTAGATAATCGTTAGAAAAACGTGTTTAGATAAGTATAGAAAAGATCTTGTGTATATTCTATATTGTTAGCTTTATACTTATCTTGTAAAGGACTCCTTGTACTATAAAAGGAGGTCCTAGGTCATTGTCTTAGGTACTGATATACATACGTATTATTCACAAAGGCTTCAAGGTGTAACCCTAGTGATAAGCAAGATCACTCGTATTATTCATTAATAATATTGGAGCTTAAGTTTTGTGTTTAATCTGCGTTCACTTACAATACATTATATAATCCGTCTTCTAAGTGTTACTAAGTAAATTCCACGTGCTTAGTCATATAATACAAAATATCACTGACACAAGGTGTGTGTCCAGATCCATCAAGTGGTATCAGAGCGAAGGTTCTGATATTTTGTTTTAGAAGATCCAAGGAATAAACTTAACCTACTCACTCAAATCAATAGAGATGGAAAACAACCAGTCCAACTCTTCTACTCCAAGACTGTCTAAGCTCAAACTTAATGAGTTTGAGATGTGGAGGATAATGATTGAGCAATACTTTCTCATTCAAGACTATGCTCTATGGGAGATCATCTTAACTGGTGATTCTTTCAAGCCGTGACTAGTACTCGAAGGTTGGTGACACAGATGTTGTGACAGCCTGAGACTAATATTGAAAAAGCATTGAAGAAGAATGATCTAAAGGCTTGAAGTTTGTTGTTGATGACTCTTCCTAGAGACCGATCATTGCATTCAAACAAGTTCAAGACTACTAAAGAACTTTTTGAAGAGATTTGCTCAGTGTTTGGTGGTAATGATGCTACAAAGAAGACACAAAAGACATTGTTGAAGCAAAGTTATGAAAACTTCTCTCCTTCAAGCAATGACTCACTTGATAGCATCTTCACTAAACTCCGAAGATTGTTACTCAACCGACGTGTTTGGCATTGAGGTAGAAAAGGAAGACCTCAATTTGAAGTTTCTAAGAAGTTTGCCTTCGTGAGTTTCATACTCATATCGTCTGGGAAAATAAACTAGAAATTGAAACTATGAAGCTCAATGATCTTTACAACAACTTCAAACTCATTGAGCAAAGATTGAAGAAGGTGGGAAACTTAGCAGCTTGGCTTTGATGTCAACCTCTGTTGACAGTGATGATTCTTAAGATGACTGTGATGATGATATAGCCACTGCTGGTTCTACAGTTTCCACTGGTAATGTTAGCATTACCACTGCAGGGTCAAAGAAGAAGATCGCTGGTATTGGAGATCCTACCTTTTATGCTTTTATCTCCACTCAAGTTAATGGCTCTATATTAACTCATGAAGACATAGAGCAAATTGATGAAGATGACTTGGAGGATATGGATATAAAATGGCAAATAGCTCTTCTTAGCATAAGGGCTAGGAAATTCTACAAGAAGACTGGCAAGCCAATCCACATCAATGGTGGTGAAACTGCAGGGTTCGACAAAAAGAAAGTAGAGTGCTTCAATTGTCACAAGTTGGGGCATTTTGCTAGGGAATGCAGAAGACCAAAGATGAAGGACAACAGGTCAACTTGGTACAAGCAAAAGAAAGAACCAACTGTGGAGGAACCAAAGGCAATGTTGGATATTGATGGTGTTAGCTATGATTGGAGTTTCATGGCTGATGAACAAGAGGAAAAAACTTCAGATAGTGCTTTCATTGCTACAGAACATGCTCTCATGGCTTTCTCTGACTCTGAGGTACAAAATTTTGAAAGTTGTTCTAAAACATGTAGAGTCGCTAAGGAAGTTGAAAGGCTTAATGATCTATATTCTAATGAAAGAACGAGTTGTTTGTCGCTAATTATGTTGTGTCAAATCTTAGGAGAGCTATAGCTGTATTAGTAAAACAACTAGAGCACTATAGAGAAAATGAGTCAAAATATAATGATGATATGATTCTTCTTAGAAGAGAGATAGATCATAAGACAGTTGTGAATGAGGCATACCAAGAAGAGCTTGAAAAACTTAAAAAGATAAATGAAAATGTCAATTTAACTGTAGACACCTGTTATTATCAGTCTAAGTCAATTGATAAAATTTGGAATGCTCAAATACAGAGTAAAGTTAAGTCATGTATGGGTTATAATATAGTGCCACCACCATTCAGAGGTGTTCCATCACCTCCAGGCATAGATTTAGCTCATACAGGCTTAGAAGATTTTCAGGATCTTGAACGTGAATATGGTCCTCTAAAGGACACTTTTGTGAAAAATGAGGAACATATTAAGCATGAAACTGATGTTTTTGAAAGTGCTAGTGACTCATCAGTTGTTGATGAGAATGTTAAAAATAATGTAGAGGCTTCTATCCCAAAATTTGTTAATACTGTTACAGAGGAACCTAGGAAACCAGTTAACAAACCTAGACCAACTGTAAGGTATGCTGAGATGTATAGGAACAAGCCTACAGCTCCTAGGGGTAACCAGAGGAGTTGGAATCATGTTAAATCTCAACAACTAGGTAATGACTTTGTGATGTACAATAAGGCATGCTATATCTGTGGTAGTTTTGATCATTTACATGCTTATTGTGACTATCATGTTAGGAGAAGGGAAGTTCATGGGAATAAAAGGGTGGAGTCTAACAAGTTTCAAAACAATTTACACCCTAATTCACACAGCAAAATGGTCCCAAGAGCAGTTCAACTAAGAAGTGGCCTCAAAACTTTTGCCAGTGCAAAAACTGTTAACCCTGCTCACCCTAAAATACCGCTTCAAGTGCAAAACCCAAAACAACTTTTGCAAGAACTGCACAAACAGGTAAAAGGTCTTTTTCTAATAAAAGGGTTCAATCTAACCTACAATGGGTACCAAAAACAAAGCCGCAGCTTATCATCGCCAATCAAAAGTTACCACTGTAAGGAGTATAACCAAGACCAGGGGACACATGGGCAATGCTGTGAAGGCCTCAACACGTTGGGAATGAAAACCTAAAGGAAATACCTCATCAACCAATCCCAATGGTGTATCAATGACCTTTGATAGATATAACTATATTGATACACGAGGCAGATCCAAGTCAATCATGGCTTGGGTCCCCAAAAGAAACTAACTCTTTACTTTTATGTGCAGGAACATCCAAGGACAAAAAATATCAGATCAAGCCTACACAGTCAGTGGATGTTCAAGGCACATGACTGGCAACAAGTCCTATTTGTCAAATTTTGAACATTATGATGGACAGTATGTCAGTTTTGGAGGTGGAGTTAATGGAAAAGTTGTTGGTAAAGGGGTAATCAAAACTGGTAACTTGGACTTTGAACCTGTGTGCTATGTAAAAGAGCTTAAGTATAATCTTTTTAGTGTGTCACAAATGTGTGACAAGAAGAACAATGTTCTTTTTAGTGCTTTGTTCTCTCTAAGGATTTTAAGATGCCTGATGAAAGTCAGATTCTTCTTAAGATTCCTAGAAAAGGCAATCTATATAGCTTTGATATGAACAACATTGTTGCTAAAGATGATTATGCTTGCTTAATTGCAAAGGCCACAGTGGATGAATCCATGCTATGGCATAGAAGACTTGGTCATGTTAACTTCAAAACCATTAATAAGATAGTCAAAGATGGTTTGGTAAGAGGCTTACCTCAGAAAAGATTTGAAAATGATCAAACCTGTGTGGCTTGTCTTAAAGGCAAACAACACAGAGCTTCTTGTAGGTCAAAGTTGGTTAACTCTATTGCTCATCCTCTTCAAATGTTGCATATGGACTTGTTTGGTCCTACATCTGTGAGCAGCTTAAACCTTAAGAAATATTTTCTTGTTGTGACTGACGATTTTAGTAGGTTCACGTGGGTTTTCTTTCTAAGAACTAAGGATGAAACAACTGGCATCCTTAAGATCTTTATCACTGAAATCGAAAACCAATATGATATGAAATTTAAAATCATCAGGTGTGACAATGGGACAGAATTCAAAAATAGAGTTATGGATGATTTTTGCAGAGATAAAGGTATTAAAAGAGAATTTAGTGTTGCTAGAACTCCTCAACAAAATGATGTTGCTGAGAGGAGAAACAGAACACTTATTGAGGCTGCTAGAACCATGTTGGCATATTCAAAATTGCCAATCACTTTCTGGGCTGAAGCAGTTAACACTGCTTGTTATGTGCAAAACAGGGTTTTAGTGGTGAAGACAAAGAACAAGACACCTTATGAGTTATTTAGAGGAAGACCTCCTATTTTAGACTTCATGAGACCATTTGGATGTCATGTCACAATTCTCAATACCTTAGACTATCTGGGCAAATTTAAAGAAAAATTTGATGAATGGTATTTTGTTGGGTATTCTATGGTTAGTAAAGCTTTCAGAGTATTCAATTTAAGAACCCAAAAGATAGAAGAGAATCTGCATGTTGAGTTCCTGGAAAACAAAGTGAATGTCAAAGGAATTGGTCTAGAAAGGCTGTTTGATCTTGATACTCTAACTCATACTATGAATTATGTACATATCTCTACAGGTACATCTTCTTATGATTTTGCAGGTTCATAAGAGTTTCTTGATGAAGATGAACCAAGCAAGGATCAAGTAGATGATCAAGGTGAATTCAGTCTACCACTTTGGGACTATGCAGATAATGACAATATTCCAAAGACTGGAGATGCTCAATCTTCTAATGATTGTGAAAAAGAAGGAGATGGCTTAATGAACACTGCAAATCTTGAAAGCAGTGGAAATTCAGATTCCATTGCTAGGCCAGAAATTTCCACTGCATCACTAGATGTGGAAACTACAACTCCAGTTACAGAGGAAGCTCAAGCCAATGATGTTGAAATCTCAAATATGCTGATTGAGATTGCAGTTTCTCAGATCCCTAATACCACAATTCATAAATCACATCCTCTTGAAAATGTGATTGGGGATGTAAATTCATCAGTGAAGACTAGAAGACAATCAAAACTGCCTGATGTTCATGGGTTTATTAGTGAAATCTATGAATCTAAGAATCATGAGGGCAAGAATGAATGTCTTTTCATGTGTTTTCTCACAAATGGAGCCAAGGACTGTCTACAAGGCACTTGAAGATGAAAGTTGGGTGGAAGCAATGCAAGAAGAGTTGCTCCAATTTAAGCTTCAAAAGGTTTGGGTGCTTTGTGATTTACCTTCTGGCAAGAAGGTAATAGGTACTAAATGGGTGTTCAGAAATAAGAAGGATGAAAGAGGAATTGTTATCAGGAATAAGGCTAGGCTTGTGGGTCAAGGATACACTCAGGAGGAGGGTATTGATTATGAAGAAGTGTTTGCCCCAGTTGCAAGAATTGAAGCAATTAGGTTATTTTTAGCCTATGCATCCTTTATGGGATTTAAAGTCTAACAAATGGATGTAAAAAGTGCTTTTCTATATGGGCAGATTGATGAGGAGGTTTATGTTTCACAACCTCCAGGCTTTGAAGACCCTGAATATCCTAACAAAGTATACAGGGTGGTTAAGGCTTTGTATGGCTTGCATCAGGCACCAAGAAAATGGTATGAGACCTTAGCTACTTATCTTCTTAATAATGGGTTTCATAGAGGCAGAGTGGATCAGACTTTGTTCATCAAGAAATACAAGAATGATATCTTGCTAGTTCAAGTATATGTTGATGATATCATTTTTGGTTCTACAAAGACAGAGATGTGCAAAGAGTTTGAGAAGCTAATGAAGGATGAATTCAAGATGAGTTCTATGGGTGAACTCACATTCTTTTTGGGACTTCAAGTACGACAAAGGCCAGATGATATTTTCATCAATCAAGATAAATATGTGGCTGAGATACTAAGGAACTTCAAGTTCACTGATGCAAAGTCATCTAGCACCCCTGCAGACAAGACTACACATCTACTCTTGAAGGAAAATAGTGGTGAAGCAGTTGATGTGCACATGTACAGGTCTATGATTGGCTCCTTGATGTATCTTACATCATCTAGACCAAACATCATGTTTGCAGTATGTGCTTGTGCAAGGTTTCAGGTCACTCCCAGGCTCTCTCACTTGATCTGTGAAGAAGATTTTCGATATCTAAAAGCATTTCCAACTGGATTATGGTACCCTAGAGAATCATCTCTAGACTTGGTTGCTTACTCAGATAGTAACTATGTTGGAGCTAGTTTGGATAGAAAATCTACAACAGGTGGATGTCAATTTCTTGGAAATAGGTTGGTGTCATGGCAGTGCAAGAAACAAACAATGGTGGCTAATTCATCAACTGAGGCAGAGTATATGGCTGCTGCAAGTTACTGTGCTCAAGTTTTATGGCTTCATAATCAACTTTTGGACTATGGGTACAACTTCATGAATACCATCATTTATATTGACAATAGCAGTGCCATTTGCATAATTAAAAATCCAGTTCAACACTCAAAGACTAAACATATTGAAATTAGACACCATTTTATAAGAGACTGTTATGAGAAAAAGCTAATCCAAGTTGTCAAAATTCATACTGATGACAACTATGCTGATTTATTAACAAAAGGACTTGATGTGGGTAGATTTCAGTACTTGGTAACAGGTATTGGAAAGCTTAATCCATAAAATTTTTGTGTCGGATGGTCTTTGATGTTGAAAGGAAGTTTATGGGTACTAACATTGTTGTATAAGTTTGTATATTTTTGGTTATTTTGTTGCTTCACTTTTATGCAGCAAAGATGGGAGTTGATCTTAAAAGGTGTGTAACTGAGACAAACAACAAATGGTTATTGATTCACCATGTCTAATCCACATAAGAATCAACTAGTCCAGAGCAAACGGATACTGGTAAAGACTTGACAAATTCGTTTATGGTTGATAGTTTACCAAAAACTATATGGTTATGAACTCACCATATTCTTTATGATTAATAGTTGGCTAGTCCATAGCAAACGGATCATGGTAAAGATATATCAAATCCGTTGATAGCTGGTAGTTTGCTAAAAACTATGATAAGAGCAGTCTAGTTTTTATGTTTTTCTTTACCACTGCTCTTTGAAATTTTTGTGAAAAATTACCACTGCTAGTTCACAGTTTCCACTTACAGTTGTATTTTTACCACTGTTGATCTAGCCGTTACAATTGTTGTGTCAGTAACAAATTTTTTACTAGCCGTTGTAGAAAAATTGCTTTCCATATATATAGGGTAACTTTTAGAGGATTATTTACTTTCCTATTTGATATTTATCCTCTAAAGATAAATACTTTCCTTAGATAATCTTTCTTGCGCAAAACTCTTAAACCCTACCTCTATATATCTTTTGTCTCAATTGGCTAGTTATTCCTTCAATTATTACTGACTTAATATCGTTTTTCATCAAAAGTTTCTATGGCACCATTAAAATTTGCAGATGAGCACAACCAAGTGGCATACCTACAAAAGTCAAACGAGAAGAGTGACTCTGTTTTTCATCAGATTGTGGACTTTCTTAATACTACCCATATAAGGTATGTTTTGCTTTTAAATCCCACAATCTATATCTCTTAAATCAAATAGTTTTGGAGTTCTTTTCAGTCCATAACACTTGAGAATAGAGATACACATGAAACAGTGGATACTCTTAGAGCCACTATGGATGGGGTAACTATTGATGTTACTGAGGCATCCTTGAGGAGACTTCTCCAATTAGATGATCTCAATGGTATCATCACATTACCTATGCCAGAAATACATGAAAATTTATCATCCATGGGGTATGATACCACTGTTAAAAAGGCTACTTTCAAAAAGAGTGGTTTTTGTCCCCACTGGAGATTTTTGATACATTCTCTTTTGCATTGCCTAAGTCCAAAGAAAACTTCTTATGAACAATTCAGTTCAACCATGGCTTACCTTTTGGTTTGTCTAGCTTTAGATAGGACTTTTAATTGGTCAAAATATATTTTTCAAAGTATGCAAGGCAATGTATAAGAGTTCCACAAAATTTTTGATGTATCCAAGGTTTGTGCAAGCAGTGCTAAATGAGTTTCAACTGCAACCCCATAAAAACATTTACAAAATCCGTTGCCTTAAGCCTAAAGTTTTTCAAAACATGAATAAAGATGGAAATATGGATTTTACACCTCTCTTTCCACAAATGCTTGCAAAGATTTCACAAGTACAAACTACACCCATAATCACTGTTCCACACATTGATTATACTCCACAAGTTTCTCACACCTATGAGAGGAGGCAAAAACAGCCAAATCCTCCCATAACAACACAACATGTACCTGATCCTTTTGGTTTAGGCACAAGCAGTGGTGGTTCCAGGCTTCACTCTAGTCCACCTAGGGAGGATTCTGAACCAATGCCCTATGATTCACCTCTCCCAACAGGTTACACAGTTGGAAGTGTGGAGGGTAGTGGGCAACCAATGTAATTGATGGTAATTTGTACACAATTAGCAAAGCAGGTCAAATCTCTGGAACAAGACTTGGCACAACTAAAGGAGCAGCATGCCAAGGATATTACATCTTTGAAGGTAGAGATTCAGACCTTGAAGGAAGAGTTGCAGGGGTTCAAGCAAAGAAGAACTGCAAATATTGTGCTATCATCTCCATCTTCACCTCCTGGTGGTGATTCAGAAGACTTCAGTGCAGAGTTGGGTAATTCTCCCAAACAGGGGAGGAAAACAGGTGCTGAAACTCAGGGGAGGAAAATTGATTTTGAAGATGAAGGTGTTTCTAGTAAAGGTGCAGAGGAAGCTGATACTCAAGAAGAGCAACTAGAGCAAGATATTTTGAGTACTGCAACTGATTTTACCACTGATCCAATTTCCACTGCAGAACCAAATATTCCCACTGCTGGACATGATGTCGCCACTGCAATTGAAGAAATTGATAAACAGAAGAAAGACAAAGGTAAAGCTGTTATGCAAAGCAAGGAGAAAACAAAAAGAAATATTTCAAAGAAAGAACAAGTTCAGATTGCTCTTGATAGAGAAATTGCTGAAAGGATTACTGAAGAACAAGTTGTTGAGAAGAAAAAGCTTGAAGAATTGGAGATTGCAAGCTTTATGGAGGCTAAAAGGCTGGATAGAATGGAAGATCAAATAGAAGATCCTCTTTCCACTGTTCAACCTACAATATTTAGAGAGAAGATTCCAGAGTTCAGCTATGTACCTACTGAAGAAGAAATAGAGTTCTTGATTGCACATGATCCAGTAATCAAGAAGAAGGCAATTGACCTTGTAGCTGATAAATCTTTAACTAGGGAACAAAGAACTGCTCAGTTGAAAGATTTTATTCAAATGAAGAATAATCAAGCACTTCAAGATGTGATTAGTTCACAGAAGGGTCAAAAGAAACAAAGGCAACCAACTAAGGCACAAGTTATTGCATACATGAAGACTTATTGTTGCAATGTTGGTGGCTAGAAAAGACATCAATTCAAAGGAATGTCTGATGATAAAGTTAAAAGTATCTACTACAGAGTTCAAAGACAAGATAAAGATTTCATTCCAATGGACTCTGAAGAAGAAGCAAGAAGGTATCCTGGTTTGAAGAGAAAGGCCAAAGACGGTGATTCTCATACTGTTAAGAAGACAAAGTTTGCTGAAGAACAAGAAATTCCAACCGAGAAGTTCACGAAGAACAACCGACGATATGATTGTGATTGAAGAAGAAGATTTTTATCCAGAACCACTGCAAGTGAGACATCCTATCATTGATTGGGAAGTATACACTGCTAGCAATTTTGCTCCAACATAGAAGATCACAAGGCTAGGTGGTGAAACTCAATCATTCATTCAATTTGAAGATCTTATCAAAGCTTTTGACAAAGATGATCTTGATACACTATGGAAGTTAGTTCAAGAAAGGTTTGATGTCAAGATCTCAAAGATATGAAGGAGATGTAGTTATGGGTTAATCTTAGAAGGCTCTATGAACCAGATGTTAATGATGATTTCTAGAAATTCTCATGTTCATGTCCCGGTACTAAATGGTTCTACTATGATTCATGTGAAGTTCATCATGTTTCTACAACAAATGGAGTAGATGCATCCATGCTTGCGAGAATGAATATCCACTCAAGGGAACTCTCACAGTGATGTTGTGTACTAATATAAGAGTTCATGAAGATAGTGAGAAAGTCGAGCATTGTTACTCGGGCTTCAAGATCAATGTTCAAGAGCTATTCAGAATTTAAGGAAGAAGTGAAGTGTTTGGTAGAATTCCCCAAATCCTTGAAGATAATGAAGATTGAAGAAACTTATTGATTTGCAGAAAAATCATAAGTTTAGGGGAGGATTGTTGGGAATAATCTGCTTACCACCGATAGTGTGGAAGACATGCTAAGTATTGCACTAGCAAAGTGGAAACGTATTACCAATGCCGGCACATTATTACCACTGCTATTAGATAATCGTTAGAAAAACGTGTTTAGATAAGTATAGAAAAGATCTTGTGTATATTCTATATTGTTAGCTTTGTACTTATCTTGTAAAGGACTCCTTGTACTATAAAAGGAGGTCCTAGGTCATTGTCTTAAGTACTGATATACATACGTATTATTCACAAAGGCTTCAAGGTGTAACCCTAGTGATAAGCAGGATCACTCGTATTATTCATTAATAATATTGGAGCTTAAGTTTTGTGTTTAATCTGTGTTCACTTACAATACATTATATAATCCGTTTTTTAAGTGTTACTAAGTAAATTCCGCGTGCTTAGTAATATAATACAAAATATCACTGACACAAGGTGTGTGTCCAGATCCATCATATATTGTTAGGAATTAGAAATTCCCGGTATTAAAGAGTCGGTCACCTCAAGTATATGTAATCGTTAGAAAGCTCGTAGTCATAGTAATATTTAGTTAAGTAGTATTTAGTTAAGTAACACCGTGGAGGATGACGGTCTTTACCCTTGTATGCCGATCCACGACCCGATGTGTGGCGTATTATTGTAAGACTATAAATACTCTCTACCTCCCAAGGTAGAGAGTTGGAGCTCATAATAATATCTTTCACTTTCTCTCACTAAGTTCCCTAAACCTCTAACTTTCTCTCTCTAGAATTCAATCTATATGCTACCTTGTGTTAATGTTATGATGTGTATGTGAAAAGTTATATCTTACAATTGGTATCAAGAGCCATGGTTAGATCATATCTTGCACATCTTTGGATTTATAGTGGTTTTAGGTGGTTTTTGAGTTTGAAAAAGTTTAGTGGTTTTGCATCATTTGGTTGATTTCTTGTGTTAAAGTTTGAATTTTGTTGGTACTTTTATGTTTAGAATCATCAAAAGTGTTTAGGTTTTCATTTGGTAAGCTTGAATCATCTTGGTTGGGTTGTTTTTGGATTGAAAAGTGATGTTTATATGGTTTTTCAAGCTAGCGACTTAGCTCACGGAATATTTTCTTGGTAGCGACTTGCTTCACATTTTTGTAGCGACTTACGGTGTTGGAACTAGCGAGTTAGATCTAGCGAGTTAAAGTACAAGTAGTGGACTCTCCACTACGGTAGCGACTTTAATGGTAGCGACTTGGTCTGCATGCGAGTTGCTCTTTAGCGACTTGCATTGTTGGCGACTTGAGTAGCGAATTGCTGCCAAAATTTGGTTAGCGACTTGGTCTGTAGCGAGTTACTACTTAGAGACTTGCTTTTCTGTTAGCGACTTGGGACTCTAGCGACTTAGGGGTGTAGCGAATTAAGGGTTAGCGACTTAGTGCATTAATTTCTAGCGACTTAGTGCATTAATTTCTAGCGACTTAGTGCATTATCTTCTAGCGATTTAGTATTTTATCATCTAGAGTCTTGAGTGATTGTTTACGGTTTTCTCTTGATTCAGATAAAATCCGTGAAAGAATCTATTTCCCGGTTTAATCATAGAGTTATAAAATCTCGTATAATTTGTTAACATGTCTACCAACGTTCCCACTGTCATCTCCACTTTGTTGCGAGGATGTTCAAGCAACTGGCTCAGATACTCGTCCACCCATGCTTGACAGAACCGACTACGACTCTTGGGCTCAACGAATTAGACTGTATTGCCTTGGAAAGGAAAATGGTGTCAACATTCTCAAATCCATTGATGAAGGACCATATCGAGTTGAGACGACTAGAGACATACTTGATACTAATGCAGATGGTACTCTTGTTTACGGAATGGACAGACCTAAGATGTATGATGAGCTTGATGATAAGGATAAAAAGAGATTTGATGCAGATATCGGGGCTTCAAACATTGTTCTTCAAGGTCTTCCTAAAGACATCTACAAGCTGATCAATCATAACACGGATGCTAAGGCAGTTTGGGACAATGTTAAGATGCTTCTCTCGAGGTTCGAATTAACTATGGAAGACAGAGAATCCCAACTCTATGATGAATTTGAGCATTTCAAGATGAAACCAGATGAGAGTGTCTATGAGTACTATGTGAGATTTCATAAGTTAGTTAATGACATGAGGAACATCGGAATGACTATGCCTAACATTCAGTTGAACTCAAAATTTGTGAACAACATGAATCCCGAATGGCACAAGTTTGTTACCGTTGTGAAGCTCACTAAAGGATTGAAGAATACAAACTATGAGCAACTCTATGCCTTCCTCCTTCGGAATGAGAGACATGCTATGTTTGAAAAATTAATTCTCAATCGGTTCAAAACCAACCAGGGAGAGACAAGCTCGTCTAATGACTCTACAGCTTTCTACTCAAACATCGGAATCACAACCAAAGCATCACAAGTCATACCCTTGGGTAATGGTAATCACAAACTCATTCATGATCCTATGTACAAACAAGTCGATCTGATGCTCACGTGGGAAGCTTCATTAATCAACTAGCTCTTCTCATCAGTCAAAACATGAATACTCTCCCACAAACCAACAACAACCTCAGAGCTGCATCTAACCCACACAATCAAGCCACTATTAAAGATGGAAGGATCGTGGTGCAACCAGTTCAGGAAAGACGATATGATCGGGACGAGGTGGAGCTAGGAGAGGTTATGTTGGAAACCAGAATCGAGGAAGGAATGGTAACCAAGGTCAAACTAAGCTCATCAAATGTTATAACTGTGGTGGAGAGGGACACATTGCAAGGAACTGTACATCTCCAAAGCGCCCTGAATCTGATTACTTCAGAGATAAGATGTTGTGGCTCAAGCTCGGGACAATGGTGCTACTCGAATGAAGAGGAATTGCTGTTTCTATCTGAGGGCAATGCCAAGACCTATGATGCAGATGTGGATGAGCAGCCTATTCAGGAGATAGGTCACAATCATCGGAATGCCTTTCAAGTCGCTGATTGTGATGCATACGACTCTGATGTGGATGATGGACCTCCGGCACACACAATTTTTATGGCTAGCATTTCTCCAATGGTTTCTCCCAAGGTCTCTTCTTCATCACTAGCTTGGCCATCCCATGACAAGCTCATCTCAGAGGTATTAAAACTATCGATGATGCTTTGATGTGCACGGATGCATGACAAAGTACACTGAACTGAAACTATTGAATCAAATATTGAAAATATGGGTAATATCAATATTGTCCCATATGATCAATATGTGAAACAAAGTGAAAGTGAAGTTGTACCAAGTGATGCATCTTCTGCAGATCAACAATGACTATGTTTTGATGAATACACGCATGTGCCCACGATGATTCCATTATTTCTAAACTAAATGCCTATAAAGAACGTGTTGCTATTTATGAACAACGTGCTAAGTTTGAGTTGACCACTGCGTGAGCAGAAATGGATAACCAAGTAAGTACAATAATTAGAAAAAGTAAGTTTAGAGAAGAAGTATTGAAACAAGAATTAAATTCCTTGCAAGAAAAACTTTCTAAAACATCTAAACAAAAACAAGAACTTCAAGAAAATGTGAAAATGCTTAAGCAAGAATTTAATGCAAAGGAATCAAAACTCTTGAGAGATTTTTCTAATCTGAAAACTTTGAAAAACAAACTTGAGAACAAGTTGTACATACAAGGAAACACCATTCAGACTGCTCACATGGTCACTAAACATCGAGTCTTAAGCGATAAGCATAGCATTCCCCTTGTTGAGGAACCGAATCCAGAGGTAATTAAAAAGGCTAGGAATGCTCATAAGGTGCTTTATGATGGTAATGAAATTCTTAAGCCTAGGCAGAAACCTAGTTGCGTTGAGTGCACCGAGGAAGATAAGAAATCAGATGAAGTCACTAGGGAAAGGATGAACAAAAACTAGATGACCCGAAATGCAAAGAGAAAAAGATTATTATCACTCCCCATGACTACAAGAAGGAAAACTGGATTTCCTTGAACATGTTTAAACCTCAAACATTGTGACCCTGAACAAGTGTTACGGAAAAAGGATATGGACTTGCAAAAGCTGAAAATCTTGTTGAAAAGAATTCCCCTTGTAGGAAATTCCCTAAAGCGACTGTGTATCCTCCAAATACACCAATGCATTTAGTTCCTAGAACTATTGCCACTAAGAGCAAGACCTTAATCAGTCAATATGTTATTCTTCAACTATTTACCCATTTTGAGAAAACTTGTAAGAAAAGGATCACACCCACTGGGATAACTGAAGGGGAAAGGGGTTTTGAGCAAATGAAAGAATGTTATTTAACGGAGGTCATGCCTTTCTTTAAACAACTAAAAGATCATTTTGAGAGTCTTAAAGAGGGAAAAATCGATATTAAAGAACTGGAAAAGGAATTTGATGCAATGGTAGTTGAAGTTAGTGATTATGAGCGTGCACTAAAATATAATGAGATTGAGAGGAAGAACTTGCATACCTTAAATGAGACTCTTATTACTGAATGTGTTGCTCAAGATATCTTTTTCACTTCTTCAAATTGCTCTATTAATGCTTCCAAATTTCATGAACTATCTGTGGCCTGAAAGTCTCCCATGATCGTGTCATTGAGCTTGAAAAACTAATTCTAAACTAAACGAGAAAATTGAACTGGATGATCACGACAATTTGGTTAAACATTTTTCTAAACTAGAAGTTGAGCATTTTAATTTACAACTCAAATATCAACATCTCAAAGAAAATGTCAAAACTTCAAATATCAAGACATCTTCAGATGCTCCAGAGTTTGATGCAGTTTTTCAAATTAACAAACGTGATGAACAGATTCAAGCTCAGGCAACACGATCGAGAAAGTTGAAAGCCTAAATATCTCAATTAAAGGGTCAAACGAACAATATGACAGGCTCCCAAATGCCTCCTCCTTTAGATTCTCGAAATTCTCAAACTTTTCATCTTCAAAACCTAGTAAATGCTTTACAAAAGGAAAACGAAAGTTTTCTAGAAGAAAATGAAAAGGTTAAACGACATTTTAAAGAGTTATATGATTCAATAAAGTCACCCGTGACCAAAACAACGAAAAAATAACGTCTTTACAAAAGGAAATTGAGAATCTGAGAAGTCGGGAAATGGGAAGCTGCCACTTGTTTTCAATAAGAATGTTGTCTCAAAATCACCCTTAGATTGCAAATACACTGTGACAGTTAAATATATTCCTCCTCATCTTAGGAATAATGAACATGCTTTTCATGACTACTGTGCTCACCTTAAGGATAGTCTAGAATGTCTCCGTGAGATTGTCGAAGAGGATTTCATTAACAAACCTCTTGATAGTGAAATTAGGTTTGCTTGCCTCCAGGCCAAACGATCTCAAGAGTTGCTAGAATGTGTAATTGCCACATGTCCAAAATCCTTAACCTTAGGTGCAAAAGGCAAAGGCTGTGATGCCTGTTCTATGCCTAGTGCCAAGCGGAAATCCGTTCTATGCCCGTCTTAAAAAGGAAACACTAATGTGCCTTCAAGTAGTTAAGATTCCAGATATGTTAGTGCTAAGAAAGTGAACTTTAGTGTGCACTGCAAAAGCTCAAATCACAGTCTTAAAGTATACACTAATGTGCCTTCTAGTACTTAAGATCCTTGCACATCAAGTTCAGGAATGCAAAAATTAGATCAACCAACTAATGTTCCCATTCCTCTACAGGAGTAATCAGTGACTTTAAAGCGAGCAGGTCAAAGTCTCAAGACAATACAAGGAATGATAGGACCTTGCAAGCTAAGAATGTGCACGGAAGAGTGTAGAAGACCAATCTAGGAACTTTAGGCTTGAGTTGAATAAAACGAATCGTGTTGATTCTAGTATTAGCCTTAGGCGTCTTGTAATTAATTGAATCGATACTATCTGCAAATCTTGTAATGCTGTATGCTTGAATTCTGTTGCTAATCATGAATGTGGTGTGAATGCTTTGTCTAATGCTGTCAAATGCCCGTTAAAATTGTTAATGCTAATAATCGTGCAAATAAGGCAAAAAGGATAAAACGAAAGACTGTTAGAAAACAGTGGAAACCCACAGGAAGAACTTTTATAAAGATAGGTTATTATTGGATACCTTTTGGCCATAAGAATAATCAGTTTTGTTCTCAAACTGCTAAGATTATGCCCACTAGAAAATGGATGCCTACTTGTAGAACTATTCCCTTAAGAAGTAAACATACTTTGAATAGGTCAAATCTGACACCCGACATTGCATCTATTCCCAATGATTCCATTGCTTCTACTTCGATATGGATGTTTCGATTACGATGTGGGTGTTCCAATTACTAACCAAGTGGAACCCATTCTTGCATGGGGATCCCAATTATCCAGTTATCCATTTTTGTCGGTGTTCAACTGCAGATCGTTCAAATCGTTACGTGGTACCGGACTCAGGTACATTCCAAGCATATGATTGGAGACCGGTCGCGGCTCATGAACTTCGTGAGCAAGTTCATCGGGACTGTTAGATTTGGTAATGATCATTTCGGTGCTATTATGGGTTATGGAGATTATGTTGTTGGTGATAGTGTCATCTCGAGAGTCTACTATGTTGAAGGGTTGGGTCATAATCTGTTCTCTGTTGGTCAATTCTGTGACTCGATCTAGAAGTTGCCTTGAGAAAACATACACCTTTGTTAGAGATCTTCATGGTAAGGAACTGTTAAAAGGAACTCGTGGGTCAAACCTTTACACCATCTCTATCGATGACATGATGAGGGCTTCTCCAATTTGCTTGTTATCAAAGGCTTCAAAAACAAAGTCATGGTTATGGCACCGTCGTCTCAATCACTTGAACTTCGGCACCATCAACGATCTTTCCAGAAAGGACCTAGTTGTAGGTTTACCTAGACTAAAGTATGAAAAGGATCATCTTTGTTCAACATGTCAATTGGGAAAAAGCAAGAAATATGCCCATAAACCCAAACCTACTAACTCTGTCACAGAAGTTCTTCATATGATTCATATGGATTTATGTGGACCAATGAGGGTACAGAATATCTTTGGGAAGAAATATGTGTTAGTTGTGGTTGATGATTACTCTAGATTCACCTGGGTCAAGTTCTTAAGGACAAAGGATGAAACTCATGATATCATCATCAAACTCATCAAACAGCTGCAGGTTCGACTTAACAAAACCGTCGAGAATTGTCGAGAGACAATGGAACCGAGTTTGTCAACAAACAACTTAATGAATTCTATGAAAGCGTTGGAATCAGTCATCAAAGAAGTGTTTCACGAACTCCTCAACAGAACGGTGTAGTTGAAAGACGAAATCGGACTCGGGTTGAAGCCGCTAGAACAATGTTGATTTACTCAAAGGTTCCAATGTTTCTCGGGGCTGAAGCAATCGCCACTGCATGCTATACACAAAATCGTTCCCTAATCCACACTGTACATGGAAAAACTCCATATGAACTTGTCCATAACAGAAAACCTAATCTCTCTTTCCTTCGTGTGTTTGGTGCATTGTGCTATCCAACTAATGAGGGTCAAGACTTAGGAAAACTTAGGGCTAAAGCTGACATTGGAGTATTTGTAGGATACGCACCAAACAAAAAGGGATACCGAATCTATAACAAAAGAACCCGAAATATCATGGAAACCATTCACGTTACGTTTGATGAGTTGACCGGTCAAATGGCTCTGAACACTCCATTTCGGGACCCGCACTTCAAGACAGTCCCATTGGTTCATCTCTTGTTCCAAACTCTACTCAAGAAACTCCATATGTACCTCCATCGGAAGATGATGTAAAGAAATTGTTTGATCCTATGTTTGATGAACTGTATGATTCAAACACTAATGAGGTGATGATTCTGCAGAGGATGCTCATATTCCTGTGAATGAAGTCAATCCTTTAGTCTCAACATCTTTAAGTCAAGAAGCACTGCTGCGATCCTTGATCTCATCAACAAATCATCATTCTTCAAATGTACATCATGGAAATGTTTCGGGCATCAATGATGAAGTTAATCCCTTTGCTACTCCTGAGGATGCTCCATTTGAAAACATATTTGCTACTCTTGAATCATCATCAGAACCATCTTCTTCAGGAGACATCGACTCAGCTACCTCGGTTCCTCAACAACTGCCACATGAACACCTTAGAAAATGGACTCACGATCATCCATTAGACAACATCATTGGAAATCCCTCTCGTCTGTATCAACCCGGAATCAACTTGCAACCGATGCCTTATGGTGTTTCTTCAACTCCGTACTTTCTAAGATCGAACCAAAAGATGTTAAAACCGCCATGAATGAAGACAGCTGGTTCAATGCCATGCAAGATGAAATTCATGAGTTTGATCGACTTGATGTATGGGAGTTAGTACCGCTCCAGATGCTATGATTATAGCTATCAAATGGATCTTCAAAGTAAAACTTGATGAGCATGGTGATGTGTTGAAGAACAAGGCTCGTTTAGTTGCTAAAGGATATCGTCAAGAGGAGGGTATAGACTTTGAAGAATCTTTTGCTCTTGTTGCTCGAATCGAGGCAATCAGAATCTTTCTGGCTAACGCTGCTAGTAAGAACATGGTAGTGTATCAGATGGATGTGAAGACGGCATTTCGGAACGGAGATCTTAAAGAAGTCGTCTACGTCAGCCAACTGAAGGATTTGTGAATCAAGAGCATCCTACTCACGTTTATCGTCTGAAGAAGGCTCTCTACGGTTTAAAGCAAGCTCCAAGGGCATGGTATGATACACTGTCAAAGTTTCTTCTATCAACCGGATTCATCAAAGGAGCAGTTGATCCTACATTGTTCACCGGAAGTCAGGCAAACATTTAACTCATGTTCAAATTTATGTTGATGATATTATTTTTGCCTCGGCTGACCCAATGGAATGTGATCGTTTTTCTAATGAAATGAGTTCTAAGTTTCAAATGTCAATGATGGGACAAATGTCGTTTTTCTTGGGATTACAAATTTCACAAAGTCCGGGAGGCATTTTCATAAATCAATCTAAATATGCAAATGAGATTTTAAAGAAATTTGGATTTGATTCATGTGACCCTGTTGACACTCCCATGATTGATCGAACCAAACTAGATGAGGACCACTCGGGGATCATGATTGACCAAACGAAATATCGTAGTATGATTGGATCCCTGATGTACCTCACAGCTAGTAGACCAGACATCTTGTTCGCTGTTTGCATGTGTGCTAGATACCGGGCTAAGCCTACTAAAAAGCACCTTGAAGCAGTTAAGCGGGTCTTTCGGTATCTCCAAGGAACCATCAATATGGGACTATGGTACCCGAAGGACACCGGTATGTCACTAACGGCCTATGCAAATGCTGATCATGCAGGTTGTCAAGATACACGTCGAAGTACATCTGGAGGTGCTCGTTTTTGGGTGATAAGCTTGTGAGCTGGTCTTCAAAGAAGCAAATGAGTACTTCTATTTCCTCTACAGAGGCTGAATACATAGCCATGTCATCTTGTTGTGCTCAAATCTTATGGATGAGATCTCAATTATCGGACTATGGCTTTGAATTCAACAAAATCCTCTACATCTTGTGATAATAAAAGTGATATTGCTCTCTCATGCAACAACGTTCAACACTCAAGAGCAAAGCATATCGACATTCGACATCATTTCATCAGGGAACAAGTGGAAAAGGTGTGGTGGAACTATATTTTGTGAGGTCTGAATATCGGTTAGCGGACATCTTCACCAAAGCTCTTCCAAGAGAACGTTTTGAGTTTATTCTTCCACGTCTTGGCTTGAAAAGCCTTCAACCGGATACTCTCAAACGTCTTCAGGAGGAAGACGAGGAGTAAAGGTCTATCTTCATCTATCTCTTGTAAATACTTATTCGAAAAACAAAATACAAAATTATAAAACCTTCAAAATCAAATAGAAAATTATAAAAATTTCAAAATCTATAAAAATCGAAAAATTGAAAAATCTTCAAAAATATTGTCAATTTGTCTTGTTTTTCTCGGTTCGAAAATATCTACGGTCTTTGTGCTGTCATTCAAAGAATGACACGGGACTTTAGATGTTGTTCAAATTCTTAAAAAAAAAAAAAAAAAAAAAATCAAAAAATATTTTTGGGAGAAAGTGAAACAATGGTTTATTGTCATTTTCAGGCAATAACCCGGTTTTAAAAAGAAAGAACAGAGCCATGTTTTACCATGTTTTCAAATTCCATGCTCGGATTCTATAAACATTTATCTGATGAAAACTAAATGCTTTGAAAAATAACTCGGTCTCTATTTTTGATAATCATCAGGGACTTATTTGTCAAAATCTCTATCTCTCAATCAACAACCTATGTCATTGATTGAGGGGAGAATGATTTCAATTAAATTAAAAGGTTATTTGTCATTCAATTGTTTTCAAAAGATATTCATGCATGTTCTATCAATGGAGTTTAAAGTCTTAAAATCCGATCCTTATCAGTTAAAACGTTTTCATAATCAAGTCACAATTCTCCTTAAAAGCTTTCAAAATCAATTTAAATCTATAAGAGATCACAAATCTCAAATGATTTGATAATTGTGATCGGGGGAGAATGTGTGATTTAAACTGGATTTAAACTGATAATTCGATAAATGGTTTCTTAAGTGATTAGCATGTTTGCCTCCCCGTAAGTGACAAACGATTTCAAATTTTCCATGCACACATTGAGGGGGAGCATCTATATTAAACCACAATGATTTGAAACGTGATCACTTATCTCAATGTGCAGGTTCCCTCTAGTATGTGCAAAACTCTTTTCAAATCTCGAGGCACATATTGAGGGGAGCAAAATCATGAAAACCTCATCCTTCCCCAAAATGCTTTATCTACTTGATTCGATTAGGGAAGTGATGTTGATATCTTTTAGAAAATGGTAATCAAAGAAGTTAATTCTTTCTCTTGCCTCCGTGTGCAAAACATTTTCAAATACTTGATGCACATGTTGAGGGGAGTTCTCGTTCTAAAAATATCAAAAACAATTCAGGTACAAAATGCTTTGATAATATATCACAAGTATCGAATTGATTTTCAAATGGTTTTCAATTGGTTCCAATGGCGGATGAACAATACCAAATAGACCGACCAACTTTACTTTATGTACGGTGATATAAGGATGATAAGGTTAGGTATTGGTTCCCATGATCCGCCAGAGCCGGAGGGATCTACCCAGGGACAATCCACTAGTTAGTGTAGAGTTCTTAGGTATGATGATAAAAGGAGAAAAATGAGATATGGGAAGAGTGCGGACTAAGACTGAGCTAGTACTGGAATAAACCCAACAAGGTTCTAGCTATGAAGTCTCGGTAAGCAAGGGGTTGAAGAATTTAAAAGAATTGAATGAGAAAAGGGTGAAAACAAATAGCCCTCCATTTATTCAACCTTAGGGCGAATACCGGGTTCAATTCATATGCTACTGATGGTAACATCGGTATTGAAGACAAGGCGTCATGGACCCAGTGACGCACTGCACTTCAACTTCCCAAACCACTCAAGTTCCTCTTAAAAGGACTTGTTTCATTCTCACGGGAACCGACATTATCTATCGACTTTCTCTTAGAGATTGTTGATATTGAAGGAGACCCTCTCCCTAGTCTCCGATATAGGATCCAAATATGCACAAATTGAGTCTAGAGCCACGAGATCATCAATAAATCTCATTAGGACACTTTCAATGAAGACTCTCTGTTTCACACAATGTGGAAAGAGATTATATCTTGAGTCCTACGCATTATCCTTGTGGTATTGCGAACATCGAGTGATGTGTTTACACACTCACAATGAAGATGGAAAGCCTTCTGGAGCCAACATCTAACAAGCTCCTGGTAGGTGGCATGTGAGATCTATTATATGGATCAACCATGTGACAACTGAACGGAAACAATGGGGCGATTCAATCTTTTGAATCAATCACGGTTCAGGTTATGGATTGACGGATACCTTTGAAAAACCGGTCTTTGTGCTTTAAAACTCTTTTCATTAGCATGTCGACCGTGTACTAATTTTTCAAATCAAAAGGTGTTTTATGATTGATAATTGATTTTCATTAAAACCTTCGTTATATTGCAAAAACAATTTCTATTGAGCAATACACGATTGTTTTTCAAATTTCTTTTCATCAATCAGTGGACGTAAATTCGCTGGTTCACTCACTCCGTGTTGTCTTCTTTGAGACGTTCGGTTTGAGAACAGCTAGAGCATTTCTGCGAAAACCTGTCAAGGAAATTCTTGAATTATACGATCACGAGGCGTACTTATCTTGATCAACGGGGAACCGTGGGCCGTGTACCTCAATTCATCGAAAGTGATCAAAGACACTTTTGTGCGCTTTATTGCTAAGCGTCTTATGCGTACACCCGGCGTTTGCGTCGAATGAAGCGGTCAATACATAGCCGCATGCTCACTTAACACATTCATCTCAAAAGAAATCATGATTAGTGCATCAATGACTCGGATATTTTCACTCCATGCTTACGCTTTCTGCTGCGCCAATATCATGATTCAACAAATGCTTCGCTACTCGATGAGAAGATATCATGATCCAGAATGTGAGCATGTCGGTCCTAAAGTCACAACATCACATAATACCAACACCACAAAGGATGTCACAGAGATTTTTATGGTGATGATCTCAAATGATGACTCAAAATTATTATCACGTGGATCAGTAAAAGACCTCCACTTGAAGTAACCAAACATGCAATGTGAAGAATCAATGACTACGAGCTTAGGAACAAAGGACTACATCAAGAATGCAAGAACAATTGTTAATGTCATATCTGTTTGTATTCAATGTAATTTTAGTGCATGATTGAGGTGACCTCCCTTAGGGGGAGATTGTTAGGAATTAGAAATTCCAGGTATTAAAGAGTCGGTCACCTCAAGTATATGTAATCGTTAGAAAGCTCGTAGTCATAGTAATATTTAGTTAAGTAGTATTTAGTTAAGTAACACCGTGGAGGACGGACGGGTCTTTACCCACTGTATGCCTGATCCACAGCCCGATGTGTGGCGTTTTATGTAAGACTATAAATACTCTCTACCTCCCAAGGTAGAGAGTTGGAGCTCATAATAATATCTTTCACTTTCTCTCACTAAGTTCCCTAAACCTCTAACTTTCTCTCTCTAGAATTCCATCTATATGCTACCTTGTGTTAATGTTATGATGTGTATGTGAAAAGTTATATCTTACATATATCTCTGAGCTTGAAGGCTTTCGACCTTCGGTGATGAACTACAAGTATTGTGGATCTTCGCAAGAAGCAAAAGGCAAATGTCTTGAAGGCCTTGGAGATAAGGAAGATGATCTGCAAACACACTCTCAAGTGTTTGACAGGAACAACTTCCTTGATGATCTTAGGAAGGCAAAGTGATGTGAAGGGAAATCAAATGGTTATGTTGTCCTTTTTTTTGGAAAAATATGTACTGAATATTTAATGTTTAATATGAAATTAATGAATCTTTATGTTATATTCTTGTGTTATAATTTGTTAATTTTGTTGTTAATTTTTGTATTTCTCTTTGATTGTTGTTATATCTGTTTTGATTGTATTGGTGTTGGTAGAACTATGGTCCTTGCATAAACAGTGTAAGAATATAGGGGACTAAGGTTTTAGTCCCCTATCCTTTCCTCACATTTGCATCAAGTTATAGGAAGCACTTTATTCTCACATTTTACCCCAAATTTGAATTCATAAACCTAAAGCCTCAATTAAGTGAAACTGCATCAAAATGGGTAAATCTAGAGCTCGTAAACAGATTAAATGCTCCAATTGTCAAACCGTTGGACATAATAAGTCTAGGTGTCACAAGGATCAAGTACCAAAACCAACAAAGGAAACAAAGTGCATGAGGTAGAAAAGGCATTCTGATGGCAGAAGGCAACAGGTATTCATTTAATTATCATTTGCATAACGATTGTTCTTATGTGTTTATATTCTATTTGATGTGCAAATCTATTACTTTTGCAGTGGATGGATGAAGACGATATAAAGCAGACTATGGAACAAGAGTTTCTTGAAGCTCTTTATGAGCAAGAAGAAGAACAAACAATGTTGGAGGAAGATGAAGAGCATACAAGGATGGATGAAGATGCATTCCAGTAGATTTTGGAAGAGGAGAAAATGTACAAAATAATTAAAGAGGAAAGGAAGAGGAAAAATTGGCTAGAAGAAACAGAGTTTGAGGCAGCTTAGTATGCAGTGGCTGTGGAGGATGTATATCTAAGACATCCATATGTGCTGGATAAAAAATGTTGAACTCTGTGTTAGTAGGTTGTAACCATTTGTAATTTGGACACCATCATGTTTGAAATAAATTTGTTTTTGTTGACTTTATAAGTCAGAATTGGTTATTCCAAACACCCCCTAAACTGCGTATGTTGACTCGATTTTAAGCATTTATGTTGTCTTTACTCTCATCTACTTGTTCAACAACCACAACTCCCATCTACTTATATAATACATCTTAAGTCATCAATTCTTTATCATACCTACATACTATCACCATGGATGCAGAAAATGGTTGTCAAATGGTATGCCTTGACTGTTGGGTTGAAAGTGAAAACATGGCTGGATTAACCTTTTTTACAAGGCGTCCAACTTATAGAGATTTCATGTGGTATGTTTGTCCAGTGTGCCTTGACAGAAGGGGAAACACATCTTATACTTGTAGAGGTGGTGTTACAATGGAAAACACAACTACAGGAGATAGTGGTGGATATGTAATGGGTCTACATATTTCTGCAGCTATTAGAGTTGGTGCTTCCTTGGGCAATGATGAAGAAGAAAGTGAACCACCTGCAGCTGAAATAGCAAGTGGAGCACGCCCAATCCAAAAACCACGTGAAGCACCTGCAACTGAAAGACCAAATGAAGAATGCCCAAGACAAACACCACGTGAAGCACCTGCAACTCAAAGACCAAATGGATCACCTACTAGTCAATTAACCAAGTGAATTACCTGCAAGAAATGCTATGTTGTCTTTCAGTCTAAATGTAACTTAACTGATATGTGTGTATTTCTTTTGTTATAAGAATTGAATTTTGGTTACAATTTGTATCTGTTGACTTTATAAGTCAAATTGTGTTATTCCAAACAGTCCCCTAAACTGCACATCTAATTGCAACATGAACAACGTAAACAGCAAAACCAAAACTACAAATGCAAACAAAAGATATTTTAAAGACTAAAACAATTCGGTGTGGTTAATAATTTTTGGCTTTATGTTGACTTTATAAGTCAAAATGGGTTTTTCCAAACACCCACCTAAACTGTATAAGCAAATGCAAACTACAAAATAAAAACAACAAAGCCAAAATATACATACACCACCAACTAATTATACCATATAAAGCAAAATATACATGTTAACAAGTATCGATTTCAGTAACCATCATCAACAAAAAAATATACATCTTAATTACATCAACAACTAAAAATAACAGGTGAACTTCTTGATGGGAGACTTGATATTCATGGGGGGAGACTTGAGCTCCTTAGGGGGAGGCACAACATTTGTAATCTTTTCCTTTGTTTTTGGCCTTTTTTGAACAAGGGTGGTAACAAGTTGTGAATTGGAAGCATTGGGAGTGGAAGCCTTGGAAGCTTGGGAAGTGGAACCTTTCAAAGTAGTACTCTTAGAAGACAGGATCCCAAACTCATCATCAAATGTGTCTGAAATAATGATGACATCAACTTCATTTCCTTTCAATTTAGTATCTGGAAAGATAGCCAAAACATAAAGAAATCAGAGTTCACCCATTACAACTTTCTTAGTTTGCAAACATTAAGTCTAACCTTTCTCAAACTCCTTACTCCCATATTTTTCCCACAAGTCTTCAAGTATCACATCAGCAATTTCATCTCCTATATCCCACTTATTCCCATAAGTAGTCATGGCATACTTAATCATATCGTCAGATACCTTTAGTTTGCTATAATCCCTTTTTTTGGCAGATTCTGACACTGCTCGGATTTCTTGCAAATAAAATAGGGTTATTTATGATCATTCCTGACTGGTAACCTTAAAATGCCAATCACACAAATACAAAAAACGAACTAACCTTTCATCACTTCAGCTTCTATCGCAAATCTGCATAAATCTTCAGACATTTCATCAGACATTTCATCTTCTCGTAACCAAGTATCACCATATTTGGCCTTCACATATTTTACCATCTCATCAGTTCCTGCTGTAAAAGTAAGGTCCTTGTCTGCCATTGATAAAGTGTATGTGAGGGTTGTGTGACGAGGGAGGGAAACGATCAAGATGGTATATGAATAGCTTTTCTCTGGTTGAGTTAAGATGTGGTATAAATGTGTATGAACTATAATACCCTCGACGATTTGGCGTTAATGGTCAAGGGACGAGTTTAGCCTATAAAAAACTTGTTTTGGACTCCCAACGATGAAAAAAGCAAGTTGTGTCCTAACATGATGTTAATGTACAAGATTAGGGACCAACCGTGTACTCTAAAAAATGTGTTAAATATAATATTCATGTCGATTCAACGATCCGCTCAAGAGTGTGAACATCATATGGTTCTCGGATGGATGTGCAATAATACCATACAGGGGCCACCACTTAAAAGATGTCACATTTTTTATTAGTTTTGCTTATAAATACTTATAATATTAAACATATATGAGTTGTATAATTCAAGTTTATATGCAATTTCTTTTTAGTTTACAACTGTAATACAGTTTTTGTTTTGTTTTTTTTATTATAATTATTTTTTTGGTAGCCTGGGTTTCCGACTCGATATTGCGAGCTGACTAATTCTAGTGCGACTATCATTTTCGATAGTCTGGAGTCTGGAGTCGGCGCAGGTGAATCTTTATGGCCACAAGGGGATTAATTTTCTCCCCGTTAGATTCGAACCCTTGACCTCCTCTTTGGAAGGTTGGTAATTTTACCTTTGGATCACCCCTTGTGGTTTAAGGCCTCTTTGTAATTATTGCCTAATACCACCGAAAATCACGAGACGAAACTAGTGAACATGACCTTTTTTCTTTTTAGATACTTTTATTATATGTATTCAAGAGAAAATGGTGTCCATAACATGAAGCATTAAACGCATAAGATAACAAGTGTTTGTGTTTTGGTAAGCACTTTGCCGTTAACAATGCACACTTGATGTTAATTAGCCCGTGAAACATGCACCGGGAATGGAGATTTTAATAGAATGTCGAAAAACGCGTTTAATGGTTTACTGTTTTCCAATATAAAACGTTACATTTCGACCCCTCTAGAGTTACTAGGTGCGAGAAATAGTCCTTCAAATTTTGTTAGAATGACTTTTTTATTTTTCACTTAGAAATTGGAATTGAAGAGGAAATATTCAATTGGTCAAAGATTCTTATGTATTATGTGTTGGAAATGATTCTTGTTTAATATTAAATGTTCAACTTTGGTTTAGTGGACTAGTTCTATTTTGTGGGTTAAATAATTTATTCGGAGGTTTAATCATTGTATAATGCAATATGTACGGATGAGTTTCTTTTTTTTTTTTTTTGGTTTATGTTATGACGCTGTGAGTTTTTAACTTAGATGTATACGGCTTAAGTAATCAATGTTGTAATCGTATCTGATCCTTTCCTTAGCCATCTTTCAAGATAAGTGTTTAGTAACTTTTGAACCTGAAACTTCTTGAAAGTACATAAGGGTACACAATTAATAGGCCAATTTAGTAGCGGTTTATGACAACTTTATGTAATGCAACATGTTAGCACTAAAAAGTAAGAACACAAGCAGCAAAATGAGGTTGTAATGTGATACGATGCATAAAAGAATTTCTCTAGATTAAGTGAGTAACAAAGGGCTTGTTTGTCTTTGTGCGTATAATGTTTGGTTAACATTTTCGTGTTCTGAAACTGACAATAATATTTAAAAGGTCAGCATTTATTTATTTAAACGTAAAATAAGGATTAAGTTTTCAATCTCTTGAATCGTACCCAGTTTTAGTCACTAAATCAATTATAGTAAATACAACAACATACCATTTTGTTCAAATTTACCTCTAAATGATGAAATGCATAAAAAAATGTAAAAGTTACCACATGTCAAAATAGGCCATGATACCCACCCAACAAGTACTATGCTGTAATGTGGCCATCAATAGCTCTTCCACAACGAATTAAAATGTTGGTATGTTACATTTTAAACTTTTGTTGGGATGAAACAGAAAAAAGATAACATAAAGCATGATTGAATCATTAATAAATTTAGATTGTCCTCCTAATATTATTCCATATACACATGTTATTGGTCAACCCATCATGTTACTTTGTTCTCTACTTCTCACACACACCACTTGTCATCATGCATTAGGTATGGGGTGTATCAATTTATTTTAAAAGGAAAATGGTCTAAAAAGGAATCAAACTTCACACTTTTTTTTTTTTGTAGTCATTAAATTTTTAATTTTTCTATTGTAGCATTCAACTTTCTTAATTAATTTTCCTATTGTAGTCCTGAGCGCAAAAAAGTGAGGTGACAATAGAAAAATTAATGATGCTTGATGCCTACGAATATAAAGATTAAGGAAGTTGGATGCATTTAATAGGATGATTAAGAAAGTTGAATGCTACAAATAGTAAAATTAAGAAAGTTGGATGCTACAATAGAAAAATTAAAAGTTTGATGTCTACAAAAGAAAAAAGTGTAAGTTGGATGCCTTTGTAAACCATTTTCCCTATTTTAAAACCTAATTTTCCATGTACAAGTACCAACCAATCTTTGTCTTCTCTTTAACACACATAAAAAGTTAAAAACATAACTGTGTCGTTTAAAAACAAAGTTTACCTTTTATGTATACCTATTAGAGATGACAATAGATCAAATATGGATCGGACGATGTTGTATCCATATTCATACAAAAGCGGAGCTATAAATTTTTTCTCAAAAGGACATATTTTGATAATTTTTATAAACTACATTACAAATTGGTCTTTGGTGGGGCAAAATTACAAAAAAAAAACCAAATATTTTAAAAATTTTACACTACAATTTTTTTTGCAAAGAAAGCACATGACCCTTTTGACCCTCTTAAATCCGCCCATATATTCACATCCATCTAACTTTTTATCATTCATATCCATAACCTTGAATCATTCATCCATATTTATATCCAATTGATAAAACCGGGTAAAAGAATATCCGTCGGATATCATACAAAACGTTTTTTTATAGGTTTCTAGTTAGAATTAAAAGATGGCTTGTTACAAAAACAAATACGATCCTACACTAAATCATTGTAAATGGTATTTATTTCTCATACTTTGATGTTTATTTGTGCATTATAAGCTGATTTTAACTTTTGAACAACTATCTTATATGAAAGTCATTAAGATTCAGCTAAATTTGTAAGTATAGAATCGTATAACTACAATAAACTTTCATTCCGCGAAAGTTATATTACCAATTAATGATGTTAAGTTACGAAAACAAGATCTATAATGTATATATTACTTACAAATTTTAAATAATTGTGTGTATATATATATTATTTCGGATGATATATATTTTACCACAGTGAAGTGATACAAGAGTAAAGATCGCGGGTCAGGCATCTTCTACCGCGCGATTATTTGGAACCAAATACGTCAAATGAAACTCTGTAAAGCCTAATAAAATGCTATAGTCTCTTAGTTTGAATAAAGAAAACACAAATGGACTACAATATTTGTTTTCCGATAAATCTTCTGGAAGTAAAAACTTTTGAATAATCGTTTGTAATACTTTGTAACAAGGGTAATGCAAATCAACTTTATCAGATAGACCTTTTTCATCTTATTTTCTATTTGATAAAGATATATAAACCAATTATTTACTTTCTAGTTTTTATTAAAAAAAAAAAACACGTTTATTTGTATAATGATTATGTCCGAGGCATTTTTGAATGCCCCAAAAAATCGGAGGCTCTGTACGGTCTACCACCTCGCCCACTGTAAAAAAAGCACTCACTTTTCATGAGAAAAACAATACTCTAATAATATTTTCTTTTAAACATGTCCCAACAAAACCTTTTAAAACAATGTACATTGTTAAAAGTAAACATTTAATTTGTGACAAAGGAAATATAACTTACCATAGTAGTGTGTAAGTACTAAGGTCGGGCACACTTGTGACCCAGGTCACCAGGTGTCACATCAGCTTTCTCTCTCCGACGACCAGACACGACCAAATTGTCACAGTCGATGATTATGTAAAAAATAAAAAAAAAAAGAAAAGATAGAAATAAAGAAAGAAAGAAGAAAAAAAATGTGTGTGTAAAGTTTTGAAATCGGATGGATTTTCAACCGATAATATGATTTTTTGTGCCTCGGCCGACTTCACGACCCAAACTCCACACTCGATACAACCGATTTCCAAATCGATCGTTGTTTGATTTTTGGGGTGCCCGATCGATTATTAAACCTCCACTGCGTAAGTAGTCATGTACATGCATCAAGTCATTCATCATTTCTATTTAAAAAAAAAAAAAAAAAAAAAAACCTTGAGATCAATATCTATGTATCAATCAAATTGTCGTATTTCAATCATTTGTAATTATTTTATAGTAGGCCGTAATACTCCATAATGCAATAAAATTTCACAAGACAACAGAGTGGCTTGCACGAATGTTTGTTGCTTTAATTTTGTAATCATTGAAGGTTTCCAATGTCACAACTCTATTGTATATAGTACAGTATTATTTATCAGCCAAAATTTAATTTTTTGATTTGTACGGCACGATGCCCAAACTAATACGTACAAAATTTATATATTCATTGACTGATTGGTGTTGACAAACACAAAGGAAAAACGGTGGTTATGTGTTATAATACAGTAATGTTTTTGTCATAATTGAATTATGATGGTGTCATATCTAATTTTTTTAAAGTTGGTCAGGCTTAGATTGAGATTGGTGCAGTGAAGATTTGAGAGCTCAAATTTTACAAAAATAAGTTCTCAAACTTATGTTAGATTCAAAAGTATATATATAATGATGATATTACAGAGAGTCGAAAGTTGTCTTAGAAAGAAGTTACTTGTTACTGCATTTGCAAGTCGACGTCTACTTGATATATATTTTATACTGTTATTGTATTTCAACTCGAACTCAAACTTGATCAAGCTTGAATCGCTTAATAGAAACTGTTTGCAGCCAAAAGTTTGTCACTACTTGTTCAGCTAGACGAAATTGCATAAAACAATGTCATAATACCAAACTCGGTCATTAATCATTAGACTAGGATAGTGTTGATTTAAGTACTCATACTCTACGGTCTACATATCTGGTAGGAGCGTGATCGTTTTCAAGCCAGGATGAGAAAGTCAGAAACATAAATGCCATTGAATGATAGAAATTGGCAAAGAAAAGAAGATACATGTAATAGCAAATCCTTGTTTATGGTCGAAGCAAAAACACATTCAAATGTAAACAAGATCAACACGACAACTAAAACCCAACTTGAAACCCCCCTCGTCGGGACACTCTCATGGAAGAAATCAAGACTCTTTCACACCTTTGGATTACTCATAGAAGCAAAAACATCCGGTTGAATTGGCTTGAATGGATCAACTCCCCTAGATTGGCTTGCACCGGTTAATTGTATCAATTTTTCGTTGTATCTTTGTTCTAGCTTCTTGCTAGTTTTTTAATGCAAATCGCCATTCAAAAAAAAAAAACCCAACACTGATACATACTTTAGAGAGATCGGTATGCTGCTTGACTAAACTAGAATATCAACTTCGACTGAAACCTCAGTACTAAACTAATGCTACAAAAGAGCTAAAACTAGCTCTAGCTTGAGCTCAACCATAAGGCTCAAGTTAAACTCTGTCATACTTTGGTCAACCTTATTGATGTAAGATAGAGATTGGCTTCAATGAAGATTCAAGTCTGATTCGTGAGCTCAAATTTTACGAAAGAAGTTCTTGATGCTATCATAGACTCAAAAGTAAGAATAGACTGTAAGTATTTCAGAGAGTTAAAGACTGGCATAATATTGCATTCGAACTTAAGCCCATAAATAGGCAGTTACCTATCGAGCTTGTTTTTGTATTTACCTCAACTTCAAACTTGATCAACTCTTGATTGCTTGTTGAAAACTACCTTTGAATCTTACACCAAACTCGGTCATTAGTCATTAGTGTCGAGTTCAGTACACATATTCTACAGGTTTTGGTAGGGAAGCTGTCGTCATTAATCATTGGACTAAAACAGTGTCGATTCCAGTACTCACGTTCTACCCTTTTTGGTAGAAATATGCCGTTAATTATCATTAGACAAGAACATTGTCGATTTCAGCACTCGTGTTCTACCCTTTTTTACAGGTGTTGTTGCTTTCAAGTCTTAAATTCACTCTAAAACAGTACACTTTGTTTAGTTCCCCTCATTTTTGAGGTTGAAAAGAAAAAACTACAAATTTACCTCAAGAAACAAAAAATGGATAACTAAAACAGTAAGTGCAAAACTGGATGCGTTTAGTTGAAGGGTAAAAGACATAAAATAACAATGTACTTTCTCAAATGTACCGACTTGAAACACTTACTTTTTTATTAACATATACACCCACGTACTTTCAAATTTTGTTCCGACTTCACCCATATGACCGATTTATATTAATATAATATCATATTAAATAATATTATTTTATTAAATATGGGTAAAGTCGGAACAAAATTTGAAAGTACGTGAGTGTATATGTTAATAAAAAAGTAAGGGTGCGTTTAGTTGGAGAACAAATTCTCTTATTTTCTATCTTTAGTTTTGTAAAAATTTGGAAGGAGAATCAATCTCCACAAAACACTTAAAAATATAGAAAACGTGTTTAGTTGATGTTTCTATTTTCTGTTTTGAAGAAAAGGAGGGAGGGTTGAGGGTTACAAATGAAAACAAGGAAAACAACTAAAATTTGTTTTGTAATTTTCCTTGTTAAGTTTGGAAATAGGGGATTTGTGTTTTGCACAACATTTTGTTGGAAAACGCTGATTTGAACGCGATCTCTGTTTTCCTTGTTTTCCACAAAACATTTTGTGGAAAACAAGGGCGTTTTCCCTCAACTAAACGCAACCTTAGTGTTTCAAATCGGTATATTTTAGAAAGTACGTTGTTATTTTATGGTTTTTACCCTTAGTTGAAAGAAAACGCCCTTGTTTTTCACAAAATATTTTATACAAAACAAGGAAAATAGAGATTGCGTTAAAACCAAAAAATTTCCATAAAATTCTCTACAAAATAAAAAACATGCATCTCCATCTCCTAACTTAACAAGAAAATTACAAAACACTTATTTTGTGTTTTCTTTGTTTCCCTTGTAACATATCATTTTTTATCAACAGCGATACATACTTAATAAACTAAACCACAAGTTCAAGACTCTAAACAACAAGTTATTTTTATCGACATCAATACATACTTGATAAACTAAACCACAAGTTCAAGACTCTCAACGGTAAGTTAACTGTAGCAGAGACCTAAAATGCCATTAGCTATGATAGAAATTAACTGAATTTCAATGTATATGTATTATGTCAAAGTTGTGGAAGCCGATCAAAGAGACCAAAAAAACTACAATCTTCATATAAAACTAGATCCGAGACCATTCAATATATTGGGACGAAGCAGGCAATCTATGAATAATACTAATAAAGCAGCAGTTACTGGAAACAAGAAACACCAGAAATCCTTGGCACAACAAAATTAAGACACGAGATCAACACAAATGTATTGCAAAAGTGAAATATAAGAATAGCCAGTTTTAGTCACGATCGAAAACAAAATCTCTAGCAACAAACTAAATTTAAGACCTTCAGTAGGTAACAGGGGCAAGGATTTCAAGTTGGGGACCAAGTTTTTCTTCTGCAGCCTTCTCTGCCTTAACACGAAGTTTGTTAAGCTGCTTCTTCCTCTCGTACACAACTTGGGCCTTCTCCTTTCTCTTCTTCTCAAGATCCTGCACAAAATATACAACAATAAGAAAATACTACATATAAAGTAATTTTGATAAAAAGGGAAAGGCTGATTAAAAAAAACATTTATTATAATAACCAAAGACTGTTGTTTTACAGGAAACATAAGTAGTAAATTTGAAAATATTTTCAAATAAGTTGCCATATGCACCAGGGTCATGATCAGTTTTACAGACACAAACATGGCAAATTCATACAAAAAAATTAACAAGTATGTGACGTAAAAATGTACCTTGATGGTTTCATAATGGTTCCATCCAACTTCAGATGAGAGATGGCCGAGCAAGCAATACTTATGTCCAGCTGTTAACCTCAATACCCTATAATCGCATTAACAAAAATGAATATCAGAACACGCTCAGTAAAGAGAAATATTTATACACCAAAATCATGTGCTATTTAAGGGATGTTTTATAAACATGCTTTTCAAGAAGCTTATCTCATGCTGATAATTTAAAACTGCTTATTTCATCCTCAAATAATAAAATAAGCATTTTTAATGAAACCTTTCAAATACCAAAAAAAACTGCTTAAAATTGCACCAGAACATAATCACGCTCGTTTGAAAAAGTAATCGCAAAAAACAAATTTATAATTAGATGTATGCTAAGGCCATTCTTATTCTGTGACAAACTTCAAGTAGAATAAATAAGAGTAGCAATTTATGTGTAAGAATAACTTACTTAAGAGCATCAGGGATGACCATTCTTTTCTTCCTGTTGTAAGGGGTTGGGACTCCCTCGTACACCTTCAACCTAGCTAGGGCAGCAGCTCCACGCTTGGTCTTGTGTGGAATCATTCTATATTCCAAATATCAATAGTTAAATAAGTGAAGTGACAAAATCATAACATTTCTATAAAACTATGTTTGATGCAGGCTGATAGAATTTCATTAATAGCTCAAACAAACAGAGCTTTTAAACAACTGGTACGCCTAACATACCACCCATTTCATATGATTGACATTATTAACTAGATGACGTCTACAACTTGATTCGCTGATTATTTTAAATTCAATTTACATCAATCATGTAACAAGATGTACTAATCCCCACCAAAAACCACTCTTATATATAAATTATCACCATCCTAATTTCAAGACAAAGATTATTCAGTCCATACATAAATCATCAAAAACAACTTATGGCTTTGAAAACCAAATAGATTGAGCAAACATTTCAATTCAGCTCAACTTTCTCACTTTTTGTCAAAATAAATGTATCATACACATTTCATTAAAGCTAACAATATACAATTTAATACCTGTATGTAACATCAAAGTACCAATAATTTAAATTTCTTTTCAAGCCACGTATATTATATAGATAACATCTTATATAAGCTAATAAACTACTTGCAAACATACACATAAATAGCAAAAAAGTATGTGTTTTACTGTGTAGCAGGAGCGGATGTTTATTTAAGCTTATTTATGGCTTTATGAGCTTATGTAATTCCAGCTTATTTTCATAAGCTTAAACTTTCGAGTTTATTTTAAAATCTGTAGGCTTATATAAGCTTATTATAATAGAGTAAGCTTACATAAGCACATAAGTATCAAAATAAGCTCATAAGTTGACAAATAAACTTAAACAAGCACACATCCAATACAAACAATTAAACAGGGTTTTTCTTTAAGTTTATTTTCGCACTTATATTTGCTAGCTTATTTTTCAGCTAAATTCACAATAAGCTTAAACAATCATCCCCCAAAGCTACATGCAAACATAACACAACATTAAAACAAATCATCAACAAATAAAACATAAATATAAAAATAAAATAAAAAAGTAATATATACCCTCTGATAGTCCTCCAAAGGATCTTAGAAGGAGCCCTGAAATGAATAGGACCATGAGAAGGCTTAGTATTCATTCTCTTCCTCAAAAACCTCAAATACTTCATTTTCTGTCGGACAAGACCACCCGACAAGCAAATCTCCTCACATCGTACAACAGTAACTTTCTGCCCATTAAGAAGCTCCTTTGCCAAGATTGAAGACAACCTTCCCAGCATGTGGTGACGTGCGTCGACCACCACTTCCTTTGCGCAAATTCCTGATCCGTTCACCATTTTTGCAGGGAGTTTAGGGTTTCTGGCGGCTGTGTGGGAAGTGGGGATTTTCAAGGAAATGGTCTATATGAATGAACATGGGGGTGGTGTTTTAGGGTTTTCGGTTTTGGGCTTTTCGTTGGTGGTGTTATTGGGCTTGGTTTTTGGGTTTTGTAATGTTAGTAACGATTTTGATTTTGTTTGTGTTTTTTTATTGGATTGAGATCCTCTAAAGTTGATTTGAACATGACCGGTGATGTTCCCTCACAAGTAAAACAGTAGGGCCTACTGAGTCACAAGCAAAACAGTAGGGCCTATTGAGGGACTCAATTATCTTTTTGATTGTGAGAGAACATCACCGGTCATGTTCAAATCAACTTTAGAGGATCTCAATCCTTTTTTATTTTGGTCATCTCTTCTATATGGACGAGTAACTGTGCATATCGACGAGTCTTTATAATGAAAGATAATTATAATTGTGATATTTAGGTTAAGTATTTCGTGTAACATTTATGTGTACAACGACGTAAAATTATCAAAATATAAGTTTATGAAAACACAAAATTAGAAAAATAAAAAAAAGGGTTAAGTCCATCAAATAAAAATATACTTTCACAATTTACCAAGTTAGTAAACCAACTTTTTTTATTACCATTCTAGTATATAAAAGTTAAAATGTGTTATATTATCATAAATATATTAACCAGTTACCTGTTAAACCGATAAAAATTGTTTATTTGGCATTTTTATTTATTTTTACGCTTATATGTACTGAATGTATGGATCTTTCATTTTTATATTAGCCATTTTTTCATAGTTCTATATATATAACCCATCAAAACAAATAAACAAAAAAAATTATTTCTTCTTTCTTTTTAAATCATTTCATTTGTTTGATTAAAACCACACACACCACAATTCCAAATTTGACTAAAAACTTCGTTAACCAAAACCCACATATTTCCTCCTTCATTAAACAATGTCCTCGTTCCTTTTAAATCCAACCCACAAAAAATGATTCATCTTCACACACACCTACAACAATCTAGCAAACCAGCTCCGGCGATTCGACGGCAATGACGTCCTGCAACGGTGGCAGCAACGATTAATCGATCGCTGTGATTGTGGCCTTTCAGATTTAAAGGAATACGAGTGTTAATATCGGTATTAGATGATCTTTGATCGTCGACATTCCTTAGTTAAGGTTAAGGACGTTGGGTGATTAGGGGAAGATGTGTCAACTGAGAAGATTTACTAACAATATTAAGACACAAAGAAAAACAAATAATCATTTACATAACACACAAAAAAAAATATATGTCGTCAATTTGTGTATTAGATACAACATATACTTAGCTTTATTTTATTTGTAAATGAATTAGTTTACTCATCATTTCAAAAATTGATCAAGTTCAATACTTAAGAAGGAAAATACACCAACTTCCAAAGAGACACCGACTAGAAATGCCCGACTCAAAAAGAAAAGGCAAAATACAAAATTTACGCTAATACAAAACTCAAAATTTTAGACACTTTGTGGTATTTTGCTTATTTGACTAACTTGTAATTTTGTAGAATGCTAATAATCATAACACATGTGTGACTTGTGATTTGGCCGAATATTTTAGAGAGAGAAAGAAAGAGATGTAGGAGTTTCTGGTGAGAGAAAATGATATATATTAGCTTAAGCAAATGAAATTTCCAACCTTTTCACTTGGTGTGAAAGGGTATTTATACTTCTTACAGTAGGTAAAGATCCGACCCGACTCCATGGTGATACGATAACTTAACGTTTACTTATAAGACTACGACTTAACTAATGCTAGATGATACTCGGGGTGACCGAGTCATTAATATGGATTTTCATAATCCTAACAATCTCCCCCTAAGGGAGGTCACCACAGAAATTACAATTTGAATTCTAGCATTATATTACATGAATTTATTTCCTAGCTCATAGTCTTTGATTTTTCACAGTCCGCAGTCTTTGCACTTCTAGTAGTGATATTTAGCGAGAAAGATTCTGATAGCCTCTATTCGAGCAACCGGTGCGAATGATTGCTTAAAGTCTATGCCCTCCTTTTGACGATATCCCTTAGCAACAAGACGTGCCTTATTTTTCAGAACGTCATCATGCTCATCAAGTTTCACCTTATAGATCCACTTAAGAGCAATAATCATTGCACAGTCTGGAGGTGGTACTAGTTCCCATACTTCAAGTAGGTCAAACTCGTGAATTTCTTCTTGCATTGCATTAAACCAACAGTCTTCAGCAATAGCGGTCTTGAAATCTTTGGGTTCGACTTTGAATAGTACATAATTATAAAAGCACCACAAGGCATCGGTGGCAAGTTGCTTTCATGTGGATATCAGACGAGAAGGTGTTGTTCCCGTATCACAAATAGCAAAAAACAATAATAAATACTAAGTGTGATCCATGACTGAAATAAAGCAATTAAAATCAGTTTTAACAAGATAAAACACAAGGGATTTTTCAACGTTTATATTCTTTATTAAAACGAATCAAAAACCATAATATGACAAAACACAAGCGCACATAGAAACACAAAACGACAAAACCCAAGCTCATATAAGGCTTTCGTATATAGGGTGTGCTTCATTTAATATTAAAAAACCACAAAATGACAAACATAGGCGCATAAACTTCTAGGTGCATGTCAAACTCATGTGCGCTTAAGTAAACAAAATTCGACAAAATTGTAACTAAAACCAAACTTAGGCGCATAAAGTTCTAAGTGCATATGCACTTCATGCGCGCTTAAAGTCAATCGTGAAGGCTATGTGTCCCAATCAAATTCAAAGTGCCAATGACGGTGCATTAATATGTAATTTCATAAAAGTAGTACTACAGGTTTAATGGTAGTATAATCGAGTAAATAATTGAATTTGAGGTTACTTCGCCTCCTTTTTAGTTATTTACAATATTTAAATAGGAATCAAGTAATATACTCCGAAAGTTACGCATTTGAATTGTTACTAATCTTACTTTTTGATTTTGTACGTATGCATCTATTTACTTTATTTTACATGTCCATTTAATTGACAAAGAAAAAAGATACTATTTAATTTGAAACAAGTTACAAAAATGTTATATTACTCTCACATAACAAAAAGTGCCTGCAAAAGTGAAAACCAAAATTGAATACATTGAAGTCTATATGCGCGCATACCAACGATTGGCGCCTTCTTTGGAAGTGCGCTTTGCTCATTTTAGTAAAAGGCTAAGAAAAGTTCATTTTCATAAATCGAGTATGTAGGAGGTTTATTTTGGTAATTGATTTTACTTTTAATGCAACCAATTCCAAATGCTACAAGGGCATATGCAATGCTTAGGCAATAAGAGAGCAAAAGGAAACAACCACTCCAAAGTTCTTGACTACCATAGTCATGTCTACTTTCAACAACACAAGACCCTGCTACAACAACACTAGACAAACTAGGATCGTCAATGAACCAAACACAAGAAAGAGTAGTTTTAAAGCTAGTGTCACATGTTGAAATTGTCTAAAAGAGGGTTACTACAAAAATGAGTGTTATCAGATAGTTGGTTATCTAGTTGGACATCCTCTACATGGTAAGTTCAAGCCTCAAAACAGAACAAGTGGTCAAAATGATGTAATAATTGACTAGATTAGACTATAAGTGTATTAGTTTTATATTGTGTAAAGTGTGGAAAACTAGAAGGGGGTTGAATAGTTTTGCCGATTTTAAGTTAGTTTCAAAAACTTTTAGATTCGATGTTATGTGAAATCGTATGGATGTAGAGATAGTATAGATCTAAGAGTAATGCAAGTAAAGTAAGTAAAGTAAAGGATAGAAATGACACAACCGATTTATAGTGGTTCGACTACAAGGACACCTTCCTTGCCCTACTCCACTCCCCGAGTCACCTACTTGAGAGTTCAAGCACTATGTCAACAAACTCCTTCAACTTGGCGGAGAAGCCTTCATAACGTTGCTTACACCTTTTTCCGGTACAAAGCTAAATACCGAGTCCGTAACAAGGAGGACCAAACCAACACTACTATAACACAACAAATATGTGAAATATGAAATACAAGATCTTTGCTACAGAAATCTTATGGAGGAACAAATCAATCAAGGACCCCTTGCTTGGATGACTTGTAGAATGCTCGTGATCTCGCCTTAGAGAAGGACCTATATGAGAATCACAATAGAAGAAAGAAGAACAACTCTCCAGATCAAGTGATCTTTTGTTAGAAGAGTGTAAGAATATATGAGAGAGTTTGTAAGAAGAAGGGTAAGTAAAAATGAAGAAATGGCTCTCTATTTATATGCAAATTCTTGCCACTGTTGCACGGATCCCTTGCTTGAGGGATCCGTCTAGTGTACTCTGAGGGATCCGTGAGACGCTCCTCTTTGCCCATGGATTTTTGGGTTATGGTTCATGGGTCATGGGTTATGGTTTGAACCATGGGTATCTAAGTAGATACAATGTATCTAATAGATGCAATGCATCTAGTCAATGGTATGGGTTAACTCCATGGGTTATGGATATGCTCCATGAGTATGGATCATGGGTTGTGGTTTTTACCCATCCTAATAAACTATTACAACAAATGAATTATTACAACAATTTGTATTAAATGACTATATGTGGATGCTTTACAAAAATAACATGTATCCTTATAGTTTTACTTATGATAACATTATATTTGTTATCAACAAAACATAAAGAGATCGCTAAATATTAATAAACGTTTTTACGGTTTTTTTGTATTAACAATCTCCCCCTTTTTGTTGATGACAAAACATAATGTTATGATGAGTAAAACTTAGGATTAGATGTATGTTTTGAAAGCATAAGATTTACTTCTTCTCCCCCTTTTTGTCGAAACAAAAAGTGACCCTAATGAAGAAATAAAAATGTGAAAAAATAGTCCACAAATCTCTAACTCCCCCTTGACGGTAGCTCCCCCTATAATGGGCCGTCAAGTGAGAAAATAAAAATACCTACAAAGAAAAGGTTAGTAGTAACATGCATAAATAATCTTGTGATTGACGAGAATCAAGAGTGGGAGCCAAGGTATGTAAACAAAGTCTTGTAATAAAATAACAAAGTGTAGTGGTATTTATGCCACATACAAGCATGTAAAACTAAGAACAAAACTTGTTCTAAAAATGGCTCAAAAGAAAATACTAAAAATAATAAAATGATTCCTTCCATGCTTGCATAAGGTTATGGATGGAAATTTTGGTGAGTAATGATGTTGATGCGATCAAAGATGAGGTTAAGTATGACTCGCATTTCTTCCCTAATTTCTATTGCAAGATCCCTAGTGGATTGGCAATGTTCACAATGTAAGTGATGTGGGTAATGTGTGCGGAAGTTTTCCGGGTTAGTTTGTTTTGTGAGTTGCAGAAGTTGTGGTGGAAAAGTTGGAAAATACGGATTAAAGTCCGGAATGTTTGGAAGTGGTGGTGGAAAAGAACCTAGATGTTCTTGTAACACAATGGGAGCTAAAGGTGGTGAGGTTTCAAGGTCTTTAAAGATTGTGTTTGGAGATGTGGGAGGTGTTAAAAAGATTAGTTCTTTTTTGTTGGTTTGTTGGGATCTTGTTGGAGTCTTAAGGAGTTCCAAAAGAGTGACCTTGGGTGGGGATTTGATGGGTGATGAAGTTGGTGTACTTGTTGGAGATGAAGGAGGTGCTACAATGGAAGCATTTTGTGGTGAATGAGTGGTTGGTGATGAACCATTTGATGATGGTTTTGCTAAGCAACAAGGCCGGATGCTAACCCGTGCGGTTTTTCTAGATTTGGGTGGTGGGAGGACAAAATTTTGGATTTCTTGAAAATGATTGTTTGAACTAGGTGATTCATCTATGTCGGAAGATCTTTTGGATATCATGATGATGTTTGTTTGTGAGGTTGAGAGTGATGAATATGCAAGCATTTTGGGTATACTATTTATAGAAAAATAATGCATTGTAATTAATGCTTGACCCAAAATGTGGATTAAAATCTAATGATTAGATATGAATTTAAGGCATGTGATCATGAAAACACAAGCATTAAGTAACATACTCCAAAAAAAATAAAAAAATGATGAAAATATAGAAGTTTTCATCCAAAGTGAGAAAAATAGAAGATAGTTTTAGCTTCTGTCTCACGGATCCCACGGATCCTTCCCTTGAGGGAACCGTCCAACGTTAATGCTGGGATCCATGGTACTGGTGACTCAGGCAGCTCAAAATTTTCCTTTTGGAAACATTTGTGCCTAGTGTGTGCCTATATGCAAACCATTTGGAGTTGCGGTTATCTCGACTCCTAAAAAAAAGAAAAATAAACTAGAAGTGAAAAAGCACACTTTTATGTGAGATAACCCAAGTGCTCCTAATTCATTGTTGCTTAAATGAATGTACCCGAAAACACATATTAGTTATGTGTCCTCTTTAGCATTCAAAAGACATGAGATGCAATGAAAACGGGTTTTTACTTTGTATTAATAATGAAAAAGCGATTTGTCCTAGACGTGAGAAATGGCTTTTATGAAAGTGATACGGGAAGAGGTATCATTTTAGAAAACATTTTGAAAAGAGATTTCTTTGTGTGAATAAAACGTTTATCCTTGAGAAAAAAAAATAGGTATGCAATTACGTGTTTGCAAAAGGTACTTGCCTTAAAAAATAAGAGAAAACTATGAAAGTACGAGTTATAAGTAAAACCTATCTTGGGTTTTGAAAATTCCCGTATTGCTTGTGAGTTGTATGTGAAATAGAGATCCTAGACTCAGAAAGAAGAAGGCTAGTGTTTACATACCTTGTAGAGTTTACAAAACTAATTACGACGATTGTTCCATGAGACCAAGACCAAGACGAAGTAGGTTGAATTGTTCCCGCTTCAACGGTTTGGTGAGGACGTCGGCTATGTTGTCTTCGGATGCTACCTTCTCAATAGAGATGTTCCCCTTTTGAACATTGTCTCTTAAGAAGTGATGACAAATCTCTATATGCTTAGTGCGAGAGTGCAATACCGGATTCTTGCTTAAGTCAATGGCACCTTTGTTGTCACATAGAATGGCTATGTCACTTAGATGAATATTGTAGTCAACTAATGCTTGTTTCATCCATAGTGCTTGTTGGCATGCTTTGCCGGCGGAGACATATTCGGCTTCAGTTGTTGATATGGCCAATGCCGTTTGCTTCTTTGAGAACCAAGATGTTAAACAACATCCCATGAAAGTGAATACCCCACTTGTACTTTTTCGGTCAACATAATCACCTGCATGGTCAGTGTTAATACAAATAAACCGTAAAAATATTTATTAATATTTTGCGATCTCTTTGTGTTTTGTTGATAACAAATATGTTGGGGGTTATGACCCAGAACAGGGTTAAGACAATCAATGACAGTAGTAATACCACTAGGTGGTTACCGGATATCACTTGGAATCCTGTGATCACTTTCCAAAGTAAACTATTCGACCCTAATGCCTGGGTATCACGAATATCTACTTGGGATAAGACCAAATGCAGTTAGAGAATTAGGCACAATTCTATAACCCTTTCGCTAATAAGTGTTTACGTTTTCGTGTGTTCTTCATGCATAATCAGATCTCCTATTTATAGGAGGTTACTCTTGAGCTATTCCAATAGAATTATGAGTATTAATCGGCCCATTAATAGCCTCATAATTATCCCCATTATAGCGGTTAGTGGTTACATGACCAATTAAACGTGGTCATAATGCAGTTGTAACTGCCATTTAGCAGTACTTTCCATAAGCAGTACTTTCCACTAGCAGTACTTTCTACTAGCACTACCAATACAAGCCACTATTAGAGTCAGGGTGTTCATGGACCTTATGGGTGTACACTCCGTACCTCCTAACCCATTTCAAGGTGTGAACTAATCCCACAAGTTCACTAAATTTTCCAACAATCCTCCCCAAATTTAGTTCACTTCCTTTGCATGAAAAATAAACATCAACAAAACATGTGCATAAACGAAAATGTCCTGAGGATTGAATTTCCATCTTAGTAATTACACGTTCAAATATTCGAGAATCAGGGTGTTCTAAGAATTGAACCCTTCAACCCATTTGAATACCTGAAGATAAATACACACAAGTTTTCAAACACTTAACACTCGACACTATACAAGCCATGTGTCAATATCCAAATTCATAAATGTTGTAAAAGCTAAAAGTCCAAAGCTTCGGCAAAACTTCAACATTTACATAGGTGGTTCCTCTTTATTCATGCTCCGGCCAAGCACTTTTTCAAAGAAAATTAACCATTAAGAAGTAAAGACTTCATCCTCCTTTCAGTAGGTTAAAGCACAACCTTGGGATGTATATAAAACATGTGCTCCAGTCCATTGAATGTTCAGCTTTCCACATTGAACTCAGCTCCCAAGCTTCCTTAGGAGGGAGTTGGGTGTCCTAGCATTCAGTGACTAAGTTGGACTTAAACCCATCCCTTTAGCAAACTTTATAACCAAGTCTCTAGCCAGACCCTTCATCAAGTGATCAGCTAAGTTCTGTTGAGATCTCACAAACTCTATAGATACCACCCCATTCATGATAAGCTCACGAATCATGCTATGTCGGACACCTAAGTGTCTAGACTTACCATTGTACATCTGGCTATAAGCCTTAGCCAATGTAGTTGCACTATCACACCGGATAGAAATAGGTGCTATAGGTTTAGGCCACAATGGAATCTCAAGGAGCAAGTTTTTCAACCATTCACTTCTTTACCAGGTTGCTAAAGCCACAAATTCAGATTCCATTGTTGAACTGGTGATGCAAGTTTGTTTCTTGGATGCCCAAGAAATTGCACCTCCACCAAGTAGGAATACCCGACCAATCGGTAGACGAGTTGTCTTTAGTGTTACTGATCCAACTTGCATCAGTGTAACCTTCCAACACCGATGGGTAACCAGTATATGAGAGACTATAATCCATAGTTCTCTTCAAATACTTCATTACCCTTTGAACTGCTTGCCAGTGATGAGCACTAGGATTACTAGTATACCTCCTCAATTTTCCCACTGCAAAACCAATATCAGGTCTTGTACAAGTCATGGCATACATCAGGCAGACAATTACCCTAGAATACTCAAGTTGAGATACAGCCTTGCCATGATTAGGCATCACCTTCTCACAAGTATCCATAGGAGTACTCACTGGAGTACAATCAAAGTAATTGAATTTCCTCAGGACCTTCTCAATATAATGAGACTGAGAGATAGAAATTATATTACTTTCATGTTTAATCCTTATACCAAGGATAACATCAGCCTCCCCATGTCTTTCATGGAGAACCTTGATGACAAAATTCCTTTGTCAGTCAACCGATTTTGGTCAGTGCCAATGATCAACATGTCATCAACATATAGACAAATGATGACTCCTTTACCAGAATCATCAAATTTGCTATATACACATTTGTCAGCCTGGTTAAGAACATAACCACTAGACAAAACTACTTCATCAAATTTTTGATGTCATTGCTTAGGTGCCTGCTTAAGTCCATAAAGAGACTTAATCAGTTTACACACCTTGTTTTCATTGCCAGCCAAGATGAAGCCCTGAGGTTGGTTCATATAAACCTCCTCTTCCAATTCACCATTCAAGAAAGCATTTTTCACATCCATCGATGAATAACAGATTGTGAATAGATGCCATAGCAATCAGCAGTCTTATGGTACGTCACCACAGGGGCATAAGGATCAAAATAGTCTATTCCTGACTTTTGTTTAAAGCCCTGAATGACTAGTCTAGCCTTGAACTTTTCAATAGTTCCATCTACCTTCATTTTCTTTTGAAAATCCATTTGCAACCCAAAGGTTTGCAACCAGGAGGTAGATCAACCAACACCCAAGTGTTGTTGCCCATGATGGAATCCATCTCATCATTGATTGCTTCTTTCGAAAGCAATATCCCGGGACTTCATTGCTTCTTCAAATGTTTTAGGGTCATCCTAAACAATGAAGCAATAGGAGTATTGGTCGAGACCTCATCCCGGTACCTTCAACTAAGTATAGTTGAAACTCAGGTCAAAATGACTTTGGAGTCCTGACCCTTTTGCTTTTCCGAGCAGGTTCAGTTCTTGAACCACAACCTCATCAGGGACCATTGGTGGTTCATCATCGGTACCTCGATACACCAGTGTCACGAGTTCCATTAGGAATCCTCTGACTTGGTCTAGGAACTGATGAGAATCTATTCTCATCAAAGTCTGCATCCCTTGATTCAATAATGGAGTTAATTGAAACATATTCATTAGGTTCAATAACATAGAACCTAAAAGCCTTGGAATGCTCGGCATATCCAACAAAGATGCAGTCAATGCCTCTTTCACCCAAAGTCTTTTGCTTTGGATCGGGAGTCTTACAACAAACTACAACCCCAAACCCTAAGATAGTTTAGGTTAGGTTTCCTTTTAGTCCAGAGTTCATAAGGGGTAACCTTGTTCCTTTTGTTAGGAACCCTATTTAATAAATAGCAAGCGGTTAACATAGCTTCACCCCAGAACCCTTGACTCAGTCCTGAATAGGACAACATGGAATTAACCATCTCCTTCACACCACTGTTTTTCCTTTCGAAATGCCATTTTGCTGAGGAGTATAAAGGGCAGTCGTTTCATGGATTATTCCAACAGACTGAAAATACAGAGTATCCATGTACTCACCTCCCTATCAGTCCTTAATCTTTTGATCAAAGACCCAAGTTGTAATTCAACTTCGGTTTTAAACACTTTGAATTTATCTAATGCTTCATCCTTGGTATGTAACAAATAGACATAACAAAATCTATAAGCATCATCAATAAATGTCACAAAGTACTTCTTATTTCCCAAAGAAGGAGTGACATGCAAATCACACAGTCAGTGTACAAGCTCCGGAGCTTAGTCTCACGACTAACACCACGAAAAGGGTTTCTTGGTTCTCTTGGTCAACATGCAAGTTTTACACTTTTCAGTGTCCATGTCAAAGGCTGGGATCAACCCATCCTTAGACATATCTTGCAACCTTTTATAATGTACATGACCAAGTCTTGCATGCCAGAGGATAGAATTAGTCTGATCATATGTGGTCACAAAATTTGAAATAACACTCGGTGGTAATATTAAGCCTGAACATTTGATTACATAAATAACCAAAACCAATAAAACACCACATTTAGAAAGAACAAATTTATCAGATTCAATAACTTGTTTATATCCATGATTATTCAAAACACTACTTGAAACCAAGTTTTTCCTTATATCGGGAACATGAATAACATTAAACAAAGTTACAATCTTTCGAGAACTAAACCTAAGATCTACACAACCACGACCATGCACCAAATTTGGCGTTGACTCATTTCCCAAGTGAAGAATAGAACCATCATTCAGTGACTCATAAGTCTTGAACCAGCTTCTATCTTTGCACACATGAACTGTTGCACGAGTCAACCCACCAAGCAACATCATCATCACGCACATAAAAGATTCAGATACATATGTAACATAATAAATCGAAAAAGACTTATTAAACATATTCGACCTTTCAGTGAGTTGGGTTTGAACCACCACTCCACTGAACCATTAGTGCCTGGTCCATTGGCTTTACCACCAATTTTAACACCCTTGCAGTCCCTTTTAATGTGACCGGTCTTGCCACATTTCCAACAAGTAGGTGTTGCCTTCTTGTTAGGATCTGCCCTTGTGTTGTCATGATACTTGTGTTTGCCTTTGTTGTCATTGTACCTGGTGGAGTTGTTATGCTCCACCATATTGACAACAGATGCACCAGTAGCATTGCTACTCTTTGGCTTGTCATTATCCTGCACCTTGAGAGATTCCTCAATGCGGATGACTCCCATACACTCAACAAGTTAACTCCTCCTTCATATGTTTCAAGGTATGCTTGAAATCTTTCCATGAAGGAGGGAGTTTCTCAATGACACACGAGACTTTGATAGCCTCATCCATGTTCATTTGGTGTTGTGTAAACCTTCCAAGTATTCCAAGAAGTTCATTGTATTGTTCCATAACGGGTCTTGAATCAGTCATTTTGTAATTTGTGAAATTACTAACAAGGAACTTCTTACTTGATGCATCCTCACCCATATATTTGGCATCCAAGGAATCCCACAGTTCTTTGGAAGATTCAAAGTTCGGATAAATATCAAACAAAGAATCAGACATACCATTCAGAATAAGACCTCTGCATATGTAGTCATCATTCTCCCATTTGCTCCTCCTCTGATTTGCTCCACGGTAGCATCATCACCATCATCGAGGAATTGGAGTAGTCGACATAGACCACACTCATGCTTGTGACAGCAAGAAGTGCATCTTCTTCTGGCACCTCCTAAAGTCCACCCCTTCAAACTTATCAAGCTTGGCAAAGTTTGAAGCCATGTGTTCATTGCAGCAGTTGCCATTGATTATCACAAAATAGTTTACTTTGATTGTTGGGGGTTATGACCCGAGCAGGGTTAAGACAATCAATGACAGTAGTAATACCACTAGGTGGTTACCGGATATCACTTGGAATCGTGTGATCACTTTCCAAAGTAAACTATTCGACCCTAATGCCGGGGTATCACGAATATCTACTTGGGATAAGACCAAATGCAATTAGAGAATTAGGCACAATTCTATAACCCTTTCGCTAATAAGTGTTTCGTTTTGCGTGTGTTCTTCATGCATTATCAGATCTCTTATTTATAGGAGGTTACTCTTGAGCTATTCCAATGGAATTATGAGTATTAATCGGCCCATTAATAGCCTCATAATTATCCCCATTATAGCGGTTAGTGGTTACATGACCAATTAAACGTGGTCATAATGCAGTTGTAACTGCCATTTAGCAGTACTTTCCATAAGCAGTACTTTCCACTAGCAGTACTTTCTACTAGCACTGCCAATACAAACCACTATTAGAGTTAGGGTGTTCATGGACCTTATGGGTGTACACTCCGTACCTCCTAACCCATTTCAAGGTGTGAACTAATCCCACAAGTGCACTAAATTTTCCAACAAAATATAATGTTATCTTAAGTATAATTATAAGGATACATGTTATTTTTGTAAAGCATTTACATATAGCCATTTAAATACAAAAATGTAGTAATTAAGCATTTGTTGTAATAGTTTGTTAGGATGGGTAAAAACCATAACCCATGGACCATAACCCATTGATCTTAATCCATACCCAAGTAGACTAGATACAATGTATACTTAGATACATTGAATCTAAGAAAACCCATGGACCAACCCATAACCCATGACCCATAACCAAAAAACCCATGGGAAAGAGGAGCGTTCCACGGATCCCTAGGATTACACTAGACGGATCCCAAGTGGAAGGGATCCGTGGGATCCGGGGGAACAGTGAAGAATTTTGCCTATAAATAGAGAGCCATTTCTTCATTCTAACTCACCCCTCTTCTTACTAAATATCTCATACACTCTCATTCTCTTCTAACATATAGATCACTTGATCTAGAGAGTTGTTCTTCTTTCTTTCTATTTGTGATCCTTATATAGGTCCTTCTCTAAGGCAAGATCACGAGCATTCTACAAGTCATCCAGGTAAGGGGTCCTTGATTGATTTGTCACTCCACAAGATTTCTGTAGCGAATATTTTGCATTTGATATTTCACATACTTGTTGTGTAATAGTCGTGTTGGTTTGGTCCACCGTGCTACGGACTAGGTATTTAGCTTTGTACCGGAAAAAGTGTAAGCAACGTTGTGAAGGCTTCTCCGCCAAGTAAAGGAGTTTGTTGACATAGTGCTTGAACTCTCGAGTAGGTGACTCGGGGAGTGGAGTAGAGCAAGGAAGGTGTCCTTGTAGCCGAACCACTATACATCGGTTGTGTCTTTTCTTTCCCTTCGCTTTACTTTATTTACTTGCTTTATCATTAGATCTATACTTTCTCTACATCCATAAGATCTCACATATTAACGAATCTAAAAGTTTTTGAAACTAACTTAAAATCGGCAAAACTATTCAACCCCTCCTTCTAGTTTTCCACAATTGGCATCAAGAGCTAAGTTTATAAAAGTTTTAAAATAAAATTGTATTTTAGAAACTTTTCGATCACTATGGGTTCTGAAAATTATAAGGAAGGGTAATCTATGCAACGACCACCACTACTTGAAACTAATGGATTTATATATTGGAAAAATAGATTCGAAACATATGTGAAGTCTAAAGATATTGATCTTTGGTACATTATTGTTGAAGGTGATTTTGAGGCTACCTCAAATGATGATAAAGGAAATTTAGTTAACATACCTCATGATAAACTAAATGATGAAATGAAGAAAAGGCTTTCTAAAAATAGTGAAGCTAAAATGGTTTTGTATAATGCTTTACCCAAAAGGAATTCGAAAGAATTTCTATGCTTAAAACCTCTAAAGAAATTTGGAATTATTTAGTTGTAACTCATCAAGGTAATCAACAAGTTAAAAATAATAAAATTGATTTATTTGTTCAACAATATGAACAATTTTCAATATCGGATGAGGAAACTATAGATCATTCATTTGCTAATTTCAATACTATTATTACATCTTTACAAGCACTTGATGAATCTTTTCTAGCCATAACCATGTTAGTAGATATCTAAGGGAACTTCCATCGAAGTGGAGATCCAAGGTGACGGCGATCGAAGAGTCAATAGATTTGACAATCCTTACTCTCAACGAACTCATAGGCAACCTAAAAGTCTACGAGCTTGTCCTTGATTAAGACTCCGAAGCCTCAAAGGTGAAAGAGAAACACAAATCTCTTGCCCTTAAAGCTAAAAAGGCTTCAAGCGATGAAGAGAACTCCTCTTCAAGTAGTGACGACGAGTACGCCATGGCGTAAGGGACTTTAAAAGTTCTTTAGAAGGAAAGGAAGATACGTCAAACAACCGTATGACGATAAGAAAGGCTTTCGGAAAAGCAAAGAGGACGAAGCCAAAGATGATCGTACTTGCTTTAAATGTGGGGACCCAAACCACTTTATTAGTAAGTGTCCCAAGCGGGATGATCAAAAGGCGTTCGTGGCGGCGTGGGGAATGAGCGACGAGGAGGACGAAGAAATTTGTCTCATGGCAAATGGCGAGGTATGTCACGAATACTATAGTAGTTCATCACTTGATGACGACTCATTGCATAATGAATATGACAAACTATGCAATATTAGCTTAAAACTAGTTAACAAAAACAAGCTTTTAAAAGTCAAAACCAACGTTTAGATAAAGAAGTCATAGAATTAAAAGCAAAACTAAAAGCGTTTAGAAAGAGTAAAATAGCAGGTGGTGAATGTGAACTTTGCGTTCAACTTCAAACACTAGTTGATCAACTAGATTCTAAGATTGCTAGAATGAGTACAATACGTTAAATATAATGCTAGATAGTATTAAAACGAAGACAACCAAGAAGGTTTAGGTCAACAACTTGATCCAACAACTAGTGAAAATAAAGAAACAAAATTTGTTAAGGCACTAGAAAAACCAGCCATTGTTGTGGCGGATCCCACGGATCCCATCAAAGGGAACGGCTAGTGATAAATCGGGGATCCGTGGATCTGTAACAAGCAATGTAGCAATAACGTAGCTTCTTTATCTAGAACTGAGTTTGTTATAGTTAATAGGAAGAAACCAACTCATGTCACCACTAGACAACCACCTCCAAAATATAATCCTACTTTTGCAAGAAACAAAGCTCCATCTTTTCAAAACCTAATTCATTTAGGAGACCTAATAACGTTTACCAGTAACCATCAAATGGGATGAAATCCAAATATGCAAAACGGTTTTCCTTTTCAAAACTTTGCTCCATGGAATGCATACTCATCTTATCCATACATGTCTAACATGAATGGAATGTTTAACACTAATGGACCCATGAACAAATGGGGACCAAACTTTTAGTTTATTATTGTGTTAGGTGTGCTTAAAGGTCGACCTAGACCCCGATGAATGGGTCAAGGATAGTGGGTGCACGAGGCACATGACCGGCAATAGGGATCTATTCTCCACATATGAATCCATAAATGGAGGTAATGTGGTGTTTGGAAATAGCAAAAGTAGAATCATCGGTAAATGTACGATTTCTAACAAATCTCTAACCATTAACGATGTGTGTCACGTAGAAAACCTAAACTTTAACCTCTTAAGTATAGGACAAATATGTGATAAAAAGTGCAATGTACTTTTACGAAACCGTAGTAAGATACTAAAATATGGCATAACCATAGGAAGAGGAATTAGGAAACATGGAGTCTATGTCATTAAAATCGGTAATGAACCTAAAGACAAACTATGTCTTACCTCTATGGATGATACTTGGACCTTATGGCATCGAAGATTGGGTCACGCCAACATACGACTTCTTCAATCGCTATCATCCAAAGATCTAGTAAGAGATCTACCTAAGTTAAAATATGAACATCATTTTTGTGATGCTTGTAATGTAGGAAAACAAGCTCATTCTAGTCATAAAGCTAAAAACATGGTGTCTACAACTAGGTGTCTAGAATTACTACATATGGATTTATTTGGTCCATCCGCTATCCAAAGTTATGGAGGCAACTACTACACTTTGGTCATAGGGATGACTATTCTAGGTATACATGGACAAAATTCTTAAAGAACAAAAAGGAAACCTTTAATTATTTTAAAATATTAAGCAAAAAGATCCAAAGACAACTAGGAAGTCCCATAGTGTCTATTAGGACGGATCATGGTAGGGAATTCGATAATGAAGTGCAATTCGGAGCTTTTGTGACGCTAATGGTATTACTCACAACTTCTCGGCTCCACGCCCTCCACAATCGAATGGGGTAGTAGAAAGAAAGAATAGAACCCTACAAGAAATGAGTCGAACCATGCTTAATGAACAATCCATACCTCAAAAGTTTTGGTGTAATGTCGTTGATACTTCAACGTACATACTCAATCGAGTCTTAATTAGACCAATCTTAGGAAAAACTCCATATGAGTTACTTGGAGGCAAAAAGCCTACGTTAAATCACTTTAGAGTCTTTGGTAGTAAATGTTTTATTCTTAACACTAAAGATTACCTTACAAAATTTGATCCTAAATCAACCGGTATCTTTTAGGTTACTCGCCAAATAGCAAAGCTTACGTCATATTAAACAAAGAAACAATGAAGGTAGAAGAGTCATTAAATATAAAATTTGATGAAAGTCCACCCAAACCCTCTCCACCTCTTGTCAATGACGAGATTATAGAAAGTGAAGCTATAGTAATAAAGAAAAAAATAAGTGAAGAAGAAGAACCTCTAAGTGATGAAATAATAAACATTAAAGAGTCCAAAGATCACCCCGTAGATAAAGTCATAGGAAAACTAAATGAACGAACATTAAGGTCTCAAGTTCAAAACCAAAGTAGCTTGTTTCGTTTCGTTTCAACCTTAGAACCTAAGAATACACAAGAAGCCATAAAAGATGAGAGTTGGGTAATGGCTATGCAAGAAGAACTAAATCAATTTGTTTCTAATGATGTTTGGACACTTGTCCCTCCACCTAGTAATCAAACCATAATAGGAACCAAATGGGTTTATAAAACAAATTAGATGCAAACGGAGTAGTGTCTAGGAACAAGGCTAGACTCGTTGCTCAAGGGTATAACCAACAAGAGGGAATAGACTTTGATGAGACCTATGCCCCGTGGCTAGATTAGAGTCTATAAGAATACTTCTTGCGTATGCTTGTGCTAATGATCTAAAGCTTTATCAAATGGATGTCAAAAGCGCTTTTCTAAATGGTTTCATTAATGAAGAAGTATATGTAGCTCAACCTCTGGGCTTCATTGATTTTGAAAAACCCAAACATGTGTATAAATTAAAGAAAGCCCTTTACGGTCTTAAACAAGCTCCAAAAGCTTGGTATGATAGACTCAAGTCATTTCTAGTTAAACACAACTATACCATGGGGTTAGTTGACAACACACTTTTTACTAAGAAAACAGAGTCACATATAATCATAGTACAAATATATGTAGATGATATTATATTCGGATCCACTTGTCAAGACATGTGTGATGATTTCTCTAAGATCATGCATGACGAGTTCGAGATGAGTATGATGGGAGAACTTAGTTTCTTTCTTGGTCTACAAATAAAACAAGTAGAAGATGGTATCTTCTTCAATCAATCTAAATACATCAAGGAGATGTTAAAGAAATTCGGTCTAGAAGAGTGAAAACCAATTAGGACTCCAATGTCATCCGACACCAAACTCACAAAAGATGAAGGCGGAGAATCCGTAGATAATACTAAATATCGTGGCATGATAGGTAGCCTTCTCTACCTCACGGCAAGTAGGCGGGATATCATGTTTAGTGTTTGCTTATGTACTAGGTTTCAAGAAGACCCTAAAACATCACACCTAGAAGCCATAAAAAGGATATTTAGATATATTAAGGGTACAACACAATTAGGATTATGGTATCCTAAGGGCACGGGAGTAGAAACAATTGTATATGCAGATTCGACCATGCGGTGATTACGTTGATAAAAAAAGTACAAGTGGGGTATGTACTTTCATGGGATGTTGTTTAACATCTTGGTTTTCTAAGAAACAAACGGCACTTGCAATATCAACAACGGCCGTCGTCTCCGCGGCAAAGCATGCCAACAAGCACTATGGATGAAACAAGCGTTAGTCGACTACGACATTCATCTAAGTGACATAGCCATCCTATGTGACAACAAAGGTGCCATCGACTTAAGCAAGAATCGTTTGCATTCTCGCACAAAGCATATAGAGATTCGTCATCACTTCCTAAGAGACAATGTTCAAAAATGGAACATCTCTATTGAGAAGGTAGCATCCGAAGACAACATAGCCGACGTCCTCACCAAACCGTTGAAGCGGGAACAATTCAACCTACTTCGTCTTGGTCTTGGTCTAATGGAACAAACGTCGTAACTTATTTGACTCTACAAGGTATGTAAACACTAGCCTTCTTCTTTCTGAGTCTAGGATTTCTATTTCATGCACAACTCATAAACAATACGGGAATTTTCAAAACCCAAGATAAGTTTTCCACTTATAGCTTTCTTATTTTTTTAACACACATACACATTTTCAAAGAAAACCTCTTTTCAAAATGTTTTCTAAAAGGATGATACCTTCCCGTATCAATTTCACAAAAGCAATTTCTCACGACTAGGACAAATCGCTTTTTCATTATTAATACAAAGTAAAAACCCGTTTTCATTGCATCTCATGTCTTTTGAATGCTAAAGGGGACACATAACTAATATGTGTTTTGGGGTACATTCATTTAAGCAACAATGAATTAGGAGCATTGATAACACTAAATTACGTACTTATATACTAAATATGTGTTTTCGGGTTATCTCAATAGGATGATTTTCTACTTCTAGTTTATTTTTCTTTTTCTTTTTAGGAGTCGAGATAACCGTAACTCCAAATAGTTTGCAGCACACAATAGGCAAAATGTTTTCAAAAATGAAAATTTTGTGCTGCTGCATCACCGAGACCGGATCCCGGCCTTCATGCTAGGCGGATCCCTCAAGGGAAGGATCCATGGGATCCGTAATAGAAAACTGTTTTTACCTTCTATTTTTTCACTTTGGATGAAAAATCCACATTTGTTTTATTTTTGGGAGTATGCTCTTTAATGCTTGTGTTCTCATGATCACATGCCTTGAATTCATATCTAATCATTAGATTTTAATCCATATTTTGGGTCAAGCATTCATTACAATGCTTTGTTTTCTATATATAGAACTCCCAAAATGCTTGCATAATCCATCTCATCCTCATAACCTCAATACACCATGTCATCCAAAAACCCTTTAGATGAATCACCTAGTACAAACAATCATCTTCATGATACCCAAACCTTTGTGCTACCACCATCCAAAATACCACAATCAAACTCTAGGATATCCGCACGGATTAGTATCCGATCTTGTTGTTTAGCAAAACCAACCTCAAGTGGTTCATCCTCAACAAATAACTCACCACAAGATGCTTCCATTATAGCACCTCCTCATCACCAACAAGTACACCAACTTCATCACCACCTAAAGTCACTCTTTTGGAACTCCTTAAGACTCCAACAAGATCTAAACAACCTAAACAAAAAGAAATTGTCTTTTCAACACCCCCCACATCTCTAAATACTATTTTTCAAGATCTTGAAACATCACCACCATTAGCTCCTATCACGTTACAAGAACATCTAGGTTCTTTTCCACCACCATTTACAAATATTCCGGATGTTGATCCATACTTTCCTATTTTTCCACCACAACTTCCGCATAACTCAAATCAAAACAACCCGGAAAACTTCCGCACTCATTACCCACATCATTTACATTGTGAACATTGCCAATCCACTAGGGAAATCGCAATAGAAGTTAGGGAAGAAATGCGTTTCATACTCAACCTCATCCTTGATCGCATCAATACCATCACTCATCAAAACCTCCATCCATAACCTTATGCAAGCATGGAAGGAATCACTACTACTACTTTCTACTTTTAGTTTTTTTTTTTCTTCTTTTGAAGTCATTTTCAAGAACAAGTCTTGTTCTTATTTTTACATTCTTGTAAGTGGCATAAATACCACTACAATTTGTTGTTTTATTACAAGGCTTTGTTTACATACCTTGGCTCCCAATCTTGATTCTCGGCAATCACAAGATTATTTAAGCATGTTACTAACCTTTCTTTTTGTAGGATTTTTATTTTTCTTCACTTGACGCCCCAAGCTAGGGGGAGCTACCGTCAAGGGGAGTAAAAATCGTGGACTACTTTTTCCACACTTTTATGTTTATTTCTTCAAAGGTTAACTTTTGTTTCGACAAAAGGGGAGAAAAGTAAAACTTAGGGGCTTTCAAAACATCTATTCTTAAGTTTTACTCATCATAACATTATGTTTTGTCATCAACAAAAGGGGAGAGATTGTTAATACAAATAAACCGTAAAAATGTTTATTAATATTTTGCGATCTCTTTTTGTTTTGTTGATAACAAATATAATGTTATCTTAAGTATAATTATAAGGATACATGTTATTTTTGTAAAGCATTTACATATAGCCATTTAAATACAAAAATGTAGTAATTAAGCATTTGTTGTAATAGTTTATTAGGATGGGTAAAAACCATAACCCATGGATCTTAATCCATACCCAAGTAGACTAGATACAATGTATACTTAGATACATTGAATCTAAGAAAACCCATGGACCAACCCATAACCAAAAAACCCATGGGCAAAGAGGAGCGTTCCACGGATCCCTAGGATTACACTAGACGGATCCTAAGTGGAAGGGATCCGGGGAACAATGAAGAATTTTGCCTATAAATAGAGAGCCATTTCTTCATTCTAACTCACCCCTCTTCTTACTAAATCTCTCATACACTCTCATTCTCTTCTAACATATAGATCACTTGATCTAGAGAGTTGTTCTTCTTTCTTTCTATTTGTGATCCTTATATAGGTCCTTCTCTAAGGCAAGATCACGAGCATTCTACAAGTCATCCAAGCAAGGGGTCCTTGATTGATTTGTCACTCATAAGATTTCGTAGCGAAGATCTTGTATTTAATATTTCACATACTTGTTGTGTAATAGTCGTGTTGGTTTGGTCCACCATGCTACGGACTCGGTATTTAGCTTTGTACCGGAAAAAGTGTAAGCAACGTTGTGAAGGCTTCTCCGCCAAGTGAAGGAGTTTGTTGACATAGTGCTTGAACTCTCGAGTAGGTGACTCGGGGAGTGGAGTAGGGTAAGGAAGGTGTCCTTGTAGCCGAACCACTATACATCGGTTGTGTCTTTTCTTTCCCTTCGCTTTACTTTATTTACTTGCTTTATCATTAGATCTATACTTTCTCTACATCCATAAGATCTCACATATTAACGAATCTAAAAGTTTTTGAAACTAACTTAAAATCGGCAAAACTATTCAACCCCCCCCCTTTTAGTTTTCCACAGTCAGAATCTGCATATACAATTGTTTCTACCCCCGTACCCTTAGGATACCACAATCCTAATTGAGTCGTACTCTTAATATATATAAATATTCTATTAACCGCTTCTAGATGTTATGTTTTAGGATCTTCTTGAAACCTAGCACATAGACAAACACTAAACATGATATCCGGCCAACTAGCCGTGAGGTAGAGAAGACTACTAATCATGCCACGGTATTTTGTGTTATCAACGGATTCACCGTCTTCATCTTTTGAGAGTTTAGTGTCGGATGACATTGGTGTTCTTATGGGTTTTGAATCTTCTAAACCAAATTTCTTTAACATCTCCTTTATGTATTTAGATTGATTAAAGAAGATACCATCTTCTACTTGTTTGATTTGTAGACCAAGAAAGAAACTAAGTTCTCCCATCATACTCATCTCGAACTCGTCATGCATGATTTTAAAGAAATCATCACACATGTCTTGACAAGTAGATCTGAATATAATATCATCTACATATATTTGAACAATGATTATATATGATTCCCTTTTCTTAGTAAAAAGTGTATTATCAACTAACCCCATGGTGTAGTTGTTTTTGATTAAGAATGACTTGAGTCTATCATACCAAGATTTTGGAGCTTGTTTGAGACTGTAAAGAGCTTTCTTTAACTTATACACATGTTTAGGTTTTTCAAAATCGATGAAGCTCGGAGGTTGAGCTACATATACTTCTTCATTATAAAAACCATTTAGAAAAGCACTTTTTACATCCATTTGATAAAGCTTAAGATCATAGCACAAGCATAAGCAAGAAGTATTCTTATAGACTCTAATCTAGCCACGGGGGCATAGGTCTCATCAAAGTCTATTCCTTCTTGCTGATTATATCCTTGGGCAATGAGTCTAGCTTTGTTTCTAGACACTACACCGTTTGCATCTAACTTGTTTTTATATACCCATTTGGTTCCTATTATGGTTTGATTACTAGGTGGAGGGACGATTGTCCAAACATCGTTAGAGACAAATTGATTTAACTCTTCTTGCATTGCCATTACCCAACTTTCATCTTTTATGGCTTTTTGTGTATTCTTAGGTTCTATGGTTGAGACAAAACAAAATAAGCTACTTTGGTTTTGGACTTGAGACCTTAAGGTTCTTTCGTTTAATTTTCCTATGACCTTATCTGCGGGGTGATCTTTAGACTCTTTAATATTGATGATTTCATTATTTAAAGGTTCTTCTTCTTCGTTTGTCTTTTTCTTTATTTCAATAGCTTCACTCTTGACAATCTCGTCATCGACACGAGGTAGAGTAGGTTTGGGTGGACTCTCATCAAATTTTACGTTTAATGACTCTTCAACCTTCATTGTTTCTTTATTTAATATGATGTAAGCTTTGCTATTAGGAGAGTAACCTAAAAAGATACCTTCGGTTGATTTAGGATAAAATTTTGTAAGGTAATCTTTAGTATTAAGTAAAAAACATTTGCTACCAAAGACTCTAAAATGATATAACGTAGCCTTTTTGCCTCGAAGCAACTCATATTGAGTTTTACCTAAAAATGGTCTAATTAAGACTCGATTAAGTTTGTATGTTGATGTATCAACGACATTGCACCAAAATTTTTAAGGAATGGATTGCTCATTTAACATGGTGCGACTCATTTATTATAGGGTTCTATTCTTTCTTTCAACTACCCCATTCGATTGTGGAGTGCGAGGAGCCGAGAAGTTGTGAGTAATACCATTAGCGTCACAAAAGGCTCCAAATTGCACTTCATTATCGAATTCCCTACCATGATCCGTTTAAATAGACACTATAGGACTTCCTAATTGTCTTTGGATTTTCTTACTTAATATTTCAAAGTAATTGAACGTTTCAGTTTTGTTCTTTAAAAATTTAGTCCATGTGTACCTAGAGTAATCATCCACTATAACCAAAGTGTAGTAGTTGCCTCCATAACTTTGGATAGCGGATGGACCAAATAAACCCATGTGTAGTAATTCCAGACACTTAGTTGTAGAGACCATATTTTCAGCTTTGTGACTAGCATGGACTTGTTTTCCTACATTACAAGCATCACAAAAGTGATGTTCATATTTTAATTTTGGTAGATCTCTTACTAGATCTTTGGATGATAGCGATTGAAGAAGTCGCATATTGGCATGACCCAATCTTCGATGCCATAAGGTCGAAGTATCATCCATATAAGTAAGACAAAGTTTGTCTTGTGGTTCATTACCTATAGACTCCATGTTTCCTAATTCCTCTACCTATAGTGATACCGTTTTTCAATATCTTACTACCAGTTTTGTTAAAAAGTACGTTGCACTTTTTATCACATATTTGTCCTATACTTAAGAGGTTAAAGTTTAGGTTTTCTACATGACACACATCGTTAATGGTTAGAGATTTGTTAGAAATCGTACCTTTACCGATGATTTTGCTTTTGCTATTTCCAAATACCACACTTCCTCCATTGAAGGATTCATATGCGGAAAATAAATCTTTATTGCCGGTCATGTGCCTCGTGCATCCGCTATCCTTGATCCACTCATCTGGATCTAGGTCGACCTTTAAGCATACCTAAGAAAATAATTAACTCAAAAGTTTGGTCCCCATTTGTTCATGGGTCCATTAGTGTTAAACATTTCATTCATGTTAGGCATATATGGAAAAGGAGAGTATGCGTTCCATGGTGCAAAGTTTTGAAATTGAAAACCGTTTTGTATATTTGGATTCCATCCCATTTGATGGTTACTTCTCGGATAGACATTATTAGGTCTCCTAGATGTGTTCGGTTTTGAAAATGATGGACCTTTGTTTCTTGTAAAGCTTTGATTTTGTCTAGGAGGTGGTTGTCTAAAGGTAACATGGGTTGGTTTCTTCTTATTAACAATAACAAAATCGGTTCTAGATGAGGAAGCTATATTATTATTCTTTGTTTGCTTGAGAACCCACGGATCCCTGTTGTACACTAGCCGGTTCCTTTTGAGGGATCCGTGGGATCCGTGACTGATGGTTTGTTTTTCTATTTCTTGTACGAATTGTGTTTCTTTGTTTTCACTAGTTGACGCATCAAGTTCTTTGAAAACCTAAACCTTTTGGTTGTTTCTGTTTAACACTATCTAATATTATATCTAGAGTATTAGTATTCATTCTAGCAATCTTAGAGTCTAGATGATCAACAAGTGTTTGAAGTTGAACGCAAAGTTCACATTCCCCACTTGATATCTTCCCCTTTTGTAGACGTTTTAATTTTGCTTTTAACTCAATAACTTCCTTTTCTAAATGTTGATTTTGGTTTTTCAAAAACTTGTTTTTGTTAATTACTTTTAAACTAATTTTGCAAAGTTTATCATATTCATTATGCAATGAGTCATCATCTAATGATGAGCTACTATAGTATTCGTGACATAGCTCGTCATTTGCCATGGTACAAATTTCTTCGTCTTCCTCTTCGCTCATTCCCTACGAACCGCTCACGAATGCTTTTTGTTAATCACGTTTGGGACACTTACTAATAAAGTGGTTTGGGTCCCCACAATTAAAGCAAGCGCGATCATCCCTTGCCTTCTCATCCTCTTTGCTTTTCTGGAATCTTTTCTTGTCGTCATATGGTTGCTTGGCGTATCTTCCCTTTCTTCTAAAGAACTTTTTGAAGTCCCTTACCGCCATGGCATACTCCTCGTCATCACTATCCGACGAGGAGTTCTCTTCATCGCTTGAGACCTTCTTGGCTTTAAGGGCAAGAGATTTGTGCTTCTCTTCACTTTTGAGGCTTCAGAATCTTTAGCGAGGACCAACTCATAGACTTTTAAATTGCCTATGAGTTCATCAAGGGTGAGGATTGACAAGTCTTTTGATTCTTCGATTGTCGGCACCTTAGATCTCCACTTGGATGGAAATGCCCTTAGATATCTCCTAACATGATTACGGCTAGAGAAAGATTCATCAAGTGCTTGTAAAGATGTAATTATAGTATTAAAGTTAGCAAAAGAATGATTTATAGTATCCTTATCCGATATTGAAAATTGTTCATATTGTTGAAAAAATAAATCTATTTTATTGTTTTTAACTTGTTGATTACCTTGATGAGTTACAACTAAAGAATTCCAAATTTCTCTAGAGGTTTTAAGCATGGAAATTCTTTCGAATTCCTTTTTGGGTAAAGCATTATATAAAACCATTTTAGCTTCACTATTTTTGGAAAGTTTTTTCTTAATATCATCGATGAGTTTATCATGAGGTATGTTAACTAAATTTCTATTTTCATCTTTTGCAGTGGCTTCAAAATCGCCTTCAACAATGATGTACCAAAGATCAATATCTTTAGACTTTACATACGTTTCGAATCTATTTTTCCAATATATAAAACCATTAGTTTCAAGTAGTGGAGGTCATTGCATGGATTGCCCTTCCTTGTAATTTTCAGAACCCATAGTGATCGAAAAGTTTTTAAAATACGGTTTACTTTAAAACTTTTATAAACTTAGCTCTTGATGCCAATTGTGGAAAACTATAAGAGGGGTTGAATAGTTTTGCCGATTTTAAGTTAGTTTCAAAAACTTTTAGATTCGATGTTATGTAAAATCGTATGGATGTAGAGATAGTATAGATCTAAGAGTAATGCAAGTAAAGTAAGTAAAATAAAGGATAGAAATGACACAACCGATTTATAGTGGTTCGGCTACAAGGACACCTTCCTTGCCCTACTCCACTCCCCGAGTCACCTACTCAAGAGTTCAAGCGCTATGTCAACAAACTCCTTCAACTTGGCGGAGAAGCCTTCAAAATGTTGCTTACACCTTTTTCCGGTACAAAGCTAAATACCGAGTCCGTAACACGGAGGACCAAACCAACACTACTATAACACAACAAATATGTGAAATATGAAATACAAGATCTTTGCTACAGAAATCTTGTGGAGGAACAAATCAATCAAGGACCCCTTGCTTGGATGACTTGTAGAATGCTCGTGATCTCGCCTTAGAGAAGGACCTATATGAGAATCACAATAGAAGAAAGAAGAACAACTCTGTAGATAAAGTGATCTTTTGTTAGAAGAGTGTATGAATATATGAGAGAGTTTGTAAGAAGAGGGGTAAGTAAAAATGAATAAATGACTCTCTATTTATAGGCAAATTCTTGACACTGTTGCACGGATCCCACGGATCCCTTGCTTGAGGGATCCGTCTAGTGTAACTCCAAGGATCCGTGAGACGCTCCTCTTTACCCATGGGTTTTTGGGTTATGGGTCATGGGTCATGGGTTATGGTTTGAACCATGAGGATCTAAGTAGATACAATGTATCTAATAGATGCAATACATCTAGTCAATGGGTATGGTTTAACTCCATGGGTTATAGATATGCTCCATGAGTATGGGTCATGGGTTGTGGTTTTTACCCATCCTAATAAACTATTACAACAAATGAATTATTACAACAATTTGTATTAAATGACTATATGTGGATGCTTTACAAAAATAACATGTATCCTTATAGTTTTACTTATGATAACATTATATTTGTTATCAACAAAACACAAAGAGATCGCCAAATATTAATAAACGTTTTTACGGTTTATTTTTATTAACATAAAGTTTAGGGGTTAGATTGTAATACTATAAAATGAAGGAGGACTAATGTGTTATTGATATACCCTTGTCTATATCAATGAATTTAGACAAGGTATAATAAACCTTATTCTTCCCTCATTTGTTAACAACGATTCAATATTCACATTTCAAACTAAAAAAAACAATGTTGAGTGAGCTCGGATCGAATGATTAGCGACTTGTGTATGAAAAGCGTGTTTGTGTGTGAAGTAGAGAGAATTTGGTAACTAGTCTTTTATTCATTTGATATTGATACAAACCCAACATGACAACACTTAATAAAAAATAAACTAACTCTCCTTATTTATAGTCTCACAGGAGAAAATTATCTTAAAAAAACAACTTTAGTCCTTGCACTTTTAAGTGTATACAAGTTAAGATTTTATTATATCTAACAATCTCCTCCTAAACAACAACTTGATAACTATTTTAAACAATGACAATTTCCTCTTTAGCTTTGATGCGTAGATCGACGACTCATGCCTTTTCATCTTTCTCGATCACTAACACACATCTCCAATATTCTAATTACTTGTTTAGAAAACAAAATGTCTTTTAACTTTTCAACGACAATATCAAGTCGATCTTCTCTTGTTGAGGTAGTCAATCATTTTTTGAATTAAACATATCTTTGGGCTGCTGAGGATTTGGTATGTAAGTTGAGGATGACCTTGTAGCACATTGTTAATGAAGGTATCAACTCAATTTTAAACTTTAATTCTTGAACTAAAAATCAGAATTCTCGAAGACAATTGCTATTCTTGATCGTTATATGAAACTTGAATTTTTAGAAGCATATATGAAATCTTTATCTGTAACATCTTTAAGATTAAAACATTCTTGATGAACTTGATCTTGAATGTGGATTTCAATCGATAATTGTTGCTCACGAAAGATCTTGAATAAAATGATAAATAATTGAGCTTTGTAGAAGATTCAAACATTAGACTTTAACCTTGAATCTTCATGTCTTTCACTCCCCCTCAATTGAATATCCATCTCTGGAAGTAGTGATCTTGGTTGTCAAAGTATTTACTTTTGATCTTGATTAATTTCTTGTTGAAGATGACATTAATATTGATGAGAAGTGATCACATGTTAGAGCATAAGGTGTCTTACCCTTGTGTTAAGGTTTAACTCACTGGTACTTTAGTGCCACATCAGTTTTAACCTTTCACCTTAAAAAAAAACCCTTATCATAACTCAACCTTAACTCAATTTAACTCAAATATTTTAAAATTCAACCCTTAAACTAAAACTAATACTTCATTTATTAAAAAACATAGCATTAATTCTTAAACATATTAAAATACGAAATTAAAAAAAAAAGAAGTTACAACGAAAAAAAAATACGAAATAAAAAAACACAACACAAAGCAAACTACAACATAAAGAAAATTACGAAAATACAATTAAATCTAGTGACGAAGTTACAAGTAATATTTTTTGATGATTCGGTCATTTTCTTCATTGATCCAAGCCACAACGTTTGGATCCTTGCCGTCGTGTCAATCATCAAAAAATTTATCTCTTCCAACCTTGTTATCGTTTCATCTTTTACTTGGGCCGCCCGATACGCCACTTGGGCGGTTTCCCATTTTATACGATACTCGGTTGTCATAGTCTCTATGAATTGGCTTGACGAGCTCGCTCCCCCGGTACTTGTCGTGCTCTCGGATTTGGCTTTCTTCGAAGCACGCTTTTTGCCCATGGGACGTGGTTGTTCATCATGACCAAACAAATCCTTGTTTCTTTGGCTTGGGACATTACCGGTTAAATCAAGCGGATCCGGCGCATCCCCTTTTCTATGACCACGCAAAACCTCCCAAGCCCAAACGGCGCAACTTTGTGCTCGTCACGATACATTTGTTTCGCCCGTTTGAGGATATCCATCTCACTTTCCCCACTTTTCTCTTCCCATTTCGAACGTTTGTAATACGTGTTGAACTTTGTGCAATCACGGTTCAACATTTTCCACTTGCTTTGTATCATATACTTGTTGCGTGGTTGAAAATTGAGTCTATTGAACTCATTTTTTACCCGTTGCCAAAACGTATCGCGATCTTGTGCACACCCGACAAGCGAATCCTCCGTAGCGGCTACATAACAGATGGCAAGTAATTTTTCCTCATTTGGTTGCCAACGTGTAGGGACGAATTTGGGAATTTCTTCATCCTCATCGATTGGTTCGGGTCTTTAGATTTTTTGGCCTTTCTTTTACCAGACTTTTGGGTTTTAGAGGAGACGTAGGTGTTTTGGGAACCTCATGTGTTTTGGTTTGTGTTGTTGTGAGAATTGTAGATTTTGGAAATTGGTGTTTAGTATGTTTTGTTGGCTTTGTTCCCAATATAGAAATCGTTGATGTTGTAGGTAAAGTTCTTGGCTCGACAAGCCGAGTGGGTTAGGAAAAGAGATGTTGGGTGATGATGAACCCGCATTCGGGTTTGAAGATGAACCCGCATTCGGGTTTGAGTTATTCCACTCACCGAGGAGATTAAAGAAAGAATCATCGTTGTTGTTCCCTCCCGATATTTTTTTTAGAAAATGGAAGTATATGATAGATTAGATTGAGTTGTGAAAGTGTGAAAAAAATTATGTGTTAATTGGGTATTTATAGTGGTGGGAAAATGTTTTTTTTTTGGGCAAACTAGCCGTTTGTTTTGACGGGGTGTAAGTGAATTTATTTTTTTTATTTTAAAAAAAACCCAACGGCTAGCATGCCCATTTTAAGGGGTGAAAGTGATTTTTTTTAATATATAAATTAAACTTGCCTTAACGTCGAGTTAAGGGGTTAACGCACCCTTAACGCGAGCGAGTTAAGCTTTAACTCGGGTGGTGCGTTACCACACCGAGTGCTCTTATTGTTGAAATAGCTATCTTGATAGAGCTTTGATCTTGATGAGACACTACCACTTATTCCTAACACTTGTTGATGTAACTTCTCTTTGACATTTACGAACATGTCACTAATATCCCATTTCAACTAACCATTCTTGAACAAATTACTTGAAGACAATAACCAACCATGAAGATGAATCATATCTTCTTGATCAACTAAACACATGTTGGAATCACTCTGTCACAATTCTCAAATTCCGGTCATTTCTTAAATTATATATATGCATCATATTAATTCATTCATGGCATTTCATTTCACATTTAACGCGTAATTTTTATATTAATAAACGTTATCGGGTGAGTTATTATTTTGAATATTTAATCCGTTACTTTCAAAAATGATCCCGATATATTTTTATACTTACATTTAGTTATAAAAACTATATTTTGACTTTACCTAGTGTTTTGAATTTATTTGGTATATAAATCGTTAAAGTTATATTATTACGACGTTTTTCTTAAAAATTATACGATAATTATTTTATCACTCAAATTGCACAAGGAATGTATTTTTACAATTTTATGATCTCATTATACTTTATTTTGATCTATTAAAAATTACTTTCACCTAAAATTTCCTTAAATACATGAATGTATATTAAACCATACAAGTTACATTTAAACTACATTTCACTTACATTTTTTCAACACATTTTATACATAATACAATTTAAAAAAAAAAAAAAAAAAGATATTTTGTTAGACAAAATCCCCTAAATCCGGTTCAAGGGGGGAGGTAGTCAAGGTGGGTAGTTTTTTTTGTACAAAACCAAATTTATACATAAACTACATTCATTCACTTTCATCATTTGAACAAGTTATCAAAAATTGGTTTTCTCTCTTCTTTGGGTTCTTCCTAACCGGCCATATCAAGAGTTTCAAAGGGATCATCATCAAAAATTTTCTCAAGTGTTTTAACAATCTAGATAATACTCTTTATAGGTTTTGAAATAAAAACCAAGAGTGTTTAGGCTAAACCTTGTTCTTTGCACCTCATCATAATAACTTGTAAGCATATCATTTATGTTTTTCATATTTCCTTATCATCTCATATTTATCTTTTCATTTTTGGAGCAAGCATGCATGATTTGAGTTGTTTATACCATTTTACATGATTTTTAGAGATATATATATATATAAAGTCATCCTATAAATATTCCCATGGTATTCTTTGGTCTTGATGATGATTAGGAACCCATGACACCCTAAGAAGGTGTATGGTAGGATTAGATTAGTTTTGGAGTTGATTTGAAGGGATTAGAATAGGTTTTGTCCGGGAAAAACTATTTTCAATACGTATAAAAGAGGGTCTGTCCTTAAAATCATTTTCTGGAAAATCCGACTATAGTCACGAATTTTTGGCCTTGATATTTAGAAAATATACTTTAAAACGAATCCGTGGCCGCTTGAACGGAGTAAAACGGAGTTATAACGAAGAAGTTATGGATTTTACAAGTTTGACGACGAAATATATATTTTTCTGAAATTTCAGCATACTATTTTTACTCTATCCGAGTCAAAAACGAGTCCTAAGCTTTATAAATTATTTCGACTTATCAAAAATATATTAGTATACTTTGATACGAAGCTAAGGACGATAATAATGAGAAAACGGATTTGAAACAACAAAGATATGCACGTTTTCATAAACTTGCCGTAACTATTATTTTTAGAAAAACTATATTATTTTACGAGATAAGTGTTACGGTAACTAAAATCACCATCTTTAACCCTTATTATCTTTATGTTCGAGACCTTTATGTCGAAAACTCCTGAACTGAAACTTCTAGATTTCGATACAAACTTTCCAAAACCGTCGATTTCGTTTCCTAACGATTGACGTACACCGTTTTACGACTAGTTTTCTATAGCCATTTTTATCACTTTTATAAATTTTCCGACGACATTGTTTTACGACGAAAAGTGATAATTTCACTATAAATCATTATAAAACCATTGTAGGATGACATTTTGACGTAAATACTTGTAAAGTGATTTTTGAAGGGTCAAGACGTCAAAAGGGTATTTTTCGACGAAAAGTATTATTTTCAAACTCGCAAATGGTATAAATAACATACGAAATGCATGCATAACATTACATTGCAACTCATTACATATCATATCATTCATAATAGGTCAGTTTCGAGATTCCCGCTATATTTCGGTGTACCCACTTTTGTCGTCACATCTATTCATCAAGTGAGTAATCACATCCCCTTTTTACCGTTTTACTATATTTTGGGGCTGAATGCATGAACCATACTTGAATTAAATTGATTCTTAATTTTGTGAACTCTTTTGACTAGAACTTGTGAACTCGAATCGATCCTTGAACTTAATTACGAACTTATGACTTGTTTAAACTTATTGAACCGTACGTGTTATGATCTTGACCTAAAGTCTCCCATGTTCGGAGCATCACTATAAAGTCTCGCCTTATTGGTGGAGCGGTCTCAATAAATCTCACCTAGGTGGTCGAGTGACAAAGGAGTCTCCCTTGTTGGAGCAGTGCAAAGTCTCCCATGTTCGGAGCATCACTATAAAGTCTCGCCTTATTGGTGGAGCGGTCTCAATAAATCTCGCCTAGGTGGCCGAGTGACAAAGGAGTCTCCCATGTTCGGAGCATCAACTTAAATTATTATATACTTGGTACTATATTGTGAACTATTCCACCACTTACATTTGACTACTTGACGCACTATATTTTTTTTTTGTGCAATGGGTTGTGTACACACAGGTTGCAAGTTTTGTATGGGCGGAATTTGGAACTGAGTGGATACACAATGCCTTTGCTTTGTGGACTATTTTCGTTGACCGAAAGCTTTGAATATTTCTTACGAGTTTTCTTATTTTTGTTAAACGTGTTTACTCACCAACTATTTTCATAGTTGACCCGTTTTTCTCTCATGCATTTCAGGTGATCGTTAGTAAGCTTTTTCTACCAAGTCTTGCATAATGAAGTTTTCAATTGTCACTACAAATCATTATGTAATAGAACGCAATATTTTGGGAATTAAACTTTGTAATATATTTGCCGATGACGGCTAAACTGGTATTGTAATGGTGAACTCTTTCTTTTAAATATTAATGTTGGTATGTTCTATTATCTTGTGCTTATGTTCCCTTCCGTTACACCTCGTGTTTCCGCCTCCGGCGAGGGTGTGACACACTCCTAAACCTAATTCAAGTGTTAGTGACTCATATGTAATAATTAGCTTAATATGGCCTTTATGTTAGTAATTAGCCTTAGGCTTATGTAGAAGGCTCATAAGCCTAGGCCTAGTCCAATAAGGAAAAGGAAGGGACTAGGAGTGTTGCCCTAGCTCCCTCTCCTATAAATACCATGTAATAACCCTCACTTGAGGGTTGGTTGTTCAATTCATTTATCTTTCATTATAGCTACGCATAACCGTCCTTAGTATTCATGCGCATAGTGTTTGGTTTGTGTCTTGTTCATCCGATCTTTCTTCTCTATTCTTTCTATTGATGCTTGTGTTGCATATATGGGAACCTAATAGTGGTATCAATCGCCTACTAGTTGGGTGAATCGTATTGTTTTTGAAGTGGGTTTTTGGTCCTACGCGTAAAACATACGTCTCGTTCTTGATACTTTGGTTCGCTTAAAAACTCATTTTTTACACTTTTGAATCCAAGATTCTTGTCCTTTCAACGTTTTAAGGTGTTAAAATAACTGTTTTTGGCAAAAAGTTTCAACCTTTACGTGGATCATCATTTTCTAGCTTGGTTTTATTCGTGGTACGAGTTATACGCATAACGGTTTTAGACGCTTTGGATCATCAAGTTTCACACTTTTGTGTTATTTTGGTGATATTGAAGATATTTCATCACAAAAATCTGGTTTAGAAACATCTTTGGGTAAAAGTCATTTTTACGAGTAGTTCTACGCCTAACGAAACCCTAATCTTACGCATAAGAATTCCGTGGTTTGATCTTCGATTTTAGTGGTTTACTCCGTGGTTTCTTGATTGGATAAGCCTGAAAACACGTCGACTTTGGATATCTTTTGCATGCGGATAGTGTAAAAGATCATTTGGGCAAAACCCTAAAATTACGCGATAAGCATAAGCTTACGGGTAGAAACTTCTACGCATAAGATTTATCTTACGCCTAAGCTTTGTCTTACGCATAAGTTAATCATACGCTTAAGTTTTCTACGCCTAACTTCTTGTTTTACGCTTAACTTTAGTGTTTGTTCCTTTCTACGCTGTAGCTAAACCTACGTAACTCTTGCTGTTACATGTAACTTTGGTGTTTTTACGCATAAGTGCTACTTGGTTTATTGTGATTTCTACGCCTAAGGATACTTCATCAACAAAGGTTCATTCGAGTACAAAGATCCATTTTATAACACAAGTTTTTCAACATGTCACAACCCCCATACTCTAACTATTTCCCTTACACTTATACTCAACGTCAACAACAATTAAGTCCACAACATCAACAATGGAATCAACGACAAGCAATTTATCAACAACAATTTAATCAACAACATACTCCACAACTTGCTGCAATTCCACAACCTCAAATGGTTCAACCACCACCAAGTCTTCAAGTTCAACCCTACACAAATGATTTCAATCAACATCCATCAAGGAACACTATGAAAGAACCCACTTGGTTTGCAAAGATGTGTGAAGCTTTAGCGACCAACAATCAATTCATGAGGTCCGATCACTTGATAGACCTCCAATGCTCACTCTCAGAAACTACGATCAATGGGTGATTAGGTTCTTTAGGTTTTGTGATCCGAAGAAGCCACATGGAAAGTTCTTAAAGAAGGTTATCTTGGAAGGTCCATTTCAGATGCCTACTGTTATTGTACCCGGAGATCCAAATGTTAATCCACCAAGAGATGAACAATCAAACATTGCTACAAGCAGCACTGAATGCGAAGAAATTCTACACTATGAAGCTGATGAGCTTGCAATGCAATATATCCTTTTAGGATTACCAAACCCAATTCTTCTAAGTGTTGATGCTCAAAAGACTGCAAAGGCGATGTGGGAACATATTCATCTTCTTATGGAAGGATCTGTGACTCAATCGAGGATATGGAATCCAAAATTTACTTGGCTTATGAACACTTCATGATTGAACCTCGAGAGACACTAGAGTCTTATCATCATCGATTCTCAGACATCATAAATGATTTGGATAAACACAACATCATCATGCCAAGAATTGCGGTTAATACTAAGTTCCTGAGTAGTCTTGGTCCTGAATGGGAGAAGTATGTCATTTTTCTCCGTCAGCTTAAGAATATGCATCAATCCACGTACGGATTGTTGTACGATTACTTGAAGCCTCATCAAAAGGAAGTTGATAGGAAAGGATTCTCCGTGCTCAAATTGCTTCACCGTCTAATCCGGAAAATCAACAACTTGCTTTGTATGCTCAAAACAGTTATTCTCCTCAACCAAGAACTCAACCAATGCTACAATTACACCATATGATCCTTCACGACCACAATCTCAACAAACTCAATTGGTTCCATACAACAACAACAACAATGCTCAAGCATTTGTCGCTGAAGCTAATGAGGAATCCGATCCGCTCAAGCATTGCAACAAGTATTTGTTATGATTGCTAATGCTTTTAGCCGTTATACCAACAAATCCAACAATCGTGATTCGCCTCATCTAACACACGGAATCAAGCTGTTATGAACAATGGATGAGTTGAAGTTTAGAATCGTGGTTATGGTCGCCGATGGGCGGTGGTCAAGGGTTTAAGGCTGTGGGTAGAAATAACAACAGAGCTCAAGTGGTGGAACAGGAATGCTTAATGGGTTGAATGGTCTTCGATGCTACAACTGCAATGAGAAGGGACACTGGCTAATGCATGCCCAAAGCCGAGGACTAGGGGCAAGGCTTATCACAAAGAATCTCTTCTTTGGCTCTTAAGGATGAAGGCTGGTAGAACTCTCACAGACAAAAGAACGAGTTTTATGGCAGATGCTGACTCAAATGATGATATGGAGGACTTGCAGGCCAATGTAGTTGTTATGTTGATGGCTAATATGCATGAGTTACACATGAGTGACACAGGCCCAGTGTATGACACTGATGGCTTGTCTCGGGTACCCAAACAAACCATATTTATCTCTGATCTAATATCTCCGCCAACATCTAAATCCGGCAAGGCTCAGAATGTTCAAAATGTGTCGTCCACATCTCATTCCGACGATTTTCAACTAGACCCCGTAGTTATATTTGACGATCAAGTGACCTTATGGTTTCCCTTGATAATCAAATTGACTCCATGGTTATACTTGAGGATCTAAATAATGATCATGTTGTGACTCACGTTGAACACACCGAACTTTTGCCTCGTCCAGATGTTGATCTGTTGCTTAAAACCAACAATCCATAGTGGAAGAATGTCGCATGAAATCAGGACTTGAAAAGTAAAATGAATGTTAACCAAGGATTTTAGAATGTTTACAAAAGCAACTCAACTTTTTCAAAACTCAAGAAAACCGTGAAAAAGGTTTTGAAGCAGCCTTTGCTAAATCTCATCAAAACGAAAAATATTTAGAGAGACAGATGCGTGATCTAGCCGCTTGAAGAATGCTTTGTTGTCTGAAATAGAACAACTGAAACATGAACATAAAAAGCAAATTAACGCCTCACCTTGGAAAATCAAAAAGCTAAGGCTGAGTTATTAACTTGTCAAAAATAGTTCTCTGCATACAAAAAGCATTCAACGAAACGAATAGATGATCATCTTGAAGAAATTATCGGCTTGCAAAACAAACTTAAAGAGTTTAAAATGCATTGTTTACAAACATGGTGAGTCGGTCACAGCTATTGAAAAGTTTACTTTCAAACCCAATCCAAATGGATATGGACCAAATCTTGCCGATTACAAACCTAAGCTTTCAACCAAAGCATTCAAACCAAATCCACGAAGTTTCCAAAGGCAGAATATAAAATTGATAATTCTTTTATGAGTGTTGTTGAATATCATCGTCAAGAGGAATTAGATGCATAAGACGAGAGTCGATCAAAATTAGAAACTGTTGTTTACAACAAACCTTTTAACTATTCAAAAGCGGTCACTTTCGTCACACCAACGATTTCTTCTAACACACCAAGGATTATCATAAAACGCCCGAGTCTTCTAATGTTAATCCCCTACCAGATTATGCACAAACTTATGGTCCTTTACCTTCCATCAGTGAAGTAAACTCAAAACCTGAAAATCACAAAATTCTTAGATATTTTGACCTTTTCATGACTGACCTCAAAACTTTACAACATGAGATAGAATATCATTCTGAAATCAAAGTTCAACATTTTCAATCGCCTCTGGCGAGAGAACAAAGAGACATTTTTCAGAAAAATCTTTTACCAAATGTTAAAAATTTGAAAATTGTGCATTGTCTTGGGAAAGAGACTTTCATAAGGAACTTGGATTGATGAAGGTCGTTTTGAGAAAGCGAAACATCAATTTCTAATACTAAGCGTAAAATAAATTGTTAAGAAAAGATGTTGATCGACTCTTGGAAGATGTTATCTGCCGATGTCCATAATTCGTGTTATTGCATTCTTTGTCATATGCATCGATTATATCTCTGCCGATATCTTGTTGATTCGTGGTAATTGTTGATATCTCGATAATGTGCTTGAGCGAGTCTTTAAAGGTTGAAAATGAACGATTGTCAAACGAGCTTTCTAACGCAAAACGTCGTCTTAATTGGTGTCAAAAAGATATTCACGATCAACAACTTGCTTATCAAAACAAAATCGCCCGATTCGTGCAAAATCTTCGATCCAAAATTGAGCAACTGGATGATCAAACCATGTCTTTCAAGTGTCAAATCTCAAAATATGAACAAGAACTTGCAAAAGTTAAAAGGAATATGGTGTCATATTTGATTTACTCAAACAGACTCGTGATGAAGCATCCAACGAACTTGATCATTATCTTGCATACACTAAAGACGTCATGAATTTTCTTTGGAAATCTTCGCTCAAAATCAAGATTTGGTGTACACTATCATTAAGTTACGGGAAATGTTAGGAAAGTATGAACAAGTTCAACCTAGCATCATTAAGAGAGTTGCACCTGTTACACTTAGCAATCATGTCCCCGAATACCTCTTGACAAAACACAAGTTACTAATGTGCTTCCCTATACTGAAACAGGACTAGTTGCCTCTTTTCCAAACGTCCGCACTTCACAACCTAGGAGCAATACAAGGAAGAATAGGAAGTTGCGACCTAAGAAAAGACAAATAAAGAATGTTGAAGTAGAAGAACACCATAGGACTTTGAATAAGACTCAAGTTGCACCCACTTTAGATATTGCGTCTGGCAAATGTAATGGAAAAAGTGTTGTAACTAATATTGAACCTTTAAGTACTTTTGATATTCATCGATGCATCTTGTGTTATTTGTCGTAAAAGTATGCGTTCTGATGTTCATGATAAATGTGTTGCTAAGGCTATCTTGTCTCGTTTACGGAATCCTAAGAATTGGAATACCTCTAGGCCCACTAATATTTCTAAGTCTGTGCTTGGTAGACCGCCCTCTTTAGATTCTAAGAACCGCATTGATGTCCCTGTAGCTCCAGTTTCACCTCCTAGGAATGTAGTACCACCTAGTGCATTCACTAAGACTAAAGCAAATACTAGTTGGAGATGGCGGAAATGGATATATAACACACTAGGTTTTAAATAGATGCCTAAAGTTATTGATGTGTGTATGTCTACTATAACTGCTCCGGAACCCTCTAACATTTCGGTTCCACATCTACTTCTATTCCATCTGTGTCGCCTCATGTATAATGCGGTGATCTGGATCATTCTCTGGATTGTTGATAGCGGATGTTCCCGACACATGACAGCAATCTTAAACTGTTATCAAACTTTATTGCAAAGTTCATTGGCACTTTCAGATTCGGGATGATCACTTCGCAGCTATCATGGGCTACGGAGACTATATCAATGAGAACATCGAAATTAGCAGGGTTTATTATGTGGAAGGCCTCAGTCACAATCGTTTTCGAGAGTCAGTTCGTGATGGAGATTTGGAAGTTGCTTTCAGGGAGAAATCTTGTTTCATTCGTGATCTACAAGGAAACAACCTTATGTTTGGCTCGCGTAATTCAAGTCTGTACACTATCTCTATGCAAGACATGGTTGCTTCATCTCCCATCTGCTTACTTTCAAAGGCAACATCAACAAAATCCTGGCTATGGCACCGTAGTCTATCACATTTAAACTTTCAAACTATAACCAATCTTGCTCGACACGAACTAGTTGAAGGTCTCCCACGATTCCGGTATTCTAAAGATCACCTTTGCTCAGCTTGTGAACAAGGGAAAAGCACTCGTGCTCATTTTCCTTCAAAGGTGGAACACGCTCTCGATGTGCTTCATCTTCTTCACATGGATTTGTGTGGCCCGATCTTGCGTGCAAGCGATTAATGGCAACGCTACATCCGAGTAATTGTTGATGACTATTCACGCTGGACTTGGGTCTATTTTCTTCGAAACAAAGACCAAGCTCCACAGATGATCATCACCTTCTCACGAAAATACTGAGTTCACTCAAAACACCGCGGACAAATCGAGACAAAGGAACTGAATTTGTTAACAAAACTCTTCGTGAATTTTATGAGAAAGTGGAATTCAACATTAAACATCTATTGCCCGCACAGTAACAAAACGGAGTTGTTGAAAGACAAAACCGCGTTAGTGGAAGCCAAACGATGTTAATCAATTCTAAACTTCCAGATTACTTGTGGGCTGAAGCTGTCTCAACTGCATGCTACACTCAAAACCGTTCAATGATTACAAAACGTCACAAAAAACGCCTTTCGAGCTTGTCCACAACAGAAAACCGAATCTCAAACACTTTCATGTATTTGGATCTCTTTGCTTTCCGAATAATGATCGTGATGACTTTGGAAAGCTCAAAGCCAAAGCTGACATTGGAGTCTTTATTGGATATTGTGATAATTCTAAAGGTTTCCGAATATGGAATCGTCGAACAAAGGAGGTTATGGAATCGATTCATGCTCATTTTGATGAACTTACGGAAATGGCTTCTGAGTATAACAACTTGGAACCCAGTCACAACCGCTTAAACTTCCCCAAACCCCATCATCACCGATACAAGCCCTCGACTTACTCGTCAACAAATGGAAAGACTATTTGCTCCTCTGTTCGATGACGATATTGATGAAAGTGCTCGAGTGTATCCGATGTTTCCATTCGCTCAACCCGATAATACTCTAATACCTGATACACCTGCTACAACAACTACTGTTGAAGAAGCACCACCAGTTGACTCTACAACAACAGTTGAACAAACCACTTCCAACAATGATGAACCGGCTGATGATGTTCTAAATGAAGTACCCCCACCTGCAGATTTTGATCCAAATACGTTCTTTAACCCGTTCGCCAATGAAACTGCTGCACCTGATGTCGCAGAATCATCAACAAGCCACTTGAATCCTCAAAATCTGCACAATGTATACCAACATCAACCCTCTACACATCGATGGACAAAAGTCCATCCTCTGGAAAATATTATTGGCAACCCGAATCAACCAGTCATTACGAGACAATGTCTTCACACAGACGGTGAACATTGCATTTATGCACTCACTGTCTGCCAAATTGAACCCAAAAACATTAAGGATGCAATGACAAAAGATAACTGGATTGAATCCATGCAAGAAGAACTCAACCAATTCAAACGTCTTGAAGTATGGGCTGGTTGAAAACCATCGGGGTCTACGTCATTGGTCTAAAATGGATTGGGAAGAACAAATTAGATCTTGAAGGGAATGTCATCAGAAACAAGTCACGTCGGTGGCTAAGGGTTATAGACAGGAAGAGGGTATTGACTTTGAAGAATCATTTGCTCGGTTGCTCTTCTTGAGGTTGTTCGGATATTTCCGGCGTTTCGCAGCTCATATGAACATAACGGTCTTTCGGATGGACGTCAAAACTGCTTTTGAATGGTCAACTAAAGAAAAGCAGTTTATGTCACCACCCGAAGGATTCGTTGATCCCGCGTTCCAGAACCATGTCTACAAACTGAACAAAGCTCTGTATGGTCTCAAACAAGCTCCTCGGGCGTGGTATGATAAGCTATCATCTTTTCTCATCGCCAATAATTTTACCAAAGGTTCGGTCGACCCAACTCTTTTCATACAATATCATGGGGAACATATTTTAATTGTTCAAATTTATGTGGATGACATCATTTTTGGGTCAACACATAAAAAGTACTCAATCGCTTTTGCTAAACTCATGAAGAAACATTTTGAAATGTCAATGATGGGTGAACTTACGTTCTTTCTAGGACTGCAAGTTCATCAATCACCCCGTGGTATTTTCTTGAGTCAGTCCAAATATGCCCTTGAAATTCAACAAATTCGAATGAATACTTGTGATAATTATGCCACACCAATGTCACATACCAAGAAGCTGGACGCTGATTTGCATGGGAAATTGGTTGACCCTACCAAATACCGTAGTATTATTGGGTCTCTCATGTATCTAACATCCATCAGACCTGATATTGTATTTGCCGTTTATCTTTGCTCCCGTTATCAGTCGCGACCAACTAAAACCCACCTCTCAAAGGCTAAAAGAATCCTCTGATACATCAAGGGAACCATTAATTTGGGGATCTGGTATCCGAAGGATTCGGGTTTTGAACTAATCGCTTTTCATACGCCTGACCACGCAGGATGCTTAGATTCACGAAAAACTTCGGAGCTCTACAATTTCTTGGTGACAAACGGGTGTCATGGCAATCGAAGAAGCAGGACTGTACATCATTGTCCTCAACCGGCGAATATGTAGCCATGACCGCGTGTTGTGCTCAAGTCATTTGGATGAGAACACAACTCAAAGACTATGGTTACGTATTTGACAGAATCCCGATGTACTTTGACAATCGGAGTGCTATTGCGATCTCGTGCAACTCAGTTCAACAGTCAAAGTCAAATCACATCGATCTTCGATATCATTTCATCAAGGACCACGTGGAGCGGTACAGTTGAATTATACTTGGGTACGTAATACCAATTGCGGATCTACTCACCAAAGTCTTGCCTCCCGCTAGGTTTAATGAGTTGGTCCACCGGATTGGTATGCGGTGTTTGACTTAAGAGGAACTTGATGAACTCTTAAAACAGTCTTAAAAACTAGTCAAACACCAAAATCTCTTTTGTAAATATTTTCCAAAAACAAAATTTAAAAATATAAAATCAGTTAAAACAACAAAAATATTCTTCTATCTATATTTCTTTATACATGGCAAGTACATTTCTTCCGTCAACACTCTAATCTTTCAAAATTCAGTATTTTTCCGATCAAGTGTTGAGGGGGAGAAAATAAATACTTAACTGTTTCAAAATAACACTGTACTTGCATGTTACCTAATCCCGGTTGTTTCTTTAAATTGGTGGTCACATTTCTAGTTCACTGACACTCCTCAGACTAAAATTTATAACCTTTCATTATTTCTTAAGTCGAGGGGGAGTGTCGTCAAGTTTCGTTCTTAAAATCTTTCGTTTGGTAACCAAAATGGAAGTTAAAAGGCTTTGGATGAAAATGGAAAAGGTGGAGGGACTAAAACTGTCAAAATCTTAAAGTTATTTTAATAAAACTACCCACCTAATTCATTTACTCATCACATTTAATATTTCACCAACCATATCCTACGCTTAAAAATCGTTCAACAAATCCGTGTTTTGGATCATCAATTTGTAAGTTGTTTCATAATCTTAACGTGTTTACAAACAATGGTTTTGAATTTTTTACAAATCCAACGGCTAAAACGTGATATATGAGTGATTATGTGCTCTACGCATAAGCGTATGAACACACAATCATTGGTGTGTGTTTGTGGTTAAAATAAGTGTGTCAAAACGTTTCAATAACATCAATGATACTATGTTTATCCTCAAAATCCACCCAGAAACACGAATTGATTGTTTTTCAAAATTAGGGTTCATGAGTCGTTTTGGGTGTTTTCATATGTGAACGTTTTTTGTGAAAAAGATTGTTGTAGGAGGTTGTTGTCAAGTTGAATTGATCATATCTAGGCCCAGATATCACCCAGAAACACTAATGATTCATAAATTGGAATTTAGGGTTTATGTTCATTCGGTTTGGGTATTTTTGATTCTAGACACATTTGATGTTAAAACTTGGCTAAGACAACTCAATAGGCATCTTTGACTTACCAGAAAAACTTTGGTGCAATTTCCATGGCTAGATTTCTTACGCGTAATCTTTGAACTCTAGGGTTTAAGTCTACGCATAAGTTATCTTACGCGTAAACTGTTTGATGAGTATTCATGCCATGATATGTTATACAATGAATGTATGTGTTAATATTGATACTATGATGAATTTATTTCAGGTTTGTTACAAGTGAAAATTCAGAATCAAGGTTATTAGCAATCTACGCATAAGGATCACCTTACGCTGAGAAGGTTACGCGTAAGTAATCTTACGCGTAACGCTACGCGTAAGAGTAATCTTACGCGGCGTAATGCTACGCGTAAGGTTCTACATATGGGACTATGCGTATCCCGTGAAGGATATGCGTAACATGACCTCTACGCATAAGGTCTACTCTTATGAGTAAGCCTTACGCGTAAGGTTTATATACGCTTAACGCGTAAGCTCTACGCATAAGGTCCCCTGTTCCTACGCGTAATATTTCTTACGCGTAAGTCAGGATCCTACGCATAAGCTTGTGTCTACACGTATAACTCCTGCTACGCATAAGCTACCATCTCTACGCCTAAGCCTTGATCAAACCTTCATTATGAATTGTTACGCTTGCAAACTTGTAAATAAATAAATCATAACGTCACGAATCCAATAATGTCACTAATAAGTTTAAATGTGTAATGTGTTGTGAAAAAATATGTGATAACATAAACTTTAAAACCTAAAGTTAACTAACTCACGAAACTTTTCTCGACGTCATTGGACACTTGGAAAAACAAGTGATTTTGGACTCGTAACAATCATCGACATTGCACACTCAATAATTAGACAATAAAACCATCTGTTGACTAACATTATGTCTTTCAATATGTTGGTTCTTTTGGCTAAATGTGTTTCAGATCATGACATGGAAGCTCAAATGAATGTGGATGCACCAAATGTTCTCACCATTGCTGATATCTTCCCTCATGGCTATCCAATGAAGATTGGAAAGAACAATCTTCGTGTTGACTTTGAAACCCTCACCTGCTCGGAATCTTCTTGCCTCATTGCAGTGGATATTCTAAAGAACCATCCTTATCAGAACATGCTCACCAATTCTGCATCTGCGGAGATCTACATTCAGCTTCGGAATACAATGCAAATGGTCAAAGGTCGATATGTTGTGATGGTGACACTCAATCACAAGCAAATCATCATCACTCCTACAGATTTGAGAGCATTTCTCCTCATTCCGACATCATACCAACTGAATTCTCTGCACCTCTGAAGAGACCGTTACGCAATTTTGATTGATATTGGGCACGACGAAGCTTCAGGAGTAATCAATAAGCATTCACACGTGGATCTAAAGAACATTCCTCGGCCTTGGAGAACCCTTTATATCATCATTACAAAATTCGTTTCGGTCGCGGCGGATATGAGCATCCCAAGCTCGTGGAACTGCAAATCTTTTGGGCTTTGATCAACATGAAACACATCGAAATTGAAGCTCTGATATGGGATGACATGATGACATTCCTCAAAAAGCTTGGATCAAAGATTCCTTATATCGATATACAATCTCGTTGTTCCAAAGAGCACTTGGATACAACCCTGATATCCCCAAGAGAATCAATGATCCCGATAATCTCAACATGTTGTGCGAACCCACTCTAACAAATGATTTAAGGAGTCAACTACCAAGAAACAAGGTCTTTGTGTTGCCGGACCACCTTCTCAAATGAACTCAAAAAGCTCAACTCTTACAAAAGGTATCGAAAGTCGCATAAGAGAACAAAGTTGGTTTCCTAGATGAAAAATCTTCGCACACCTACCGGAAAACCGACGAGGGAGTGCAGGAAGTGCTGCAAGCGAGAGTCGAGGAAGTTCCCAAGAGGAATCCTCCTCGTAAAAGGACTGTTCCTTCTAAGGAAGTTATTCCCATTCCCGTGCCAAAGCCTGAACCGCCAAGAAAACTAGTGGACGAAAGCTCTGAAGAAACTGAATCAGACGAAGAGGTCTTCTACTCTGAAACTGCAACCGACGTAACTTCATCAGTAGCTAAACCTCCCAGTCCACCGGTAGATAAAGGAAAAGAAAAGACTCCAGTAGTTGAACAACAAGAAGAAGAATCAGATGAAGAGCCTCTGGACACTAAGTACAGAAGGAAGTTCAAATTCATTAGAATCCAACACGTTGCAAAAGAATTTGCTAAGGATCAAATGGGTGGCCCCGGAGGATCGAGTGGTGGAGTTCAACCTACACAAGGTCCTGATGCGGTTAATCAACCCGATAAGGGATCTGGTGCCACCACTCATAAGCAACAACAACAGCACGTGGAAGATTCTATTGAGTTTAACATTGAAGAACCAGAAAAAGAAAAGTCTGAGAAGGAAAAGGCTGACGAAGAAGATGCAGCTCAAGCTAAAGCAGATGAAGATGCTCGAATTCAGGCTGAAGAGCAAGCTAAATCCGATAAAGATGACGAGATGGACTACGATGATCTTCTTCTCAACAGTCCAACCCGCCTAAGGAAGAAACCGCTAAGCCTCCTAAAGACCCCGATTCACCTCACATCTCCTCTTCATCGACTCGCCCTCTCACTCTTCACCACCACCATAAAAAGAACAACAAAATCCACATCCAAATCAAGAAAGAAGCCAACAGCGTCTTGGATCTCTCAAGCAAAGACCGAATCGTTAAAGTTTGTCAGCTGTCGAGAGAAAGATATTACAAAGAAGAAATTAGATTTTCTTGTCGACCGGATACAATATCTTCATGATGAGAAAGACAAGATGCAAGTTGAAAGGGAGTATGTCCAAAAGCTCATGAAAGATGATCTCCAAGGGAAAATGGACGAGATGATCAAGGGATACACTCACAAGTTCCTTCTTGACGTCGTTCCTAAACTGACAAAGGAGATGTACACCAGACAACTTTATCCGAATCTATTGCATTTGGCCAAGCAAACTATGAAATCAACTCTAATGCATTTAAACATCAATCCAGTTGATCCCATAATCTTCTCAGATGCTGAATTGGTGAACCAGCTGGTAGCTCAAATGTCGAAACGCTCTGCAACGTTTGCCTCCTACGAAGGTAAATTGTTTGAAGCATTACTGGAATACCAACTCAAGTCAGCATGCAGAGAAGAAGCTGAAAGGCCTAAACTAGAGTCTAGCATTCCCTTTTATTCTCTCTAAATGGAAAGGACTGTCACAGGTTCAAGACATTTTCCACATAAACCAAAATTTAGGGTTGTCAAAGCAAAGGGGTTTTCTAAATTAATAAGGGGTTTTTGAAAGTTGAGGTGTTAGGAGCCTAATTCAAGTCTCAATTCGTGCCGGTTCATCTCTAATCGTTCCAATTAAGCTCTTTGGTTTTTGGTGTTCATCTATTCGACCCACGAAATTGATTGTAAGAACATTCAATTTTTATTATTTTCTTGAAGTTGTTAAGTTGTAATTTTCCCTTGTCAAAATTCGAATTATATATATATATATATATATATAATCTAGATCAAATAAGATCAAACTTAAAGTTGTTAAAATGAGATACAACTAAAAATATTAAAGTTTTGATAAATTTCTTTTTAAAATTTATGAAACCTAGGTGATACACTTTGATTAGAAGTGTAATGTGTATCAGGTTTTTGTATGTGTATCAGATTTTGGAATATTTATTAGTGTAATGTTTATCAGGTGTATCACTAATTCAAACTCATGTATCATTTGGTTATTAGTTTCTAAAATGTTAATTTGTATTAAAATATTATATTTTTGTGTATTATTGCTAAAATTGTTATTTATAAACGTTTTAGTGGTTTTTTAGACTTGATCTTATTTTTACAACTTTAAGATTTGGTTATTAGTTTCTAAAATGTTAATTTGTATTAAAATATTATATTTTTGTGTATTATTGCTAAAATTGTTATTTATAAACGTTTTAGTGGTTTTTTAGACTTGATCTTATTTTTACAACTTTAAGATTTGGTTATTAGTTTCTAAAATGTTAATTTGTATTAAAATATTATATTTTTGTGTATTATTGCTAAAATTGTTATTTATAAACGTTTTAGTGGTTTTTTAGACTTGATCTTATTTTTACAACTTTAAGTTTGATCTCACATTAACCCTCCTCTATATATATATATATATATATATATATATATATATATATATATATATATATTTTGAAGGTTATTAATAAATTAGAAGAGATATTGGTTAATATAGGTGATAATTGAATTAATTGATATTGATTTGATTCAGTTAAAATAATCTTGCCCGTTGTTGTTGTTGTTGTTGCCGAAAATGTGTGGTAAAATAGAGAAATCTAAAACTTGGTATTGGCTCATATCCATCGACTTATGTTTTCAGCTTATTTATTGTCTTGTTTGTGGGGGGGTGCAACTGACGTAAAAACCTTCTCGCAGGGTACTATTTTTGCTTGACCTGGTTCGACTCACTCATCCACTAAACTCGTAAGAGTGATGGAGTCGAGACCCTCTTGCTCAACTCGGATTGTACTCGGTTGACATAAGGTGAAACTCAAGTCGTAGTTTTTCTTGTCATTTGAGTTACAATGGTTTTGATGTGTTCCTTTTTAATACTAGCCAAAGCCTCGCGTAGCAAGTAATATTTTTGTGGTCGATAGAGTTATGCAAACTTCCTAGAGTGCTTGATGGTTGTGTTCAGCTTGACCTGACCCAATTAAGGGTGCATTGTTTGAGCTTATTTACCAGCAGTAAGGGCCCCGTTTGGCTGTTTTTCAGAATAGGTGAAGCCCAGGTTATACCAGGGTCCGTTTGGGTGTTTTTTTGTTGGGCCACAGCCCAACAACTCGGGTCCGTTTGATGTTGTCACAGCCCGCACCGAGCATTAACCCACCTTCCAAGTCCGTGACATAATGTATTTAAATCGGCTAATCATTCCTCACTCGTCACAACTCTCATTAAATCATCAACATACATAATGAATGCGTAAACGATAAAGAGAACATGGAAACAAGTCATGAAAATAAAACAAGTTTTATACTTTTAAATTGGATGCCATGATATTATACTTTCAATTGATAACAATATAAACTTGTGAATATTATTTACAAATAGTAATTTGGGTATTTAAACTTAACTCTTGACAATAATCTTCATGAACAACTAGAGTCACTACATCACATAAATAAGGCTTAATCCTCTTTTAAAATGAATACATTTCTTTTAAACAAACCTTAGTAACACATGAAATGTATGTTGAAACATACATTTTTTTTACAAGGTTATACATCCGGTTCACGCCCAATTTTCTACAAATATATATATAATTTCCATAACAATTTGAAATAATTATACCAACGCTTACAAACATGATTATTCCTTTTAAAATGCATACATATGACATGTATTTTGGAAACTTACAAGTGTGTACAAGTTGAATTGTACGTAAAACTTTTCTTAATCTATTAGTAATGACATAAGCATATATATAAATTATATATAACTATATGGGTATATATATATATACTTTCCTTCATGAGGTCCACTTAGTCCGATAATGTCCTAATAAATGTACATACCTTTTGTACATCCTCATTCGGTTATCATCAAACCGAAGCTTCATTCATCCTTGATATCCTTTCTGCGTGTACCCTTTCATAAGCCAATACACTCAAACTTTTGAAAAATTTATTACCAAACTAAAATAAAGTCACATAAACAACAACGACAACAACAACAACAAAAACATTAAAATTTTATAAAGTTAGTTAAACTTTATCGAGTATTAAACATGAGTAAAGACTAAATTGCCGTACTAAATTAGGTTGCGTGTCGGAGCCATGCACTATCACCCCTTGATTTAATTCCCTTTGGACGACTAATTGCCAAGGTGAGTTTCATAGCCCCTACTTTTACTTGTTTTATAACTGTTTTAGAGGAAGATACATGCTCATTTTACTTAAAAGATTTTAATTATTGAAATTGTGCATTTCCATGCATACTATGTGTGAGAACCGCCATTTGATCCGGTTAGTCAACATTTACCTTGACCTAGTATTATAAACTTCACCTAAAATCTGAATTTACTTTATTTACCCACCTATAGGTTTTAGCTATGTAATTGAAACAATTTTTATGGCGGCACCAAGCCACCAATCAACATTAACAAAAACAAAAACTAATGGTTGCCTGAATAATCAAATGTAATTAGTATGTGAAGCCCGACGCAATTTCTTTGTCGAATATTATAGACGTGTGAGTATAATATACATGTGAGCATAAAAGCTAGAAACCATAGACGTGTGAGTATATTATAGCGAGGGCTGTAGGAACTTGTGATCTCACGAGGGTACCACGAGCATGGTTTTGGTTTGTTAGCATGGCTCTTTGCAGTTGTGTCGACCTACATCAAAACCTAAAATAAATCATGTATGAAGTCGAGGGCTTTTGGGTTTTAAGAGAATATTAGACCTAGGTGAAATCGTTGCATGCTATGTGTGAATGTAACCATGTATGGGTGTGTCGGGTCGATGGTAGTATCAACCTAAAATACCCGATAAGAAACTTGAGGAATACAAAATAAATCGTGCATGTAAGCTAATGTGGTGTCGTGTGTGTTCTAGTTTAGGCCTTCATTAGATGTACATGAACTATGGGTCGCAATGCAAGAGTATTAACATGTTACTGCCATTTGAAAACTTGATGCACATTGAAACTGATTGTCAGAAATATAGTAAACATATATGCTGGTCATCTAATTTAAAGAAGAAAGTGATTGTTTATACATAGGAGTTGTGGGCTAAAACGTGTAAAAGAAAACAAGTAAAGCAATATTGAGATATAAAGTTTACGAGTTCATGTAAGGTAGGAGTTTTATAATTTTATGTGAGTCGCATAATCACTACAAGAAAAAGTGCCTTTAGTGACCAATTATTTTGTGACCACTCATGCTTTGGTCTCTATTATCATAGTTTAGTCACCAATATAATTGTCGTCACTGCATTTTCGTCATTGCCACATAATTAGTGACCGTTACAAAATGTGGTCACTAATTTGTCATAATGACAAGCATTAGCGACGTCACAAATAATGGTCACATAGACCTAAAACTGTAAATGTAACATTTTTCAGTGAAATAGTAAGTTACCAAAAGTGGTGATCACTGTCGAAAAAAGTATTTTATATTTATAGACAAAAAGTAGTGGTCACTATGTTTCTAATTTAGAGACCAAGGTTGGTGGTCACCGATTTATAAAATATTGAGACGAAAATCAGTGGTCACATAAACCCTAACACCTAAATTTTAACCTTGACCCCAAAATTTAAACACCAAATATTAGTGGTCACTAGATTTTCAAATTAGAAACCAAGGTTGGTGGTCACTGATTTATAAAATATTGAGATGAAAAACAGTGGTCATATAAACCCTAACCCCTAAATTTTAAAGACCAAATATTAGTGGTCACTAAGTTTTCAAATTAGAGACGAAGGTTGGTGGTCACTAATTTATAAAATATTGAGACGAAAAACGGTGGTCACATAAACCCTAACCCCTAAATTTTAAAGACCAAATGTTAGTGGTCACTAGGTTTTCAAATTAGAGACTAAGGTTGGTGATCACTGATTTATAAAATATTGAGACGAAAAATGGTGGTCACATAAACCCTAACCCCTAAACTTTAACCCTAACCTCTAAATTTTAAAGACCAAATATTAGTGGTCACTAAGTTTTCAAATTAGAGACCAAGATTGGTGGTCACTGATTTATAAAACAATGAGACAAAAAACGGTGGTCATTAAATTATGAATTTTACGAGTTGGTGAATAATTAAAATGAATGCATCAGTATTACGAAAATATACGAAAATTTCGAATCAAAACAAGTAAATTTAAACTTGTTCAATTTAAAAAAGACGACAATATATCAATATTATAGTACTAAAGTTAAGACATACTGATTATTAAATACACTGACAATTTAAGACATACTAATTATTCGTAAGATTTTGTTATATTATGTGCTTTTTTCTATTATCTAAATAACTTTGATAAAATTAAATTTACACTTACATAAGTTAATAAGTAAAAATATTTACATTTTATTATATTATGTATTTTTTTCTTTTATCTAAATAACTTTGATAAAATTAAATTTACACTTAGCATACAACTTAAATTTACACTTAAAAATATTTGAGATTAAATTTACACTTAAGTAAACGCTACCACTTAAATTTACACATCAAATAAAAAAAACACATTTTAAATTTACACTTAGCATACCATCGTCTCTCACAACCGCACCATCGTCTCTCACCACCACGCCCGCCGTCGCTCACCACCACAACCGCGCCAGCATCTTCTCATACCACTGCTAACGATTTGAGGTATTTATCATGTTCAAGTTCAAATTCAACTCAATATTATTGTTGCGTTTTGTTAACAATCAATCTAATTTTGTTGAAGTAACAGCTCTATTGTTGAAGTAACTTTTTGTTTGTGCTGAATAACTATTCGACGAAATGCCGGACTTAGTTGTGTGTGGTTTTTGCATATAAAATGTTGTGGATTGGAAGTGTCGATCAAGTGTTTGACGAAATGCCTAATCACATTTTTTATAAACTTATTATTAGTTCAGTTAATCACAATTGCTAGATAAAATGTTATCGAATTTGTGTTTGTTTAATCAATTATTGCGTATGGTTATAATTGTTTAGATCTATGTGTATGTTAGTTCATATTTCAAGTATATTAGTTAATTTGAATTTAGGTTAAGTTAAGTGCATTAGTTAGTTAGTTTTTTGGTATGTCAAAGTAGTTTGGATTATCAATTGCTTGCCGTTAATTCTGCTAGAACAAGGTTATTATGGTATATTGGTATGTCAAAGTAGGCACTGCCCATTGAAAGTATTAACGTTGCATAAAAAGCATATGCTGAAGGTAATTGCATTAAGAGTCAGTTAACATGTATGCAGCGGATTTTGTGTGGCTTCAGTCCATCTTATGTGTCGTCCCTAACAAATATGTAGGCATGTTTCAGGGCAACAGTCCTTAGACGATCAGGTCCCGGTCCTTTTAGGTCCTGTTGGTGTCCTTTTATGTTATTGTGTATTATATATTCATTATAAATAACGATAGTTAAGTAACATAGGAGCGTCTGTACTTAAGTGATAGGATAGCTCTTTGGATGCTACCCGTTTAGTAATAAATCGGTTGATGTAATCAAATAAAGATACCTGAAAGTCTTAAAACATTTCGAAACTCTCTATTTATAGACTAGATATGGTTAGGTTCTTCAATCAAATCTCATATGTCAGCTATGATTGTGTCTTGGTTTGGTTACCTTTTAACTGGGAATATTTTCTTTTTTCTCGGGGATTACCTATCTTTTTGGTCATCCTTGCTGACCCTCAATCATATACATATGCTATCATTAAACTTCGTCTTGTTCCTTTAGGCATTCTTTACGAGTTGACAAAATACTAACATAAAAATTCTTTTGATAATGTGGACTCTAACAAGACATGGATCAATTAACTAGACATACTTCACAAAACAATACAGCAACATAAGAGATCTTGGGTATAGTATGATTTGAGACACCAATATAATTGATGGCAAATTAGATAGATGTCCAGTTAGCTAAGAATATTCTAACTGTTTACTTAATAAATTGCATTCTAGCTCTTGTTGGTCATGGAGACGTCAATCACATAAAAATAAGAAAAGATGGCTATGTAGAAAAGGTTGACTCTACTCATTTTGTACAAAAAGTCTCGTTTTTCCAAACATTGTTATTCATAGCAAACTTATGTGCCTCTGTTTCTATTTTTCTCATTTTCACAGGATAATACTTTGCATAGCTGGATCTTAGACGAAAATTCCATCCTTGAAGTCCCTTTACATCCGAATATTCTTGGCACCAAGATCTCCAGCGATGTATGATTTGTCTGTCTTGTCTTCTATATTTCTAGTACCTTTGTTTTCTTAAAATTAAGACATTGTGTGCTCGCACGTAGGACATGGTTTGTTGAAAGAATCTGATAATTAGCCGAATCTCTGAAATGACCCTCAATTGAAAAATTAGAGAAACCTTGTTTAGTTGTTAACCAAAGTCGATTTTATTCCTATCTTATAATGACTAGTAAAGTGAAAATAAGTATTATCAGTATAAAACTTTACCAAGTGGCGAATGTTGAACTTAACCATGTTTGTATATGCTACCAGAAAAGATATGACCTGATACGTATGTTAAACGTACAAGTGAACATGATAGTCTAGAAATCAAATTAGCATTAGCAAAATTATAATAAATATAGCTTTACATAGCTATAATGTACACTGTTAAACAAGAGTTTTTTCAAATTTTGCAGGTCCGAAGCTTTGATGTGAATCTATTGAATCCAATGTATCAAGCAAGGTAAGTCTAATTCCATGACAAATTCTTCATTGTGTTCACATGTTTGTAATGGAATAATGTGAGACTTATAAAACCTGGTAGTTCCGCTTTTATCATTACACAAATATTGTGTAATATCCTCTTTAATAATTGTAATGATTTTTAATGTGAAAAGGTAATTTTGGATTTACACTTAGCCAGTAAGAGAATGTTGCTTACTAAAAGTGATCATTGTTTTCGATCTTTTTCTCACTGTCGCTAATGACTCAGTCACTGAAGGTCATTGTCGAAGTTCTTCCGGATTGGTGGGCAAAAATTGCAAAAATTTCCCTGGCTCTCCTAACATGGATTTGGTTAACTGGGGACATAACATATTATGGTCTTTAAAGCAGATGAACATCCAAGAAGCCTTTGGTTGTATGGGATATCATATCAAGTTATCGGATTTCAAGAAATCAACCTAACTATGTTGAGCAAATGTTGGTTAAGTGGTGATCTTAAATCTAGGATTTGAGTGGGCTCTTCTCTTGATATCGCTTTTGCAGAAGTCTATGGATGTCTCTCAAACTTAACATCCCGTCCAGGTTGCATCTAAGTAACCTTATAAGTAGGCATGTTGTGCTTAGCGAAACGAAGCTGACTAACACCAATGGTGAATCCGACAAGGAACAACCAAAACTATGGGTTAAGCTTCTTGAAATGAGTGAAAAAGAACTTCGTGAAAGGCTCATTGGTTGTAGTTTTTTGGCCACAATCAATGGATGTAATGGAATTGGCAGTCGTTGGATTGGCTCAAATGAGACAGTGGGTTGCAAACAATGACTGTAAAGATTATGTCAAACTACTTGCATCTAAGTTCAAAAGATAGAGAAAAGGTATAACTAATGTTTGAGTTATGTTAACAAATGAAGACATATTTGCATTGTTATTACTAGTTAAATTTATGAATTGACTGGTTGTTGTTGCGTAAATAGATGTGTAGCAGAAGAGGAGTGTAGCTATTGTTTAGCACCGGTTGTATTTCAGATACGAAGTTGCTTATTGCCGAGCTGACAAATGTAGCAAACAGGAGCGACTCGAAGCACAAACCGAAAGATGTGTCGTTTCTATGACGGTGTGCCCTCTTACTCCATCATGGTTTTCAAACTTGGCACCAGAGAATCTTTTTACACTTCTCAGATACCCTCCAACTGTTGATTGTGATGAAAGGGTGTCACTGATGCATAATGGCTCTTCTAATGGTGAAATATTGACGAAACCATTTTGTCCATTTTGTGGGTGTTTCGCAAAGAATGCAACCGAGTTTCTTCTATCAACGCCACCGTATAGTTCATAAAGCTCCAATGCATTTTTATGGTGTTGTGCTTATGGGTCAAGCTATGTGAAGGGAACATTGGCCCTTCAATCTGCCTTTGGCAAGAGAACAAACTGCTATGGTTGATGAAAACTGTGTTGATTGGGGTGCAGTTGGGACATGCTGAAAGCCCAAACATGTTCATGTGTCTTGTTTTGCTCTGCAGAAACAACCAACTATCTACCCACATCCACTACAAGTATAATATTTTACATAATCAGTGATATCTTGGGTTAGAGGGTTCTAGTTGTTAAAACGGGTCAAATGTCAACCAAAGTGTATTGGAACCCTTACAACCACCTTTACCATATAAAAAATCTTGTGCTCAGTATGTTTAAGGTGCAAAAACACTGGTTTGGAGTCTATGTGCCCTATGCATTAGAAGATCAGTTATACAAGCTTACTTGCAGGAAACTTATTTAGCTTATTTTAGGATTCTAAAATTAAATAAAAAAAAAATAGATAGTATGCTAGTAGGTTAGGAATAGTGCAAAGTAGAATAAATTGAAAAAATCATTTGACCATTCATTGAGAAGCTTTAAGTTGGCTGTTAGGCTAGGTTTATTATAGCTTGGTAAGTGTAGTGGTTAATTGAGCTTATTCATAAGCTCACTATAAGCTGTGTAGAGCTCCTCATAAGCTGAGCTTATGGATATTTGTTGTTTGCCAGCTAGGACAACTTTTGCCAAAAGCTTGAGGGCTTATTCTCACTATAAGCTCATCTATAAGCATTGAAAAAGTACCCCCTAGGCCTGCACTTGAACCTTTCTTAACTGCTTATTCTCAGATTTTTCATATCTTTATATTCCCCCTTACAATTATTTGTACACGACTATAACCCATTTAATTTTAAGATCATTTTCTAATCAACCCGTTTACATGCACTTCGACTAGCTGAAAATACATTAAATCAAGTTATATCGATTTACATGCACTTATCATGTATATTTAGACTCTTAACCATAGCCATAAGGGATATATCACTCTTATTTAGCAAATAAATGGCCGTACCTGCCTACCATGCCCCTTGCCCTCAGAAGCTCCTTCAATGATTCCAGGAAGATCAAGCAATTGAATTTTAGTACCATTGTAGTGAATAATTCCAGGAATACAGGTAAGAGTTGTAAAACTCGAACGCTGCTACTTCTGATTGAGTTCCCGTCAACATGGTTAACAATGTTGACTTTCCCACACTGTAAAAAGCAATAACAGAACACCGATAATTGAGTTAATGAGATCACTTTTTGCTTCATTTCAGCTCTACGTTTAACAAAAAAGTAAGACCTTACAAAGCAACTACCCCGTCACCATATCTAAAACCACAGATGACTATAACTTGGTTTCAGTTTGTATTATTAGATTCAGTCCTGGTAACAGACCTGGGAAATCCTATAAGTGCAACATACCTGGGAAATCCTGGTAACAAACCTGGGAAATCTCATATAATGCACATGTTTTTTTTTTTTTTTTTTTTTTTTTTGACTTTTCTGCAACTATGTTAGTTCAGATCATTATTGTTTTATCTGACTCAAAGTTTATCGAATTTGTAGGGTGACTAAAAGTTCGGTTGGATGCAAGGACTGATTGGTACTAAGTTGGATACAAGGGTCGTTTGGTACAGAGTATTTTTCAATTGTCATTATTGAAGGTGGATATGATTCAAGACACGATGTTAAACACTTGAACGTTACATTTTTTTCTTTTGTGGTTATTTTTGTTTCCTTTGATTAGCGAGATACAAAAAATTATATGTTAAAAGAATCTTTATGTTATGCAATCATAAGTGATATTTGACATCTTTGTTGTTAAAATCCTTAGGTTTCAATTTTAATGCAGGTATATATTTTGTGAAATTGCTAAATCGTTTTGTAAATATGTTTGAATAAGTGACCACTTTTTTGCTTTTAAGAGTGACCGCCAGTTGGTCTCTAAATTATATACGAAGTGACCACATACAAGGTCACTGATGGGTGTTAACAGTGAGTTAACGGGTCCGTTATCTTTAATAAATCAGTGACCACTTTCATGACCATCATTATCGGTCACTATCTTTCAATTCAGTGGCCACCTTCACCTCTTAGTGACCAAAATTAGTGACCGAATATATCGTCACAAATATACTGATAGTGACCACATTCCTTTTGTCACTAAATCCAGTTTTCTTTTAGTGAATATTCGAGCGGATAAATAGAGTCTGTGTTGCGTTTATGTGTGGGGGTGGTGTCGATATAGCAAGAGTCAAGGTAAGGTCGAATAGCCATGCACTAAAACATGTTAACTGGAAAGTCTTATAAAATTCGACCATGCAAAATGACATGATAAAATAGTTATGTGGGTACACATGCCTTGGTTATGTAGTAGTATTTTTTTTTATTATATTTTTTTTGCAAGCGAATAAGGATGCTAATAAATGTAAAATGTATAAATCTTGAACTAAAAAAAAACTATATTGTTGATAATACTAGATTAAAAGGCTAGTTCGTTGATACGTAACTATGAATGGGCTTTCGTGTTCTTCCATTTCATGAGCATGAGTTGAGTCTCGGTAATATTTAGTTTTAAGAGTAGGTTCGAGTTAGTAATTGTTTGCTATACCTTTATTTCTAATTCGATCTATTATTGTTTAAGAGATACTTTATAAAAAGAAAACTTATGTAAGAAAACCATTATGACATCGAAATGGCCTTATAAGTAACACTTAGTCATAAATTTATGTAGATACATTGAAGAAGGAGTGGCTTGTGATTCTATCGATTTGTTGCCTTGCGCTTATTACGTTTTGAGGTGAGTTTTCGTGGCCCCTTTTTATATATTTTCTTGGGGGGAAATGATACTCAAAGTTATTTCAAGTTTTAATGTCGTGGTTAAATATTTGTTTTATTATCTTGGACAAGCTTGTGTGTTGATATAATTGCGTTAGGAGCACTAGTGGTTTCTGGATAATTCTGTGTGATATTTCTGTGTGATATTACTGTGTGATATTTCTGTGTGGTTCTCGGGTCATGGGTTTAATCCACTTGATGTGAGAGTACTCATGTTTTAGCTCCAGCTGGTAGGCATATGTGTAGTACATATGTGTTATAAGTGGTTACTTGAATAGCCAAGTGATCTGATTATGATATAACCGCTTGCTCTACGCTTTATTATTATACTAGCACACTTGTCCTAATTATATATATCATGCACGGTAAATTGATTTGTTAAACCTGCGAGCTCACCAACGTTATGTTGACATTTTTTGAGTATTCATTTTCAGGTTATGAGAATAAGACAACTTAAGGAAGTTTGATTCTTGCATGGCTTAGCAAGAGACCTTAGGCATTTTCTTCATGGATTGCTATTATTTCTATTTGAGACTTTTTTCTGTTGAAATTGTTTGGTGTAATTTCTACCCCGTTTGGGAGACTACTTGATTAATATATGATTATGTGGTTGTGATTCGACTAACCATAGTACAAGTCCCCTACTTGTGTATGGTGTCGTCATGACATTTGGTATTGTTTTCACTTAGTTTATTCTCTACTTATTTAACCAATGTTATGACGATTCCAATCTGTTATGCCTCGCGTTTCCTCCTTGGCGGGGTGTGACACTATGCTTTATGATTGATATGTTTAAAGTTACATCACACATAGATGTTTTATGGACCATACCATACTGCTTGACTTAGAACATTACGCAGCTTAACCTAAGTCCTTAGATCCCACATTGCCCTTTTCATGAACCGTCAATTCCTCCTGGGAAGCGCGAATGTTATAAATTGATCTATTGGGGTGACTCCCCTATTCGGTTGACCCCGCATGGGTCAAGGCGAAACATATAGCATGTCGGAACCGAGTGTATTGGGATAAACACTCGCCATGGGCTCCTTAATTGTATGACTACATTTTGCATACAGAAACTGTCGTAGCTTCGGTTGCATGAACTTAGTGCTAGCGTAATAGATTTAGTATATGACATTATATTCGTTGTAATGTTCATATACCCTACTTATGGTCCACTAATAAAATTCTTAAGGTAAATATAAATTTTTATGACATTATGTAAGACATAATGATCATTAAATCTGAATGTTAAATGGTATACTGAAATGCCGTTTAAATAAACTTATGAACTCACCAACCTCGTGTTGACACTTTTTAGCATGTATCTTCATGTTTTGAGGTGATAACTTATCTTTAGAGGCGCAAGGCAAAGGCATGGCATGGTCATAGATGATTCTGATTTATGTATTGGGACCACCTTTTTATAATGGGCCATTTTTCCGCACAAATCAATAATATAAACATTGTTTAAGAATGAATAAAAGTTCCTTTATGAAAAGCAGTTGTTCTATGCTTATATTGTGGTATCAATTTAGTAGCACCCCAATACTTGTGTGCTTCCGCTGAGCCATTTTAGGGGTGTTACACCAAGTTACGTATACTACAACTTAGTTGAAGATTAAACAACACAAAACCATTAGAAGTTTGACTTTGTTAAGTCAAACTTCTAAAACATATTAATAAACTCCAAAACAAATATTGAGTAATGGTTTTGCAATTTTGACTTTACAAAGTCAAATATTAAGTAATGGTTTTGCAATTTTGACTTTACAAAGTCAAAATAAAAATACTACGTACAAAATAGCCATTCACCATAAACTACAACCACTTACAATGCGCACAAACAACAACATATGAACAAGCTAATTTTAAGCAAACCATATAAACAAATATTGTACCAAAATACAAAAACTATTATGCAACAGGAATTGTCATAGGGTATTCAATCCATACATAAACTACAAACACTCAAAGAAATCTACCACGGCTGTGGGGGAAGCTCGGTGGAGTTTCAACAGCTTCCTAGCCAACTCCCAGTTCTTCCTGATATTTTCATTCCCATCATGACTCCTATCGCTGAGCTTGATTTTGATTGTCTTTAGCGACCGGGAACACACAAGTACAAACTTTTATAAAGTTAATTCAAGCTCTGTTCTAAGAAAAGCTCGAAACAAGACAGTCTGTAGTTGGCCATGGCTGATTGTGTTTCTGTCTACAACATTGGAAATTTTTTCCAAAGGTAGAACACTAAGCTTGTTTGCGGCTGAAAAATCAAATATTGTTGAGATACACAAACATGGCAATTTAGGAATGTTTATTTGATACATATGCATTACAAGATTACACTTACTCGTATCCAACATTTTAAATTTGGAGATCCACGAATCATTTCAATGATGAACGATACCATAACACTATTCCCAAAATCAACATCGGACACCTTAAGGTTAATCAGGGATACAAAGGGCACATTCATCCTAGAATTAGCTTCATGTATCAACTACAACAAGTTTTAAAGATTAAATTTCATTACTGTTACACATTTCTTTAACATTGTAAAATTATAAGTGTAAAACTCAAATTGTTCTTACCGTGCAATCACCAAAATTGAATGTAAGGGTCTCAAGATTTTGAAGTCTTGTCAGGTGAAAGATATCGGATGTTGTGATTGTCGTCACAACATTATAAAGACCGAATCTCAAATCTAACTTCTTCAAATTCCTAGCTTTTGCAATATCCCATAGTCTCATCTCGTTTGTAATAGGACGATTCATTTTAAGAGACTCAAGTGAGGGACAACCAACAATAAACTCCCAAACTGTACCGGTTTGAAAAGTTACATGAATCAACTCTAAGCTCAGTAGATTTGGAAAGCCATGAAAATATTCCAAAGTAGCCATAGCACAAACATGAAGTACCAGATGTTTCAACTCCATACGAGAGTAAAGTTGGGCTGGGAACGTAACTCGTTCACCTTACCAGTTTGTAATAATCAACTCCTCAACTCCATGCTGAGCCAAAAACAAGAGTTTATCACGAATCTCTTCATAATGAAAGTCGTCTCTTCCAAGCATTGATCTTGGCTCTACAGAGAAGACAAACTTTCTTATTGGACCCATAAACCGATTTAAGAGTCTAGTAACAAGCCTCTCATCAAACTCATATGTAAAATAATAAAAGAAATCCTCATCAACTATGACATCGGTGAGCAAAGTCCACTTAAACCTCCAGTTTCGCGCTAAACTAGAGGTTCTCACCGCTTCTAACAAAGGCAACCAATTCAAAATGTTACTGATCACTATATCTGGCATGTTGCTAATACGATCGATCGACATGTTATTGTTGGAAGTTGGGTTGGTCTTTTGAGTTATGGAAATGAGTATTTAGATTCAGATTTGGATTTTCAGTAGAAGCGTGTTTCTGGATAATGGTGTTATTATGATTGGTAAAGTTGTTTGTTGGGTGGGTGTATTGGTTCGCGCGAAATTAAATTCTAGCGTATCAGGGAAGAAACGGCTAGTAGGCATAATCACATTTGGTAACTGGGTTGAAGGTTGGGTCAAAATTGTGAATGATCTATTATACCCTCGAAGTAAAGCCAGAAAATTCATGTTGACTATGGCAATCCTGGTCAAGGGACTAGTCTAGAGTATAAAACACACGTTTTGGACCTCCAACGATGATAATGCCCAACTTTGTCCCATCGCGATGCGCATAAACAAGTTTAGGGACCAACGGTGTATTTTAGTCTTATTTTTATTTATTTATTTTACCAAAATAAAGATATACCAAAATAGACGACCTTTTTTTTTTTACTAAAGTCGCCCCAAGAAGGGATTCAATCCCCTTACTTTTCACAGCCACGTTAGCTTTCTCTCCAAGCGACCTTCAGGCGATTAGGTGCCCCAGTAAGGGCGACCAAGTTCATTTAAAAAAAAAACATTTTTAACACAAAATAAAATTTCATTAATAATTAAACGTTACATAATAATTCAAATAAAATTAAAACATTACGAAACTTATTAAAACGTTACAACACTTATTAAAAATCTAGGTTGTGGCGTGCCTTGATCGAGTCTTTGATTTTCTCTGATTGTTTTTGTTGTATCGGGCAAAGATGGGTCGATTGGCGTGCAATAGAATATGAGATCTTTATCATATTTCTTCACGATCAAATTCAAGTTTTGTTCTTCTAGTGCCAATTTTTGTCTTCCTTTCGATCTATTTTGCTCCATCTCCAACTCCTTTTGCCGTTGTTCTAGCTTTTTCTTCTTCAAATCATAGTATCCGTCGCTCCTTCTTCCGTCCAATGCCTTGGACTTGATGACTTTCCATTTCTAACAACACCTTCCATGTAGGTAGCTTTCGAAAACTCCGAAGATTTCTTTTATTCTTCTTAGCGTATCACGACCAATTGGTTTATCAGCACATACAGCACATCCGAAAGTGCACATCCGAAGTCGGTTGAAGTCCTTGCTTTTTGCACCTCATCTTGGCTTAAAAAAGCCGGCATCTCATTATCCTTCCAAACAGAATGGTCCCTCAAAATCTTCCAACAATGCTCCAAAACAAACGGATGATTACACACTACTTGGTATTAGGGGTGTAACCGAGCCGAGCCAAGCCCGAGCCAGACAAGGCTCGAACTCGGCTTGAAAAAAAAAACTAGGCTCAAGCTCGGCTCGATAGCTCGTCAAGCTTTAACCATCTAGGCTTGAGCTCGGCTCGATTCAGTTTCGAGCATAGCTCGAGCTTTGCTTGAAAAGCTCAAATATATGTATATGAATACATGATTACACATTTACACCCCTATTCCAACTCCTGAACAAGTTTATTAAGTAGTTGAGACTTGAGACTCGAAAAGAAGAACAAATACAATACAATACCCAATGAATTATTAAACCATACGAAGACCCTACAAAAAGGACATGCACCTAAACCAATGAATCGTATCTAACTTGGACAAAATGTGACTAAATTGTCACCTTATGCCACACATTCACGAGTCAAGAGTCAATAGTCAAGAAGATGAAACAAGTCTAACATTAAAATGAAACATAATCAGTATATACTAGTTAAGGTTCGAATGTCTAAAATAGTTCAATAAAATACTATTCGTGAGACGTCATAAGCTTCATAGATCTTGAATACTTGAGAAAAATGATTTCCATAACTTGAATACTTATTTATAATTAGGTTGATATTCAAATTAACCCTTATTTACTTAAAGCTCGAAAAAGCTCGAGCCGAGCCATCAAAAGCTCGAGCTCGACTCATTATATCTTTCGAACTAATATATTGGGCTTGTGCTCGACTTGAGCTCAATAAAAGCTCGGCTCGATCGAGCCAAGCTCGAGCTCGAGCTCGAGTTGCTTGATAAAAGCTCGGCTTGTTTGCACCCCTACTTGGTATTCATCACACGCTCGTGTATAAACAGTGAGGTCATTCTCACCACTTCCGTAATTCTTGTAAGCATTGTTGTAAATGGCACAAAATTGACCGACTCTAGGACAAATCCTATTTTTCCACTTTGTAATGATAGAGTTGAACGTTCTTTCTGCACCAACCTCCTTCTCAAAGTAAGCAATGACTTTCGCCAAAACCTTTAGCATTTTGGTTGTTTCCGCTATACTATTCTGATACATCACACCAAGCGTTGCACAAGGCAATCTCTTCTTCATTTGTCCAAAGCGACGAATCATTCTTGGTTTCTTTCTCGACAACCTTCTTCTTCGCCTTTGTAGCTCGTTTCATCGGTTTCACCTGACGCCTCTTCTCGACATTCTTTTTCTTCTTCGTCATCAATGTTAACCGAATCGTGATACGATCCATGAGCCAAACCGTACCAACCGTGATACTCTTGATCCGGATAACCCGAACCGGTTCCAACATAAAAATCAGGATTGTTGTATAATTGTTCTTCGAAATCAAAACCATCAAGATTGATACGGTTAACCGGAGAATATTGTTGATAATTTGAATATGAAGACGTTGATGAATCCATTGTTGGCGGTACACATATTCTGTGAGCCATACATAGATTGGTTGCTTCGGACGGAGTGGCTTTGTTGTTGTTGGATGTTTTGATACGGTGGAACAAATGGACGATTCATAAAAATGGATTGTTAGTTTGTTGTTGTGGAGCTTGTTGGGATTGATATTCGAAAGCAGGGGGTTGGAAATTGATTCTTGGTGAGACACCGGTTAACCGGAAATTCGGATCCGGTGTTAAAATATGCGGAGCGTTTTGTGCCAAACGGGATTTTCGGCCTTTTTGTTATGGTGTTTTCTTAGACATTTTGATAGAGATAATTATGAGATTTTTGATAGAGAGGATTGTGAGATTTGTGAGTTTAGTGTGTAAATATGTTGTGTATTTATAAGGTAGTTTAGTAGTATTTTTTTTATTTTTTTTTACATCAAACGGTAAAATAATTAAATGTTCAAACTTTTGGATTTTATTATTATTTTTTTTTGGATATGCAACGGCTAGAACAAGCCTTGGATGTTTGTGGTTTGTGGTTTGTGGTATCGATCGAGCAGACGACCCAATTCATTTTTTTGCTTGGCGATCGACAACATCCACCCAAGTCCCTCGATCGACTCACGCTCTACACTATTGGGGGCAGCCTAACAACGTTGTTCTCGAGTATCAGATGTTAAAAAAAAGTAAAGAAAGAAAAAAAAGAAAAGAAAAATGAGGTATAAAATTAGGGTAAAAATGAAATAAAACATTTCTAAAATAAACAGCAGCAGATCGCGAAGAAGAAAATGACGAATAACAACAACAATTTCATTAAACTAATAGCAACACTCACACTGATTTCATTATTTTCATTAACACATGTTGCTGATGCTGCTTCATCGTCAGCTCACACCAACAATTGGGCTGTTCTTGTTTGCACATCTAGATTCTGGTATATCATTTATTTATGCTTTCAATTGTTCTTGTTAAGACGTTTTAAATGGATTGCTTATTTTTTAGTGCTTATTTCAGTATAGTTTTTTTCAAACTCTTAATGCTGAACTCATAAGCAATCCAAAAACTATCTTCTATATTGTGTATCTGATGCAACATAAACTGATAAAATGTTTTTGTAAATTAAGCATGAGTATGTTAAGCTGTTTCAGATTGCTTATTTTTAGTGTATAATACTCCGTAACTAGTTATTGACCAACACTTGAAACTGTACCAAATGAGCAGTTTAATAACCCATGCCAAGATGATAAGCAATCCAAACACTATTGCTGATCAACTGCTCTTGTAAATAAGCCTTTTTGATTGTATCTGCTTAGTCATGCTGTTTTAGGGGGTGTTTGGGATTGCAACTTCTTATTTTAGTTTTAAATTTAAAATATGTAGTTTTTGTTTATCTGCTTAAAAATTAGCAGATTAGCAAATAAGCAATTCAAACACTATCATCTACATTGTGTATAAATACAACATAAGCTGATAAACTGTTGTTTTAAATAAGCATAAGTTATTAAAATTATGTTTGGCGAAACTAGCAGTGCTGTAAGCAATAGCTTTTTGATTTATTAAAGTGTTAGGTGACGTAGTTGTAGCTTGAATTCTAATGTGTAAAATGAAGTAAAAGTAGCGTTAGAATTTGAATGCTTCTTTCAGTAGCATTTAAAAAATCTGCAAAGGCTAACCGCTTGTTGCCAAATAAGCTTTTTATCCTAAACGCTAAATGCTCCACGCCAAATACGCCCTTGTAAGTGTCCCAAACACCCACTAAAAGTCATTTTTATACAACATATGCAGTTTTGAAAGTGTTGGAGATTGCTTATACAAACTTCTTATCTGATTATATGCGAGTGAAGTATGATGGCTTGGATAAGCAATTTGAAGTTGCTTATTCCATATCCAGGTGGTCAGAAAATCAGATTCGTAATCTGTTTTTCCGAACACAAAGAAGCACTATTGCAGCACATTTACACTCCCTTTATGGAACTTGATATAAATGAGGTTTAGTTATTAAGATGTGAAGCAACTTATGAATGTGATTTCGCCACTTAGATTATGACAACAATACAGTGTCAATTGAACATGACATAAAAATTTTCAGTTTTTGATCAATGGAATCATTCCTTTTTGCAATGTTCCGAGTTCATTGAGAAGTTCATTTTCAAAATTTCAACCTGTAATTCATTATTTTTTTAGTAATGGGCATGCAACATAACTGACATCATTTGCGTTGGGATTTTTTTGTCATGATCGAGGGGCACATTAAATTTGTAGTATTAGTTAGAATCCTTCTATTAAAAGTAAGGCTTGGATCAAGTGGTTAGCACCCTTGCCTCTAGAGACAAAGGTTAAGGGTTCGATCCTTACTCCTTGCAAGGCCGGAGGTCCTTTTCTACCTTTGGTAGAACCGGAAGCAGCCTCTCTACCGTTGGTAGGGGTAGGGCTGTCTACATCTCAACCTCCCCATACACCGTGGAAGACGGTATTGGGACCCATAACCCGTGGAAGACTGTATTTGGACTTTGGGAGTTACTTTACTTTACTTTACTTTGGTTAGAACCCTTCTATTAAACTATGTTCTATGCTACTGGTTAAAGGTTGCCTTAAATATTGGACAAGGGGAACTATTATATATATGTTAGGATCACACTTCACATAATTGTTTCACCTAAAAATGACACTACAGGTACACCTATGCCCTTTCGTAGTTATGTGTAGCTCTTAATTGTGCGTCAATTCATTGACAGAGAGATGTTGGAAAAGTTTAATGCTTGCTGTATCCTATTAAATGTAGATGCCTTACATCTTTTAGTCATCAGAATAGGTTCTCTGCAGAGCATTTTTCACATATTGAAAAGCAATAAGCTAATACCGATATCACGCATTAAGTGCTACCCATGTGGTAACCGATGCTGATTTTACACTCGGACCTTTTTAAATTAACTATATGCCATTGTTATTTCAGGTTCAATTATCGGCATATGGCCAACACTTTATCCTTGTATAGGTATGCGGGGTTTCTGTTTATCATACTTTCAGTCACAACTATTGGCACTTGTGTATGATGATAATTTAATGTTTGCAAATCTTTTTCTCGTTCTTCTTATTTAGGACCGTGAAACGACTAGGGATACCTGATGAGAGGATCATTCTTATGTTGGCTGATGATATGGCTTGTAATGCTCGCAACAAGTACCCTGCACAAGTTTTTAATAATGAAAACCATAGGCTTAACTTGTATGGTGATAACGTTGAGGTAAACCTTCAGTTTGAACAGCCATTTTCAGAGGTTACATATGTTGTCCACATTAGAAGATATGCTGATATTAGCATACTGCAATGTCAGGTAGACTACAGAGGTTATGAAGTGACGGTTGAAAACTTCTTGCGAGTTTTGACGGGGCGCCATGAGAATTCCGTTCCAAGATCCAAACGTCTTTTGAGTGATGAGGGTAGCCACATACTGTTATATATGACAGGGCATGGAGGAGATGAGTTTCTGAAGTTTCAGGACGCGGATGAACTTCAGAGTCATGATTTGGCTGATGCAGTCAAACAAATGAAAGAAAAGCGTAGGTGAGAGCAAGAATGGCTTATCTTCTAGACTCCTGCATATCCTTGTTTCACTTTCTGATGAACGGTATTAGAAGAACGGTATTTCCAAGCACATGAAACTAACTTATATTTTTTCAGCTGCTGACACGCATCAAATGTGAATGGTCTGAAACCAGGCCATGTTTAATTAATTGCCTATAAACAAACTAGCTACTGTCATTATCATTAACACTAGAATGATGACTTATTTGTGCTCTTGTTTGTTCTTGTTTAGGTTCAAGGAACTGTTAATTATGGTAGATACATGTCAAGCTGCTACACTCTTTTCCCAGGTTTGAGTCCTTTCCTTACCGGGCTTCTTGCCTTTAATAGGAGACTCTTTGTGCTTATTATCTAGTACTCACTATTAAAGGCATCTGCAATATCAGTATCTAAGATATATACTTTTGGATTCTCCAATATCACTAATATTCTTATAAAGACTGACACGAAGCATATTTGACCAACTTAAAAGTGTTTCTTTATGATACTTTTCGAGAAAGTACTTTAAAGCTCCAATATGTCGCATAGATTCATCCATACGATTAACAGTGTACCTGATTGTTCAACGTATTAACTTCTTATTATTACTCGGTTGATACCAGTATGTATTAACTTTTTAGATGCTTTTAGGCTTTGGCTAATGCATATATGCTTAACATGCAGTTAAGTTCTTCAATCATGCTTTTACATATAAAACACATGTCCCATTCCAATTTCCAAATTTATAAGGCCCGATTCTCATTTGTCCAAGCATTAATTATGGTGTGGGTCATATGCTTTTCAGCTCCATTCACCTGGCGTTTTGGCTATGGGAAGTAGCATGAAAGGGGAAAACTCGTATTCGCATCACTTGGATTCGGATGTGAGTATGATCTTGGATGTTAACAACTCGAAAAGTTTATATTTTGATATATAGCAAAATTTCTATGTCGCTAACTTCCATTACTAATCATTTGTAAATTTTTGTATTACAGGTTGGTGTCTCAGTTGTGGATCGATTCACTTACTATACCCTAGCTTTCTTTGAGAGGCTCAATGTGTATGACAATGCATCATTAAGCAGGTATAAAAAAAATCTGCATTATGGAAGTTCTATACGCTTCTCCAGCCTATACTTATATCTCTTTTTATGTTGTTTTTGCAGTCTGTTCAGCTCATATAATCCAAGTTTGTTGCTGTCAACTGCATACTATCGAACAGATCTATACCAAGAGCAAGTGGAGAATGTATGTCACTTGTAAATATATCATTTTTTCTTTGTACATTTTGTTTGTGAATAGAGGATTCCTATTTGCCATTCGGTACCTTAGTATCATATTACTAATAGTAGAGATGACAAAATGGGTGGGTTGGGTAATGGGTCAAAACATAAAACTTCTTGATATAGGTTGGGATGGCTTGACCAGAAGCACTTTTTGTTCAAAATTTTTTATATTTATTACAATCAATTAATGTGCCAAATGTGATTACAAAAACTGTGTCTATGTTATTACAAAAACGCACTTTGGATGATTTAGACTTAACTCGTTACAGATAAAACTTGGCTCGATTTAAACTAATCATAGAATAAATGAATTGCAATTTGGCACCTATGATAGAAATCTTATTCCTCCCCGGTCCTCCCTTGTTATTATATATTATCAGTGACGATTCTGAAATTTTCATGTTTGCCAACTTGCAATGTCTTAAAACCCCCATTCTTTCCGGTACATGCAATCAATATTTCCAACCAATAATGCTAACTATTTTGCTAATCCAAGTAGAAATGTGCAAACCAACAGTGATTAGTTGCAGACTATGCAATCAGGAATAAATAATTGACTTTCATCTGTCTGTTCATCAGGTACCAGTGACAAATTTCTTTGGTTCAGTCATGAAAACGATCCACACTAGTTCTGCTTACAGAGCAATTTCTGGTAGAGATAGCAGCAGGGCCAAATTTGATGCGTCATCAGATAATTCTTATGACAGGGGTGCTCAAAGAATAACAAATAATCCAGATTCTGAGAAAGATTCTTATCATTACAAGGCAAAAGTAAGTGTCTTGATTTTTCTTGAAAGAAATCTAGAGGTGGTGATTTTGAGTTTTTGACCCATTTACTTTTCAATGGGCCGATTTGAGTTATGTTTTATCTCTTACGGGTGAAATAGCTAAAATTAAATATTGCCAGAAAGTAAATGGGTCATATGAGGCAAGTGGCTGAAAGTCATTGAAAGTGTATGCCTGACGAGTAAATGCATAAAACTTCCTAAACTGTTTTATTCAAAAGTTAGATTACATAATGTATAAGACTATAAAACCCGACACAAAAACACCTTTCAGTCTGTTACCCATTCAACAAGACCCGCCCATTTTCCACCTCTAAAGGAAAGTCTTTATATGATTTATTTATTTTAGTTTGTTTTTATATGATCTACTCCTTGGACTAATGCGGTTTGCTGTAGGTGGTGGAACGTGGAACTTGTCCTCATGCAGAGTTGTGGGATGTCATTGTTGAAAAGGTTCTAAGTATCAAAGATGTTGACAGCATTGTGAATTACGGTTTGGTCGGAATGCTGGCCCTGGTGGCAGTTTCTACCTGGCAGTCATCATGAAGGTAAGAAACATTTGATCGTCCAAATATAAACATACACCCTTGACTTGCATGATCTGTTATAAAGGTAGCAGGTCGATTCTGGTTTGTGTTTTTATCTCAGATAGGTCAAAAGGGTCAAATCAAAACGTTTAGCTAAAAGAGGAAGGGGTCGAATGGGTTGACAGGACCTAAAATGTATTTTTAAACACCCCTAAAACGTTAAAGATTGCTTGTGTGATAAGTTCTGTTAAACCCAGGGCATGTGCCTTTGTGCATTTTATAACTACATTGAATTCCTTTTTCTCCTGGTTTTGGTTATCAAATTTCAGTTCTCATGACTGTTGTATCCTGTTTACATTCCAGGTCTGGCAAAAAGTGGTTAGATAGACATTTTGAACTTTCGTAGCAAAGTCGTTCTCAAGAACATCCTTTTATAGAATCCAGCCAAATTCGAATTATCAAGAAACTGAACCAGCCATCATTTACGATTCTCAGTTTGTGCTCGGCACTATGCTAGTAAATACAACTTCAGCTAGATCTTTCTTGTATTTATGTTTTGGATTTATTGAACTTCAGATTGACTTTGTCCGTGCCGTCCAAATTGGACACAATTTCACGCTTTACACGACCGCTGTGGTGAGGTCGTTAATTTGTAGGCTAATCCACTTTCCCAATTGGTAGTTAATGTTGGTTCACTTCATATATATAAGAGTGGGGTTCAAATTCACGACTAGTATAGGCAGACTTCATGTATGAGGTTACTATTTTGATTTTTTCGTTCATATATATGCTACTAGTGTTTTGTATAGACGAATGAGGTCTGCTTAGAAATGAATATAGAAAGGTTTTTTTCCCCTCTCTTGAGCGTTTAAGGGAAATGCCCATATGGTCTTCTTTTGGCATTGATCCGGGAAATTAATAGGGTAAAGCTGTATTGTAAAGAGGGTTTTGCTATCAATTTACAAGTTGTATTCATCAAATATAGCTTTACAATGCAAACATGTTACATATTTTGGATGAACTAGGTATGTTAAAACTTAAATTATACATATTAGGCATACAAATCATTTTTCCCTTTTTGATGAAGTAAAACTAAATTCGAGGACTTTGGGTGGTCTTCGAAGAACCATACTTCTCAGCCCATAAAACTAACATATATATTTTCAGTTGCTGACATGCTATAAATGTGAATGGTCTGAAACCAGGCCATTTCTAATGGCTTATAAACAAACTAGCATGTGTCATTTATCATAAGCACTAGCATGATGACTAAATTGCTCTCTTATGTGTTCATGTTTAGGTTCAAGGAACTGTTGATAATGGTAGATACATGTCAAGCTGCTACACTCTTTTCCCAGGTCTGAGTCGTTTCCTTACCGGGCTTCTTGCCTTTAATAGGATACTATTTGTGCTTAAAATTTAGTACTCACTATTAAACGCATCTGCAATATCAGTATCTAAGATATATTCTTTTGAATTCTCCAACATCATTAATATTCTTATAAAGACTGATACGAAGCATATTTGACCAACTTAAAAGTGTTTCTTTATGATACTTTTTGAGAAAGTACTTTAAAGTTCCAATATGTCACATAGATTCATCTATACGATTAACATTGTATGTGGTTGTTCAACGTGTTAACTTATTATTATTACTCGGTTGATACCAATATAATAACTGTTTAGATCCGTTTAGGTTAACATGCAGTTAAGTTCTTCATTCATGCTGTTACAGATAAAACACATGTCACATTCCTATTTTGAAATTTATAAGGCCCGATTCTCATTTGTCCAAGCACTAATTATGGTGTGGATCATATGCTTTTTCAGCTCTGTTCACTGGCGTTTTGGCTATGGGAAGTAGCATGAATGGGGAAAACTCGTTTTGCATCACTTGGATTCGGATGTGAGTATGATCTTCGTGCTATTCATCCAGTACACTATTCTACGAATATCAAACTAAAATTGGCTCTGCCGCAACGCGCGGCAGCCAAATTACTCGTTTAAGACTAAGCAAGATCAGGAATCAAACTTCAAACTTCAGACATTTTGCATGTCTATAGAAGCACAAAGAGCACACAAACAAATGCATTAAACTTTTATTACGGCAATTAGCCTTTCATTAAATTAGTAGTTAGATGTCACTATAGAGGTTAACCATTATTAAGAAAGATACATATAGCAGAAATATCATCAGTCGCAATTCCTTTCCTCTTGCGTTTCCAGGCACGTGTTGCATACTCCACCAGTCGTTTAGCTGACTTTGACTTGTCAACGGTAGATGATACAATCTCCACGGCTTCTTCGTTTGAAACATCCCAAACCTACACAAATTGACACAAAACAATTAGCACAATTCCTTTATTTTGTCGCAATTTTGAAACTAATGCTAAAATGAATTAGTAAAAAGTGTAGATACTTTTGATCATTTTTTAAATCCGATTAAATGTAGGATTCTTGTTGACGTTTCCTCCTGCGTGAAGAAATTAGGCATATACTTGGTCCCTACGGCGTTGAATAGTTTATATTCTTTCACGATTAATGCAAATACTTTTTACATGATTGTAAGAGTGAAAAACTTAACAAAAAAATTCTTATTTACTCCAAGTCTTGAACTAGAAATTGTTTAAAAATGCATATATGTTGTAGCGTTAATATCTTCAACTGTAAGAACCTACCCCATCAGAAGCAAGCACGATAAACTGATCTTTGCCAGTAATACGTCTTTGTGTCACTTCAGGCACAGATATAAGTCCAAAATCCTTGACACAATAATCACCAAAGGCTCTCGACATAGCCAGACCAGGTGACTCCCCGTTAGGCAGCCACACCCGGTACACACCAGGCTCATCCTCCATACAGAAAACCCGTCCTTTGCACTGAATAATTCGCTCAGCCTCATCTGTAGATGAATGATCAGTATTGTCAACAGCATATGAGCAAGAAACAGAAGTAAAGCTTATGATGCTTACGAGGTAAATTGGGCTTAAAATCAACAGTAAGTTGCACGGGTGTCAAACAGCCATCATTGCTGGCCGTAGCCAATATTGCTCGTGAATCTCCTACATTTGCTATCACTAGAAGTTCCCCCTGTATGCAATTTAGCTCTCCATTAATTCACTTTCATTGATCTATATAAAGTTAAGAATCCAGAACACATGATTTTTTTGGAGTAATACGATCATTCGAACACGAGATCTGATATTTACCTGTCTTATAACTGCTAAAGCTGTGGTTCCACTATGGAATGAATCAAATTTCTTGCAATGTTGTAGATCCTGATCAACTGTTGCACAAGACTTGATGAAAGAATTCTTCCATAATTGCAATTTATCCAACTTTTTATTAGACTTTGAGTCACAGTTAGGGTCAACTGAAGCTTTGACTAGCATCTCTTGCCAATTACATAGCAAAACAGAGGGAATTGATTCACAAACAATTTTAGCAACATAATGTCCCCATGGACCATGACCATCAAAAATCCCACAGAACATCATGTCTTTTTGACCTCCAAATTCCTGTGAGCGAAACATACCAACGTTATTTTTCATGCACATTTTAATCAGGAAATGTAAATGGGAAAATCATCAAATTATACCTCCCACACAATGCAACAATCTTGATTCACCCCCTTTTCGCCTCGTTTAGAGCAAACCGAAGCAAAATTATTGACGTTAATGGTGCCAGAGGACCTTAAGATCATATCATTCTTTTTTGCATCTTTTGCCATGGCTTCTGCTGTCTCTTTTCCAACATATTCTTCAGAGATCTTTACTCTTTTTGTATGCGACAACGACTTTGCTAGCCCATTAAACATCGAGCTAAAACGCCCCATGTTGATGAATTCCAACCTCAACAGACTTGTTTCCACATATTACAATATATTTTAATGTGGAGACTCAGCATGATATAGCAACAGTGACATTTTGTGTGCTTGTTACATAATGCATACTACTTGATTTAGTAAATACTTATCTGAACCATAAAAGCCATGTGCTTAATAAGCAATGAATCTGTAAATTCCAAAATGAAAAAGAAGAGAACATAAGAGTCTGACATGGAATTCCAACAATCCACATAGATTCTTTTGTTTGGTTACTGGTATATTTGTCAGAAATAGCATACATTGAACCTTTTGCATACTCAAAAATAAAAAATTTCTTATTGCCTAAGTGCCTTTCTGTAAAGCTAGCACCTTCCAAGATCTAAAACTGTAACTCTGATTGCAATATGTGCAAGTGGCTAGCATTTTCCAAAACATAAACCAATATGTAAATAAGTACATCAAAATTTATTACGATGTAATACTGTTATCAATACCAAAAAGGTAAAAAAGAGTATGACTTCTTTAATATAACAATTAGGCGAACAGCAATGATACCTATAAGAAACAAATAAGCAATCACGTAAAAAACACAAAGATTTAATGTGATTCTGCCGATAATGTGAAAATCTACTTGCGTCCACAGGCACAAAGGTACTCTAGGGAGGGCCATGGCCCCTCCGGAAAATTTTGTCCTTAATATATTTTGTTTTATAAATCAGTGGTAAGCTTTTGTTTTAGTAGTTTGGCCTTCTTAAAAATTAATCATTAACGTTTCAGCTTTCTCAACAAATTAATTCAAGTTCCGTCGATGACGATACATCAGTATGATCCACAAATAAGGGAGTATATAAGAATTGAGTTAGTTATATATAAAATTACTCAAGAATCCACATGGATTTGTAAAAGTAAAAGATAAAATTGGAACTGATACTATGTGATTTGTTATTTTTAAAATCACACGTGATTCCTGACATACAAATCACATGTGATTTTTTCAGACGCATATTTCACACTAAAACAAAACTTAAAAGAAAAATACGTCAAAAATATATATCGAAGCGTCTGTTTACTGAAAGATAAAAAAAAATTCGTCGCGATTAGTGTATTTTTTGTCGCAAAATATTTTATCTTAGAAAAAAAAAGTAAAAAGTGTTTTTTTTTTAACTTTGATGAAAAATGGATAATTATAATTGGGTCTTTAAAAAATATGAGATGCATATATTGAATTAAATAATAACAATAGAGTTGTTTTGATAAAATAAATATATAACAGTTACACATGAATATAATATATAAATAACATATACAGTAAAGTATAGCTGTATAGAAACTTTATCATAAAGACTAACATGTAGCTACTCAGTCGAACATAGCCGGAATAAGTCCCCTTCGACAAGTGCATCTAAGAGGGGAAGGTGTTGTGATGGACCATGATCACTTTATCAGTGTCACCTCAGCGCCACATCAGCATCCCACTTCTTCACAACTAACCACAACAACCCCCCCACTCATAACAAACCTCAACCTCTTCATTTGGAGCCACCACTACCAATTTATTTTTTTTATTCAATTTCATTTTCAAATAAACTAAATTCATTTAATTCAAAATAAAAATACGATACATAACATAATAAAAAACATACGAAACATAAAATAAAGATACGAACAAAAAACATACGCAATAAATACATCAAATTATAACGAAACTAATTATTTGGATTCTGTTGTTGAAATTATCCCCATTGAATTTGTCGCCAAACATGCTCGATGAGACATCGTTGAAGCTTTGCGTGTTTGCGTTTATCATGTAGTTCTTTGGCTTTTTTCCTTTGCAATTGGCAACGTTCAATCCATGTCTATTGTAAATTTGGTGTCGGAGAAATATACGTTTCAGAATGTCGATATCGCAAATTGTTGATCTTTCAAAATCATGTTATGCATTATGATGCACGCTGCATACATGATTCTCCGTGAACTCGCCAATAGTAAATTGCCGTTGGGCAATGATATGCCAACGTCCTTTGAGGACACCAAAAGCTCTTTCGATATATTTTCGAGCACTTTCTTGTTTCGCTTTGAATGCGGCATTTTTGAGTTAGTTGCAATCAGTAAATGACTTGACAAAAGATGCCCACTCCGTAAATTCCGTCACTAGATAATACCCTTGCTTAAATTTACACCCGTGATACTTCAAACTCAACCTCAGGGGCGATGTCATCAAGCAGGTCGTCGAATAACGGAGAATTATTTAAAACGGTAAGATCGTTATTCGCACCCGCTACCCCAAAAAATGCATGTCAAATCCACAAATCGTATGAAGCAACGGCTTCAAGCATTATAGTTGGATATTTTTTATCACCTCTATGAAATTGGCCTTGCCATTCTTTCGGACAGCTTTTCCATTCCTGCATACAATCGATGCTCCCCAACATTCCCGGAAGCCCATGAACACTGTTATGTGCATGGTATAAGTAACGAATGTCATCCTTATCTGGTTTTCTTAAAAACTCCTTAATAAATAGAAAATGTTCACCTATTTGTAAATACTCATCGAACGCATCAAGTGCTATCCCGTAAGCCAATTGGCGTAGGGCACATGTGCATTTCATAATCACACTAAAACTCATTACACCCCTAGCATCGGGTCGCACTCTAAAGAAATCAAAATGCTTAGGAAGAGGATGATGAGTTTCAATATATGTTTCAATACCTTGTACTATTTGTAGAAATAGACGACGACTCATACGATATCGACGCCTAAAATTATCGTCCGTATATTTTGGGTTGTCACCAAAATAGTCAGCAAGTAGACGCGTTTCAAAGCAACTTCACGCTCACGAGGGACGTATTGACGATACTTTGAAGGACCGCTTCTTGTTCCCGCAACGCTTGCTCTGCCGAACTCTTGAATAAACATTTCTAGTTCCGTTAACCCTTCAAGGTCACTTTCACCGGAATAAGATAATTCACTCGTGTAACTCATGTTTCAGCAAGTTTGAAATGGTTTAGTATTTTGATTGAAGATGATAAAAAATGTAGGATATGATATGTTATTTATAGGGTGGTGGGTTTTTTTTTTTTTAAAAAAAAAAAAAAAAAAAAAAGGTTAGTATCCGTTATTAAACGGATAAAATTCAAAATATATACGTTGGTATCCCACTTTTTGTCAGAAGCCATCCTCGTCGTCAGAACGACGAACCCACCCACGGCGAGGGTAGGCGGTGTGGCGGCGAAGGACGGCGAACGTCTAACTAGGACCACGACGAGGCACGACGGCCCCATACCTTCCCCTCTAGTCCTGAGATATCAAGATATTAGAGATACTAATAATAATACTAATAAATCATTTGTTAATGAGGCATAAACTAAGGGTATGTTTGGGGCTGGAGCTGGGGCTGGGGCTGGGGCTAGGGCTTTTATTATCAGCTGAAGTTGAAATTTGTATTTTTGCAGACTTGTTTGGCAAATGAGCTGGGGCTGGGGATTATTATTGCAAATTACTAAAATTGATATAATTAAATGAGTTTTATGGTACATGTTATATATTTTTTTGGGTAAATATGTAATTAATGGTTCATAAGCCCTGGGCTATAGTTTTTAGCCTCTATTATAGGGCTAAAGTTTTAAGCATCTTTTAGGGGATTATGATTTCATAAACTCGCATGAAAAACGAGACTTATTTTATAAGCCGACTTATTTTAGAAGTCCAAGCCCCATAAGCCCCCCAAAAACTCCTCCCCAAACACACCAAGTGGGGATATGCATATACTCTTGGTTATACTCTTCTTTATACTCTTCGTTTATTTATTAATTTATTTTAGATTTTATTATCCAATAGAGCATATCTTACTTTTAAATTGTTTATAATCTAAACTCAATCTCAATTACGTTTAACGAGGCTTTAATCAACTCATGCAATGCACTGATTGTGTCTAATATTTCATAACTAAATGTTTGGTAATTAGGTTCTTATTATTTTAGATAATTACTTAACTTTAAAAGAGTACATGTGAAAGAGGTTTTTGGAAGATGTTATATTTAAATGAGACTTTTCATATGTAATATTTTAATAATAGTAAGTTACATAAATTATGTTTGTCCTATTTATTTGGTACTTTTGTCATAGTGAGGTATAGAATCATTTGTTTTTTGATATATTTTGTTTTGAATGGCAAATTTCGAGTTGTTAGAGAATTTAATAGGGATTGATCCAAAGACACTGGAAATTGGACAAACAGGTCTGAAGTTCAAAGCTGCTCAGGAAGCTGAAATGAGTGCTCTGAAAAAGTGAATGGCTGAAAAAGAGAAAAGATTGGCAGAGATCAGGCAGAAAATAGTCGATCATTACAACTGGGTAATGAAGAACAGAAAGAGGCCTGAACCCATAACTGACATCAAAATTCATGCCAACACAAAACCTGCAGTTTCACTGTCTACAGAGGTACTGATAAGCGAACCTTTGAAGTTCATGATCCCTTCAAGTTTTCAGACTTTGGGATAACTGAGCGGGATGAATTGGGTCCAGTCATAGAGAAGAAGAAGAATGTCATTGTCAAAAATCTCATGGAATTACTGAGCAAGAAGTATGAGAGACTAAGACAGATGCCTGAAGAGGAAGATCCCAGAGCGTGAACCAGAGATCAAGATCCATGGCCTGGACTGCAATAGATCCCTCCCTGAAGGAGTCAGGTTCATAAACCATCTGGCTATTGAGCGACCTGAAAGAGGCATGTTCTTCACTGATGAATTCGGGGACCCTGCTTTCCAAAGGTGGAGTGATATAGACAAGGTTGGGATTGAAGCTATGGTTGGCTTTCTATTGGCTGCTACTCAAATCTAGAGTCCTGAAAATGCAAGGTTCAACCATGACCTAAGAATCAAGATCAGTCAACACCCTGACCAAGACAAGCTGAAGTCCAAGAAAGTTAAACTTGAAGCTCTTGGATATCAAATGGACTGAACTCACATCAACAACAACAATACTATCTTTTTCTTTCTTTTTTTTTTTTCTTTTTTTTTGGCATTGTAACTTAGGAACTTGTAATATATTTTCAATGAACGATGTTTTATGTTACTCAGTGTTCTTTAGTTACTTTGTAGAATAGTCAGTATGAGAAGAAGACCTTTGCTCACTCACACTGAACTTAGAAACACTTAGGCTATTTGTATATCCAAACAGGGGGAAACTGTTGGGTTCAGTTAGTACCTAAACCCCTTAAATCTAGGATTTGAATAGAAAATACCCTAAGTGTTTATGACCTTAAACACTAACAATTCACTGAGCGCATATCCACTTAGTGAGTTATCTTTAGGACGCTCAGGACGAGACTTAGAAGAAAAGTCTCTCCGCTCAGTGAGGCGGAACTCAATGGGTGAAGACTGAGTTAAGAAGAAGATGATGGGTTCAGTGAGTGATGAAAATAACTCATCAATCCCATAACTCCTCATCAACTACAATCATCAAGACAAAGATCGAAGACAAGAAGATCAATAATGGGCGGACAAGGCGGGATAAGTTTGAACTTATAAGGAGGAGTCCCGATCAATATAAGTCAAACTTTACCTGAAAGACTAACAACCAAGATCAGTGTCATCACTGACAACCAGAAAGCTACCTTGTCTGTTACCTAATATAGGTTCTTGTAAACAGAGACAAAATGCATCAGTATTTTGTCTCTATAGCTAATGTCAGTTTGTCTTTTAGGATATAGTTAAATTCCATACTTGTATAAATAGCCATAAGGTTGTAGTGAAAGTTAAGCTTGTGCATTAATTGTGAAAACATACACAAGCAACTTTCACTCCTCCAAATACAACTATGTCTCTGAGATAGCTCAGTGGTTCCTGATAGTTGTGCTTAGACTTAGCCTAAGCTTAGTGAGGAGTGCACACCATACTTGTCATTCAATCCCAAGTGTTGTTCCGCAAACATTTGGGTAATATATTCTTTTGATTCGTTTTAATAAAGAATATAAACGTTGAAAAATCTACTGTGTACTTAAATTACTTATCTTGTTTAAACTGAGTTTTTTTCCAATCCATTGCTTTAGTCATGGATCACACTTAGCTTAATTTACTATTTTTCTATTTGTGATACGGGAGCAACGATTTTGATGTTTTATTACAAGGATTTGTTTACGTACCTTGGCTTTCTCTCTTGTTTCTCGTCTTCTACAAGATTATATTACATGTTATCACTAACATTTTTTTTGTAAGTATTATTTTGTTCTTTCTCACTTGACGCCTTATTCTAGGGGGAGCTACCGTCAAGGGGGAGTTAGTGTTTTGTGGATCATTTTTTTCCACCATTTATTTCTTTACTCGACTCACTTTTTGTTTCGACAAAAAGGGGGGAGAAGAGAGTAAAACTCACATATACACTTTCAAAACGTACATCTAATCTTAAGTTTTACTCACCATAACTTTATGTTTTGTCATCAACAAAAAGGAGGAGATTGTTAATACAAATAAACCGTAAAAACGTTTGTTTATATTTAGCGATCTCGTTATGTTTTGTTGATAACAAATAAAAAGTTATCATAAGTAAAATTATAAGAATACATGTTGTTTTGCAAAAGTATATACATTTGGTCATTTACATAAATGTTGTAATAATAAATTGTTGTAATATAATATGTAATAGGTTGGGTAATATCCAAGACCCATGACCCATACCCATGGAGCTAATCCATAACCCATGACCCATTGCATGATATCATGCATGAAATCATGAATGAAATCATGTTGGGTATTATCCAAGACCCATGACCCAATGTCCATGACCCAAGACCCATGACCCATTGTCTAGATACATTGTATTTTATTGGGTACCCATGACCCAAATTCCATGACCCATGGCTCATAACCCATAACCCATAACCCGGTTTGCAACCCAAAATCCGGACTAATCTGACCCAGACAGCCGAATCCCTGGAAATGCACCGGCCGGATCCTTTGGGTGAGGGATCCGCCGGAACCGTGGGACAGAAGGCTTTTTTGCCTATAAATAGTGAGCCATTTCTTCATTGTTTCTCACCCTTCTTCTTACAACTCTCTCATATATTATCTCACTCTCCTAACCTTTGCTCATTTGATCATTCTAGTAGTTCTTCTATCTTTTGTTGTGATTCTGTAAGATATAGGATTTCACAAACACATCAAAGCACAAACATATGTGGCGTATATAAGTTTTAGAGAGAGAAAGGGAGATGTTCTAGTGAGAGAAACACATAGAAGGTTAGATTGCAAATGAACATCCAACCCTCTCCCTTGTGGGGAGAGGGCTATTTATACAAAGAAGCACGCCTCCTTCGGGCCGTGGATCGCATACAAGGGTAAAGACCGCCCTTCCTCCACGGTGTTACACTAGACTATACTATGCTAACAACTAACTAACAAATAACGTAATAAATGGTATGTCTACGAGCTAACTTAAGCTAGATAATAATTGGGGTGACCGATGCTTTACAATAGAATTTCCAATTCCTAACAATCTCCCCCTAAGGGAGGTCACCCCATGATTTACAATTTAGCATCCTAGCATTCCAATTAATCTTTAGTCTTGAGCTCGTAGACATCACTTCATCAAAATAATCAATCTTTGTGCTTTCATGGTGACATTATCATAATCCAACTATAATGTACATTAAGTGGAGGTTATAGAACTGATCCACATTAAGATGACCTTTGAGCTTTATATGAGATCATCATCTTGCATAAATTTCTGACTCTTCCATTGTGATGTTGACATTATGTGATGTTGTGACAGTGGACCGACATGCTCACATTCTGGATCATGATTTCTTCTTATCAGAGTAGCGGAAGCTTTAGTTGATTCATGATATTAGCAGCCAGAAGCGTAAGCATGGAGTGAGAATATTAGAGTCATTGATGCACTAATCATGATTTATTTGGAAATGAATGTGTTGTGTGAGCATGCGACTATGGATTGACCTCTCCATTCGATCACCAGAACGTCGTGTACCTCGCATAAAGCGCTTAGCATAAAAAGCGCACGAAAGTGTCTTTGATCACTTTCGTTGAATTGAGGTACACGCCCCACGGTTCCCCGTTGATTAGTACAAGTACTACCGTGATCGTATAATTCAAGAATCTCCTTAAGGGTTTCGCAATGCTCTAGCCGTTCTCAAACCGAACATCTCAAAGAAGACAACACGGAGTGAGTGAACCAAATAATTTGAGATTCACCGATTGATGAAAAGAGATTTGAAAAATAATCGTATCGCTCAAAATAAAGTGTTTTTACAATACAACGAAGGTTTTAAGGAAAATCAATTATCAATCATAAACACCTTTTATTTTTGAAATATTAATACGCAGTCGATGTGCTAGAGAAAAGAGTTTTAAGCACAATGACTGGTTTTTCACAGGTATCCGTCAATCCATAACCTAAACCAGATAGATTCAAAAATTTGAATCGCCCCATTGTTTCATCCGCTTGTCACATGGTTGATATATTGGATAGATCTCACATGCCACCTACCAAGAGCTTGTTTGATGTTGGCTCTAGAAGGCTTTCCATCTTCATTGTGAATATGTTTGCATATCACTCGATGTTCCGCAATACCACATGGATAATGCGAAGGACTCATAAGATATAATCTCTCTTTCCACATTGTGTAAAACAGAGAGTCTTCATTGATTGTGTCCTTAATGAGATTTATTAATGATCTCGTGGCTCTAGACTCAATTGTACACATTTGGTTCCTATGCCGGAGACTAGGGAGAGGGTCTCCTTCTTCAATATCAACCGTCTCTAAGAGAAAGTCGATAGATAATGTCGGTTTCCCCGTGAGAATGAAACAAGCCCTTTTAAGAGGAACTTGAGTAGCTTGGGAAGTTGTAGTGCATTGTGTCACTGGGTCCATGACGTCTTGTCTTCAATACCGGCGTTACCTTGGTAACCACCAGTAACATATGTATTGAACCCGCCGCCTCTAAGGTTGAATTGTTTGAGGGCTATTTCTTTTCACCCTTTTCACATTCAATTCTTTTTCATTCTTCAACCCCTTCAGTGCTTACCGAGACTTCATAACTAGAACCTTGTTGGGTTTATTCCAGTTCTAGCTCTTTCTCAGTCGGCACTCTTCCCATATCTCACTTTTCTCCTTTTTTCATCATTCCTAAGGACTCTACACTATCTAGTGGATTGTTCCCGGTAGATCCTCCGCTCAAGGATCGTGGGAATGAATACCTAACCTAACCATCCTTTTATCACCATACATAAAGTAAATTTGATCGGTCTTTTTGGTATTGTTCATCTGTCATTGGAACCAATTGAAAACCATTTGAAAATCAATTCAAGTACTTGTGATACATGATCAAAACATTTCGTACCTGAATTGTTTTTGATATTTTTAGAAAACGGCTCCCCCTCAACATGTGCATCATATGTTCAAAATCATTTTGGCACATGGAGGCAAGAGGAAGAATTCATTTCTTTGATAAATATTTTCTAAAAATCTCGACATTACTTTCCCTATCAAAATCAGTGTTTCAATACAGTTGAAGATATCTTTGGGAAAGAATGTGGTTTTCAAAAATTTGCTCCCCCTCAATATGTGCATAGGATATTAGAAAACATTTTATCACATAGAGGTAAAAGATCTTTTGAAATACATCCACGATTACCAAATATTTAGAAACCATTTAACACTCAATCAAGGTACATTATGTTAATGCATAGAAGTCTTTGTACCTTGAAGGTTTATATTTTTTTTGAAATGCTCCCCCTTAATATATGCTTCGAGATTCTAAAAGATTTTGGCACATATTAGGAAGCAGTATGCACTTTGAGACAAAAATTGGTCACCTTTTATCATCTTTCATATTTATATCATATTTTCTCCCCCGATTAAAAATTTCAAATCCTTTGAGATTTTGGATCTCAAGTGATTTAAATATGTATGAAACAAAACTTTGTTGGAGAAAAATGTGTCTGGTTTTATATGATCTGAAGTGGACTACACTGAAGTTCCCTTTTTGGATAAAAAGGGAAACTACAATACATAACCTATCACTACAACATACAATAAAGTTGTTCATAGTACATACACCACATTTTACATATAAAAAACACAAAACAGAAACTAATTCCGGAAGATGTCTTCATTCAGTTCTTTGGAGCAGCTTGTAGTGACCTTCACGAAGTCTTCCACCCACAAAACTTTCAAGGCTGCGATAAATCATTCTAGTTTTTAATCTTTGTCCGATCGCAGCAACGAAGTCTTCACACATCTTCAAGTCCTGTTCAGACCAAAATCTTGTTTTGTTCCACGGCTTCAGATCAAGTTTGATATGCTTCACTCTCGAGTTCAATTAATCTTCGACCATCTTGAGAGTTCCATCACTGAACTTGTAAAGTTCGCACAGTCTCATCAGCATTCGTGACCCGTATCTATCTGTAAAGATGATAGCTCTGGGGGTGTCAATCACTTTATATTCGTGATGAAATTCATGTCCTAAGGATTCCTATTGCGGTCTTGTAAGGTTGACCCGAGTCTGGTAGCTTTCCATTCCTAGCTGAAAATCCCCAACTCTTTGTCGAATGACCAAGCCTCTAATCCAGAGATTGACAGCAGCCGAGAGAGCCTTCTTTTCACGAACATGTAGATGGTCAAGGTGTCCTTGGAGGTTCAGAAGATAGAGGTCTTCAAAGTCATTTGGCATCAAATGTTTGAAGTCGTTTTCTTCTATAATATGCTCTTTCAAGTCTGCTCTTCAAAGAACAATCTTCTTCAGGTAATCATAGCCATAGATTGAGAAGATCTCTATACTGACAACACTTAGAATACGCAGGTTAGATCGAACAGCTTTGCGACTCTTTTTAGCACCATGTCTATCAATGTAGAATTTCTTCTTCTTGAACCACCAATGAGAAATGCCATAAGAGGCGACAATGTCAAACTCTTGTTCATTGTCGCCTGCATTGATCCGGAACCATCTGCTTCAAGACCCCGATCGTGTAGGTAGCAGCTTTCATCTTCAAAATCGATAAGGCTGGTCTTCTTTCAGTAGTACGAGCACATAGATAGTCCAGATCAAGGTTGAAGAAGAAGTCAAACTGAATGGTCATTTGTCCAGGTTCACCGCCGAGAGGAAGAGGTTTGTTCACATCAAACCGATTGATCTGCCCACTTACTTGATCATTCAGCATTTTATAGCATTCTTCCATCTGGTATTGAAGCTGATTAGCATCTGAGTAGAAGACTTTGACGAATTCAAAAGTTGGGCCTTCAAGGTCTTTCGGAGTGATTGATATAATTCCCTTCTTCTCACAAAACCACTTCATGAAGCTTCCCATATCCCATGTGACGTGAAGAAGAGAGCCTTCTGCTGGAGCTTCATAGTTGGAGATAATGGTTGTAGCCCAATTATTGTCAGGGTTTGTTGAATTAGACTCGGGAATGAACCATGAAGGTTCAGGAGTTTGAGGTTTGTCATGGGTGAGCCAGCTTTGAGTCACATCCTTTGAAGGTGCCGCTCTAGATGTTTTGATTCGTTTTCCCTCAATATAAGCATCCAACCAATCTTCTTCTCTGTAACTTTGGGGATGTGCTTGGTAGAAGCGTCATCATCTTCAGATTCTAACTCTTGAACAACGAAAGACTCTTCATTAAGCATTTGATCTTCAGGGATAGGGGTGATGGTTGGTGTAAACCTGGAGTCAACTGTGGCCCATGCAAGAGAAGTCTTTTGAGATCCTTGACCACTTGAAGTTCGGTTTGTTTCTCGAAGTTTTGGTGGAGAAGAAGGTGGGTTTGCCTTGTGTGTAGTGGCGATCGGAAGATCCACCAGCTCCAGATGTGCCTGCCCCACCAGTAGGAGGTGGAGGAGGTGGTGGTGACTTTGGGCCTCCAGACATATCCTTTGATTCCATCGGAGCAGTCCTTCTTTTCCTTTTAGCCTCCCTTTCACGAACATCCACTACAAACTACTGATAAGCATCATGCCTCATAGATTCATCGAGAGCCTAGTATAATTTCTTATGAGTATCGTGCCAATGCTCTCCCGCATCATACATTCTTTCAGAGGGAACTGATCTCATGTCAGAGATTGGCAAGTCTTTACATCGCTGAAGTAATGGAGCCTTCATTGCCCATTCAACCGCATCTTTAATATCTGCTTCTATTGCCTTTGTTACAACTTCATTGAGGTTGAGATTCTCTAGCTTTTTGACACGACTATCAAGATTATTGACAGCTATAGGAAAGTGCTTCTCAATAGTTGCAATACGTAACATGGCCTCTTCGAGCAATTGCTCAGTTGTTTTGATAGGAGGAGGTGAGGCAGGAGGTGGCGAGGCAGGTGGAGTGACAACGTCACTGATAGTGACAACTTGTGATGGATCATTAGTGGGTTCGGGTGGTGGAAATACAGTTGTCTTAGCAGGTTCGAGTGGAGGTGTGATTGATGGATTTGTAGCAGCCGTGGAGACCTTTGGAGCAGACATTGGAGGAATGGTTGAAGAGTCTTGTTGAATAGTGACCGAGAACATGGACTGAACTTCTTCCTTTTCATTAGTTTGCTTGTCTGACTCGATGTCTGAGGGTCCGTCTTTAATGAATTGGTCACCGTAAGTAAAATCAGGTTGAAGAGTTTTAAGTGATGATAATGAATCTTCATTTCCCCCAACTTCCATATCATGCCTAATGGTGTCCATCATGCAGCACTCGTTTCCAAGCACAAGAACCTCTTCAGTAAAGGGAGCTGTCTCCTGGCTTTCCGTCTGTGTATTACTGGAAGCAGGTGATTCGATCTATGTATCTGCCACATCTTTTTCCACTCTAGATTGTATTTGTGCAGAGGATGATACAACATCTCTTTTCTTAAGTTCAAACTGGGTAGTTGTTTTAGGCGGTGGTGAAGAGATGGTTAGTAGCATATGAGCAGCTTGTTCTGCTTCACCTCCAACAATTCCTTTACCTTTGTCTTGTGTGGCAGGATTGATTTGTCGTGGTGTTGGCTCTGGCTCTCTTATCACAACCCCTCCCACTGGTGGTTTTTGAGACACGTTCAAACTGTCCAGACTTTGTTGTATTCCTTGTTGTAATATTAGCATCGTCTTCATCAATCAACCCCGTCTCACTTCCTGGAACCTCAGTTCCTTCATCATTACCCTTACCAGCATCTCTCCTTCTCCTCTTTTGCATTTGTGAAGGAGAGACATTAGATATTGAACTATCAGGTCTCTTCTTTTTCTTAGGTAGGCTTGAGTAGGTAGACCCTGATTGTTTTGATTTTGATTATGTGGGAGTGGACTTGGGTGTGTCATCAGCGGTCATGGCAGAGGCTTTCTTTACATATCTCTTGAAATAATCAGCATTCTTGATTCTCTCAGTAAGCAAAGCTTCAGGAACGGGCATTCCAAAGATCTCCTTGTCATGTCCTCTGGAAATATATTTAATGTTGCCAAGAACGAATTCATCGCTGGCTTCATGTTGAGCTGACTCGCTTCGTGAGTTGAGCTAGTGAGTTTGTTGCAGATGATAGATGATGAGTTTTGAGAATCTGATTATGGTAATCACTCTTTTACCAAGACCTTTTCTTCCTTTGACTTTATTCTCAAAGTTAATTCTATCGGTGATAAATGTGTCTAAGGACAAGATGAACTCTTCCCAAATAGGTTCAGCAAATTCAATATTTTTCCCTTTGACTATTCCCCACAGTATTTGCATAATGGGAGCTCGTACTCTGTCTGTCCCTGATGTTTTACCGGTTAGGCATAGATTGAGAATTGTGACGATTGATCTCCATGGTTGATATATTTCCGCATTGATGAGAGATGAAATCTTGGTTAGTCTTTCCGGGTATCCCAATTCGTCGACAAAGTTTAAGATCTCTTGAATGGAGGGTGGAGTGATGAATTTGTTGGAAGGGTCTCTTGGTGTGATCTGAATAGCAGCCCTGAGTGTTTCAACTGAGATGACATATCATCTGTCTTCAAGCTTACACGAGTATGAAGCAGATATCTTATCATATGTACGCTTTTCCGAATCTGAAGATAAATGGAGGGAATTGTGCAACGCTTGATTAGGGCATTAAAGAAGTTGGTGTCCTTCAAGATGTCGACAGGCAGACGGTAAGTTGGATTTTGTTGCCCTCTAGCCACATCCAAATAGCAGTTGCTCTTAGCAATTGAAACCCATTCCGCATGTGGAAGTAACTCTTCGTCAGTTAAAGTGATAGTTGGTGCAGAGGCAACAAGTATATCAGATGATGTGATGTCAGCCATTAAGATCTGATAGTTACATATACAACACAAACCATATCCAGGAAATTTGTTAGGTTAAGACACTGATAGTCATTATGACCAAATCATAGCCCAACATGTACAGAACTTAAGAAAGTTGGATATGACAAATATGAAGACATAGGATGTAATGTAATCAAGATGCAAAACTTATAAGTGTATGCTAAACTTTGAGAGGACATAAAAAGATAATACCACAAGCAAAATTGACAAAAAATGTATGTTAACTCGCAAACAGCAACTCGCTTTGGAACAATAATTTGAGCAACTCGCATAACACAACACGCATAGGTAACAGTTGGAAATCAACTCGCATACTACAAAACATGTGAGGTAAGTCGCATATGGCAACTCGCATCCAACAACTCGCTTTGGTCATAGAGTAACACGCATAGGATAAAGTATGTGATAACTCGCATACATCAAAATGTATGAGGCAAGTCGCATATGGCAACTCGCATGTATCAACACGCTTTGGTCAAACAAGGCTGGACAACACGTATAGGGTAACACGCATACCCTATACAGAGGCAACTTGCATATAGCAACTCGCATTCAATAATATACAACAACAACTCGCAATCAAGCAAATGGGAAACACGCTATAAAGGAACTTGCAAGGCAACTCGCATACAAGAAATTATAGGCAACTCGCTAATAAGAACATATCAAGCATGACTCAATTAAACATTCGCATAATCAAGACACATGATAGAAAACACATGGATACATCATACGCCTAACAGGATCATTATTCAACAAACAAAGGCACCAACCAAACCAAGTCCAATACCCATTTCACACAATACATACTCAAACTCAACACACATCAAAAATTAATCCAATTAACTCATCTACTCAACCCCAACAGATAACATGATGTACGCACCCCTATACATTATCATCAGAAACTACTTTCAACATCATTAATCAAAACAAACAAACCTATGGTCGGTGAGAAGATCGAGATGAGAGAGAAAGACACAATCTGCACAATGGATAAAGATAGGAAATGGTTCAAGTACTAGTCAAGATAACGATATGATAAACAAGATCATATAGCAAGAAGAACATACTACACACTCACAAATCGTTAACTCGCTAAGTAGAGAGTTGAGAGAGAGAGAATATGTTTTAAAACTTTGTTTGAAAAAAAAATGCGTATTGACCATGAGGCAACTCGCGACCTTAAGTAAACAGGTTTAGCAAGTTGAAACTTTCAGTCCTTATACTTAGCAACACGCATACCAGGTAACACGCATGCAATCAACTCGCAATAAGTTAATACGCATGAACCAAATAAGCAACACGCATTCTATCAATTCAGCAACACACATTCTATCAACTCGCATGAGCTATAGTAGCAACTCGCATATTGTAAAATCATAACAAAGGATGCTTAGCTAAAAAGACAGTTATATCAGTTCAGAAAACATACAGTTAAACAACTTATGACACACCACGAATCATAAAATAACCCCACATAGCAAGAACAACCAGACCTCACAATTAAGAAATCAGATGCATGCAACCTTAAGTCAAACCCAAGTATTAAAGCACAACAGAAGGTACACAATTCTCCCCCTCAATTAATGATACTAGATGAAATGTAATCATTGATTGATACAGTAACATGATAGTAGGTCTATAAGAGCTTAAGTATGTGATTGTAAAGACGAGTAAAGGTAAAGATTATTAAGGTTCTGTTCGAACTTCATCTAAAGCCCCGTGTCATTGTTGAATGACATTTCTAGGACCGTAGATGTTATCGATAACAGAAAAATGTAAAAACGAGTGTAGTGATTAATTAATTAATTAAAAAAATATGTGTAATAAAAATTTGTAATTTTTTTTAAATAAAAATTTGTACAAAAATCTAATGAGAATGAGTCCTGAAAAGAGGTGATCAGGAGTCAGAGTACGAGGTACATCAATTATGACAAGCTAAAGTTCCAGAGTGAGCAGTCTTCATTTCTGTTGGAAACCAAGTCATGATGTTCATGAAAGAATTGAGCATTGTACCTGAAAAAGACTGAGCACACTTTGCACTAATAGCACATGTAGTATTGCAAATAAGTGGGTTAGTGACAGGTGTATCCTCAATTTTAGATGTTGTACAGTCAGGTCTAGGAGTATCATTAATAGAAATCCCTTTAAGTCCAACATTCTTGAAGATTTTACCAGTGGGCATCCACTTAAGACAAGATCTAGGTGAGTAAGTCCGTTTGGTACCTGTGAACTTAAATAGTCTACCAGTAGGAATCCACTTGAAACAACTGCTAGCAGAATTAGATGAAGCCAAATCCCTGTTCTGAACATAGGTCCTTTTACTATTAATTTGTTTCTTAGGGGATTGGTCAGCCATTTGATGCATCTTAAATGGACTAGATGAGCTCCTTATGTTCCTAAACTTAGAGTTTTGAGCCTTCAGCTGGGGATTTTTGTTCGTCATATCTGAATGAATTAGTGAAGTGACTGGTTTTGGCAAATCTATATTCTCATCAACTTGGGAGGCAAGCTTAGATTTTGATGATTTAAATCTTTCTGGCTTAAATGCATTGGGTTGCCTAGTTACAAGTCGTTTAGTGGCATTACGAACAGTTGGTATCTCCAACGTTGATGGCTTTGCAAACTTAGTATTCACTTTATTTCCCATATTCTTTCTAAGCTCATTTTTTAATGCAACGATAGTGAAACTCTTATCCTGAATTTGGGTTTTGAGGGCATCAATGTCAGCTAACATGGAGTTGATTTGATCTATCTGTTTTGTCCTACATTCTAAAGAGTTCTTCTTCAAGGATTCATTTTCTCTTAACAAATTAGCTACACATAGAGCTAGTTCCTCATTCCTAGATTTAATTGCATCACTAGTTTCACAGTCCATGATGTTCATACCCATATTCATGTTCATTTGAATGTCTGATATTTGTTTTTTCAGATTACAAATGGTTGAGTCTTTGTCTAGAATCTGTGTTTTTAATTGGTTAATTTCAAAAAATTTATGAAATTCTGGGAATTCCGGATTTGTGCATACATTTGAAACAGGAGAACTTTCTTCCTTTTGCTGTATTGCAATTTCCAAGGAAATGCAGTGATTTTCAAGAATCGAATATTTGTTAGAAAGTTCATCAAATGCCCTTTTTGAAACCATATCATTTGTTTTAAAACTTGCAGACTCAGTCTCAACCATATCCATTGTTGTAAGGCAATTATCAGAATCATGTTTATCCTTAAATTCAAATGGTTTGGATACGTTACCCGATGCATTGTGTTGTGCATTCAAGAGTAGTTCATCAGATGACACCAGATCATTCATCTGGCTGACACTTGCATCCACATAACTTATACTAAGTGTCAATGAATTTCTGTCAGTTTCAGGCTCCTCAGTCTCTGATCCTTTGCATTCATTGTCAGCAGATACAACATCCGATGCCATCCCAACTTCATCGCTGTAATCAACTGATTGTGCCCTACATTCGTTCATATTTCTGATCACTGCATCCCCTTCAGATATAACATCATTGTCATTAATCTATGACATCCCGCATTTAGCACCATTCGGCCTCTTAACTGACACATCACCTGATAATTCATAATTATCCCTCAGATGTTCCTGGACTTCATCGTCATTAGCTTTAGCAGTCTCCTGAATGTACATTTCCATATTATCCATTAATCGGACGAATGTATTGATGAATTCCTGAATTTTCATTCCAGTATGCTTTTTGAAGGAAATACTTGTCAAGTGCTGATCAAAATTTGCAGAATATTCCTCATTGATAAATGGCTGGAATTTGTTGTGAATCATCCGGAGTACGACATGGAATCATCCTTCATTATTTTCCCTTTGATGAGGTGAATCTTCAATTGTTCAAAGTATTGTAGCAATGTTCTCTTCAGTGAAGGTAAGTCCTGACGGAAAAGAGCACTACATGTTCGATCCATGGACGTGGATAAAACTTGTGAGACATGAGAGTGAAGCAGTAAATAAGGTTCAATGCTGAATTCAATATGTAATTGCTGCTGAGGTTCATTTGGATTGGACTCAAAGTATGAAACGTTCTGATTATCATTGGTTGAATCTGTTAAGGTCAGGTTTTCTGAGTAGTACATACTTTGTTTGCAGTCCACTGAGTCATATAGTTTGAGCACATTAGAAATTACTGGATCAGTGGTATAATCCATGAGTGCCAGATTTTACGGGATTTTATTATTCTTTGATTAAACCGGGAAATGATTCTTTCACGGGATTTTACTAAACCAAAAGAACAACAGTAAGAATGTAGCATGACGAAGTGACAAGTCTCAATAGACAAGTAGCTAAGCAGTCAACTCGCTAGACCGTCAACTCGATTTAAAGACCAGTCGCTTAAAGAAACAACTCGCTTCAAACCCAAGTCGCTTACAGAGACAACTCTTAACCACCAAGTCGCTTAAACCAACTCGCTAACAATACAACTCTCTTAATAGCCAAGTCGCTTTAACTCTCAAGTCGCTTAAAGAAACAACTCACTAAATAGCCAAGTCGCATGAACCAACTCGCTAACAACAAAGAAGCAACTCGCTTACAAGAAATGCAACTCTGTAGCTCAACTCGCTTCGTACATTTATCAAAAACAACCACTTTATCACTCAAAAACAGCCAAACCACGATGATTCAAGCCTTCCAACTCAAAACCTAAACACATATGACGATCCTAAACACAAAACTACAATCAAAATTCAAACTTTAACACTAGAGGTTGACCAAATGATTCAAACTCTCCTAAACACTTATAACCCCAAAAACCTTATGAAATCCACCAAAACAAAGAGCATGAAAGATGAGTGATCAAACCATGGCTCTTGATACCAATTTTAAGATATAGGATTTCACAAACACATCAAAGCACAAACATATGTGGCGTATATAAGTTTTAGAGAGAGAAAGGGAGATGTTCTAGTGAGAGAAACACATAGAAGGTTAGATTGCAAATGAACATCCAACCCTCTCCCTTGTGGGGAGAGGGCTATTTATACAAAGAAGCACGCCCTCCTTCGGGCTGTGGATCAGGCATACAGTGGGTAAAGACCCGTCCTTCCTCCACGGTGTTACACTAGACTATACTATGCTAACAACTAACTAACAAATAACGTAATAAATGGTATGTCTACGAGCTAACTTAAGCTAGATAATAATTGGGGTGACTGATGCTTTACAATAGAATTTCCAATTCCTAACAGATTCTCATTTAGGTCCTTTACGAAGGCGAGATCACGCTATTCTACAAGTCATCCAAGCAAAGAGTCCTTGATTGATTTGTCCATCCACATGATTTCTATAGCATATCTTGTAATTCATATTTCACGTAGTTGTTGTGTAATAGTTGTGTAAAGGTTTAGTTTTACCTCGTGGAAGAACTCGTTATTTAGCTTTGTACCGAAAAAAGTGTAGGCGACGTTGTGAGGCTTCTCCGCCAAGTTGAAGGAGCTTGTTGACATAGTGCTTCAACTCTCGAGTGGGGTACTCGGGGAGTGGAGTAGGGCAAGGAAGGTGTTCTTGTAGCAGAACCACTATAAGTCACTTGTGTCGCTACTTTCTATCCTTTACTTTACTTGCATTCTTTACTTACTTTATTTGTTGCTTCGTACTATTTATTCATCCATACGAATTCACATAAGATCGAATCTAAATCTTTGAAAGTTAAATTAAAATCGATAAAACTATTCAACCCCCCCTTATAGTTTTTCACAAATCTCTTCTCTTGAAGCAGATTCACTTTTCATTTTCTCTTCATCTTCTATGATTTTCTGAATTTCCTCTCCAGTGGCTTGGATAATCTTACCATTTTTAAGTTGATATGTTATCAAGCCAACAACTGATGAAAATTCAGCTTGATTTGTAGGAACTGAATCTGATGGTTGAGTGAGATTGAGTTCATGAATGGTAGTTGATTTTCGTGAAGCTCAAAGATCATACTATCTTTGTAACAATTCGCATTTTCGGGTCACTATTCATTTTTTTACTATTCACTTTTTACTATTCACTCAAGAAATTTTTATTTCACATTCTCGTAAGATAAATTATTTTAGTAATGACCTGAGAGTTTGACAATCGTTAGATCATTTTCGCAAAAGTTATTAAGAAAACATCGTCTTAAAGTTTCGTTTTGGTCGGAGCACCATTTCAACATCCCGCGCATAACGAAAACCAACTCTGACAATTTTCCCCACATCAGATTAATTTTTAGATCACTCATAATTAATTAGAGAATTTTTAAGATTTCATTTAAATTTTACCAAATAAACCATAAGCCGTACGAGACTAAACTTACGTTTTAAACAATTCTACTTAGACCCAGACTTAACCATTCTTGCACTGTATTTCCTAAGATGTTTAGAAACTTGTACATTTTTGAAAAATTCAAACATATTTCCCTCCTCCTTTGACCATAAAGAAATTAACCTTGTATGCGTTCTACATTTTGATTAAATCGCGTAACTTTTAGACTTCACGTATAACTGTTAAGTTATCCCACGTACAACGAAAACCACATTTTGACATCTCATATCACTTTTAGACTAATTTTAGTCTACTCTAAATAAATCCACGGCCATTTCCCTGAAATCTCGTTCTTTTATGATAAATTGCATTTTACGCGTTTTTGACCCGTGTTTCCAGCTTTAAGCAGTGTTTTTGCACCCAATGAAACTTATCCCTCATTTTATATTTTTAGATGGAGTATAATGATGAGTTTCATCATTCCTTCAAGTTTCGTATTTTTACGATACCCAATTTTACGTTTTATAACTTAACAACTTACCGTTAGCGATTTTCGGAACCAAACTACACTCCATAAAATCAAGATAATATCAAGAAGTTCCAATCTTATCCACCACCTCACCATATGAACGTGTATAAACACATGTAGGGATGATATTTGATCATTCCTTAGATCATTACAAGTATACAACTTAACCGTGGTTAGTTTTTAACCCAATATATAGTTAACTCCTAAATTTTCCCTATAAATACCAAGCTAAAAACTACATATTTTCTTGCACCACACCTCTTTATCTATCAAAGTCCTAAAACCCTAAGGCACTTATCTTATATTTTGTAAGAAAGTTAACTAGTTTTTGAAAGAAAACTAGTGTTTGATCTTCGTTCTTGGAAGTTTTCAAGAAATAGTCGTTATAATCTTCAAATAACTTCAAGTCTCCAAAAAGACGTTGTTATAATCTTATTTTCTTCTTCGGGTTCTCAAGATGGCGTTGTTATAATCTTCTAATAGCCTCGAGTTTTCGAAAATTACAAATTCTACGTTGAAGCTCCGCTTATATTTCCTTTTTCCATAATACTCAATCATTCTATATTAAGGTAAGTATTTATAAAACTCAAACTTATTTAAATACTTATAAACTTTGTTAGTTTATTTATTATATTTATAAACTCTTAATATATCATATAATCAAGTAATTAAAATACATGTTTTACGTATTAAGCACTACAACACTAGGGAACTTCATGTGAGGGTTTCATTTGGGTAAACGGATCGACGAGTTGCTGGATTTACGAATTAAAGTGTCCTAGCTCCTCGAACGTTTACTGCATGACCTCTGAATTATGATGGCCCGAACGGTAGTACGAGATATACAAACTAAAACCATTTCTATAAACAAACATACAAATACTACATCATGATCAATATAAGGACGTATATAGGCATGTTTATACTTTCGTCGTTATTCAACCTAAGAGTTGACATCATATTCTAGGTTATACGTAGAGACTTCCAGGCTTATCCATCGATTCCGTTATACGTTGTGATATCATTTTTAAGGTGAGTTTCATAGCCCCTACTTTTATATGTTTTGAATTACTTTTGGGGGAGATACATGCTCAACTATTTTCATTTAATTTCACAAGTAATCTAAACTTTTGATGATTACCGTGAGTTCATAGCCCCACTTTCTATTACTTAATTGTTTTACAAACCCTTGGGGGAGATACATGCTCGACTATTCATTTACTTTCACAAGTACTCTAAACTTTTAAGGATTACCGTGAGTTTTCATAGCCCCACTTTCTATTAATTGTTTACAAACTTTTGGGGGAGATACATGCTCAACTACTTGCTTTTACAAATATAAATACTCGAAACATTTACACTTTTATGCTACGCTATACTTTTTATACTTGATTGCATAATACTTGATAGCATTTATACTTGGTTGCATTACACTTGATTGCATTATACTTGATTGCATTATATACTTGATTTCGTTATACTTGATTGTGTTATACTAAACTTGAATGTCTCCCAACATACACGGAGCAGTCCCCTCGTTCGCATGATAAGTCTCCTTGGATAACACATGCATTGGGTTTCGGAGATGAAGTAAAACTAATGCTATTAATTTTCTTATGAGCAACACAAAGTCTCCTTGGATAACACACGCATTGGGTTTCGGAGATGAAGTAGAACCAATGATATTACTTTCCTTGTGAGCATCATACCCACCTGAGGTTTCTGGAGACGGAGTGGAGACTCATGGCTACTTGCATAAGTTTTGATGCATGTGTACGTGATCAATATACTAGTTACATACTTGAAACATTTATACTTTTAACTACTATGATACATGCATACATGATTGACGTACTATTTTTAGCAGTGGGTTGTAAACACACAGGTTGCAAATTTTGTATGAGCGGAATTTGGAACTGAGTGGATTTACAATGCCTTAGCTGTGTGAACATTCTTTAAAAGCTTTTTAACTTATTCAAAACAAACTCTATGAACTCATCAAACATTGTGTTGACACTTTAGCATGTTTATCTCAGGTCAATAAGGCGATAGCTATTGCATGGAACTTAGAGTCGCACGACATATTTTGAAGACTTACGCTTTTATAATTTACCATTCGAAACATTTTGTAAACATTTATATATTATACTTTGGGACCTCATTGTTTGTAACTCTGATTTCATTAATCGAATAGTAACTTTTCAAAACGTCTCATTTAGAGGTCGTTTTCTATAACTTGTACTTTGTATTATGAAGTAGCACCCCAATGACACAATCTTCTGCATCGATATTTTGGGGGTGTTACAGGTTGGTATCAGAGCATTGGGTATATAGAACTAGGTTGCATTTAGAGCCTAGACTATAACTACTATATACGTTACCTTCCTCCCTATCGCCTTGCACACTTTAGACCTTTTCGTAATTTTAGCACCTAAGAGAGATTTCTTTGAACTGATTGAAACACCGAACATCATATGAGTCGATTAGTCCAAGCATTGCATAGTTACTCCTAAATTATACATAGCCTGATCACCTATGTCTAATTCAGGAAGAATCATGCAATGAAGGGAGTATTAGTCTCATATGTGTAAGCAATTCCATAATTGAGCCAAATTTTCAAAAGACTTTCTTCAAAACCACTTATTTCCTAGCTTGATTCTAGTGACAGTTCTTGTCTGATGAGTTGCGAAAATCAAGCTAAGAGTCAAGTTGTTAAACCGATTTAGCCTAATCGCATGACAGTTCTTGTCTGATGAGTTATGGGATTAAGTAAAAATCGGTTACCTATAGGTCTTTTGAGGGTTATACTCAAGTATGGGAAAGTTTGCCTCATCAAACCTTGCCATAAGAGAGTATGTCTTTAGAACGGGCAATAGTCGCGATAGTCACAAGAACGTACCTAATTAGATAAGAAACCCATATACTTGAGCTTTGACGTAATCCCTTAGACTATGCACACTGTAAGTAGTGAACATCAACAGAACTTCGGGACGAAGTTCCCTTTAAGGGGTAGGTACTGTAACAATTCGCATTTTCAGGTCACTATTAAATTTTTTACTATTCACTCCCTAAATTTTTATTTCACATTCTTGTAAGATAAATTATTTTAGTAATGACCTGAGAGTTTGACAATCGTTAGATCATTTTCGCAAAAGTTATTAAGAAAACATCGTCTTAAAGTTTCGTTTTGGTCGGAGCACCATTTCAACATCCTGCGTATAACGAAAACCAACTCTGATAATTTTTCCCACATCATATTAATTTTTAGATCACTCATAATTAATTAGAGAATTTTTAAGATTTCATTTAAATGTTACCAAATAAACCCTGAGCCGTACGAGACTAAACTTACATTTTAAACAATTCTACTTAGACCCAGACTTAACCATTCCTGCACTGTATTTCCTAAGATGTTTAGAAACTTTTACATTTTTGGAAAAGTCAAACATATTTCCTTCCTCCTTTGACCATAAAGAAATTAACCTTGTACGTTCTACATTTTTGATTAAATCGCGTAACTTTTAGACTTCACGTATAACTGTTAAGTTATCCCACGTACGACGAAAACCACATTTTGACATCTCATATCACTTTTAGACTAATTTTAGTCTACTCTAAATAAATCCACGGTCATTTCCCTGAAATCTCGTTCTTTTCTGATAAATTGCATTTTACGCGTTTTTGACCCGTGTTTCCAGCTTTAAGCAGCGTTTTTGCATCCAATGAGACTTATCACTCATTTTATATTTTTAGATGGAGTATAATGATGAGTTTCATTATTCCTACAATTTTTGTATTTTTACGATACCCGGTTTTACGTTTTATGATTTAACAACTTACCGTTAGCGATTTTCGGAACCAAACTACACTCCGTAAAATCAAGATAATATCAAGAAATTACAATCTTATCCACCACCTCACCATATGAACATGTATAAACACATGTAGGGATGATATTTGATCATTCCTTAGATCATTACAAGTATACAACTTAACCATGGTTAGTTTTTAACCCAATATATAGTTAACTCCTAAATTTTTCCTATAAATACCAAGCTAAAAACTACATATTTTCTTGCACCACACCTCTTTATCTATCAAAGTCCTAAAACCCTAAGGCACTTATCTTATATTTTGTAAGAAAGTTAACTAGTTTTTGAAAGAAAACTAGTGTTTGGTCTTCGTTCTTGGAAGTTTTCAAGAAAGATTCGTTATAATCTTCAAATAACTTCAAGTCTCCAAAAAGACGTTGTTATAATCTTCTTTTCTTCTTCGGGTTCTCAAGAAGGCGTTGTTATAATCTTCTAATAGCCTCGGGTTTTTGAAATTTACAAATTCTACGTCGAAGCTCCGCTTATATTTCCTTTTTCCATAATACTCAAGCATTCTATATTAAGGTAAGTATTTATAAAACTCAAACTTATTTAAATACTTATAAACTTTGTTAGTTTATTTTTTGTATTTATAAACTCTTAATATATCATATAATCAAGTAATTAAAATACATGTTTTATGTATTAAGCACTACAACACTAGGGAACTTCATGTGAGGGGTTCATTTGGGTAAACGGATCGACGAGTTGCTGGATTTACGAATTAAAGTGTCCTAGCTCCTCGAACGTTTACTGCATGACCTCTGAATTATGATGGCCCGAACGGTAGTACGAGATATACAAACTAAAACCATTTCTATAAACAAACATACAAATACTACATCATGATCAATATAAGGACGTATATAGGCATGTTTATACTTTCGCGTCGTTATTCCGAACCTAAGAGTTGACATCATATTCTAGGTTATACGTAGAGACTTCCAGGCTTATCCATCGATTCCGTTATACGTTGTGATATCATTTTTTAAGGTGAGTTTCATAGCCCCTACTTTTATATGTTTTGAATTACTTTTGGGGGAGATACATGCTCAACTATTTTTATTTAATCTCACAAGTACTCTAAACTTTTGATGATTATCGTGAGTTCATAGCCCCACTTTCTATTACTTAATTGTTTTACAAACCCTTGAGGGAGATACATGCTCGACTATTTTCATTTACTTTCACAAGTACTCTAAACTTTTAAGGATTACCATGAGTTTTCATAGCCCCACTTTCCATTAATTGTTTACAAACTTTTGGGGGAGATACATGTTCAACTACTTGCTTTTACAAATACAAATACTCAAAACATTTACACTTTTATGCTACGCTATACTTTTTATACTTGATTGCATAATACTTGATAGCATTTTTACTTGGTTGCATTACACTTGATTGCATTATACTTGATTGCATTATATACTTGATTTCGTTATACTTGATTGTGTTATACTAAACTTGAAAGTCTCCCAACATACACGGAGCAGTCCCCTCGTTCGCATGATAAGTCTCCTTGGATAACACATGCATTGGGTTTCGGAGATGAAGTAAAACTAATGCTATTACTTTCCTTATGAGCAACACAAAGTCTCCTTGGATAACACACGCATTGGGTTTCGGAGATGAAGTAGAACCAATGCTATTACTTTCCTTGTGAGCATCATACCCACCTGAGGTTTCTGGAGATGGAGTGGAGACTCATGGCTAATTGCATAAGTTTTGATGCACGTGTACGTGATCAATATACTAGTTACATACTTGAAACATTTATACTTTTAACTACTATGATACATGCATACATGATTGACGTACTATTTTTAGCAGTGGGTTGTAAATACACAGGTTGCAAGTTTTGTATGGGCGGAATTTGGAACTGAGTGGATTTACAATGCCTTTACTGTGTGAACATTCTTTAAAAGCTTTTCAACTTATTCAAAACAAACTCTATGAACTCACCAACCATTGTGTTGACACTTTAGCATGTTTATCTCAGGTCAATAAGGCGATAGCTATTGCATGGAACTTAGAGTCGCACGACATATTTTGAAGACTTACGCTTTTATAATTTACCATTCCAAACATTTTGTAAACATTTATATATTATACTTTGGGACCTCATTGTTTGTAACTCTAATTTCATTAATCGAATGGTAACTTTTCAAAACGTCTCATTTAGAGGTCGTTTTCTATAACTTGTACTTTGTATTATAAAGTAGCACCCCAATGACACAATCTTTCGCTGCGATATTTTGGGGGTGTTACAATCTTCATCTCCAAAAATATTCTTCTTGCTTTTGGTGTCTTCAGTTGGTTGGGCAAAAGAGAATGTAGGGATGTTTGCAGCTTGTGTGATTCGACTGATGAGATGGGCCTATGATTCTCATATTCCAGATTGTTGGGTTAAGGCTCTGATGGCTTTGGACTATCTACCAAATGGAGAGACCAATGGCTTTTCAGGGATGGGTTTCAGAGTGGTCTCAACTAGCTTCTCTCCCTCAGCAGTATGATAAACTACCAGATGAGAACGCAGCCTGAAGTAGGTGTAGGATGTCAGTGGGTGAGGTTTTTAATCTCATCAACAATGGAAGTCTACTGAGCTTCATCAGACTCAGTCATTGTTAGTCTTTTTCTAGGGCCCAATACTAAGGATTTGTAATTTTCAGTGAAGGAAGTCTTGATCTCTGTAATGTCTGAGGCCATTTGAGTTTGATCAGACTCCATTTTGGACATCCTTTTGTCAGTTGACCATGCAAGGGATTTGTATGATCTAGCTTTGGAGTTGAGACATGATCGAATTTTAGAGACTGAGACACGATGTCTGGGAACCTTAAACGCAACCATTTTAGAGACTAAGACATAGGTTAGGGATCCAAGTGATTTTTGAACACGTTCAGTGTCCTGACGATTATGTTTTAATCATTTCTTGATGTTGAGTTTCTGTTCTGTATAACCACGTCCAACTTCACAATGCTTATCATCCATATCAGTAAGAACATGCTCAGTTATATAATCACCAAGTAATTGAAGATGCGATGCTATACTTTTTTAAGTGATAGGTTTGTCCGAGTATTCAAGTGATAAAGGAAGAGGAGACTTAGCTTGAGAGCTTTAAGGAGGAGTTGGTACTTTGGTAGTTTCTTCTTCAAGGATATGAGGAATTTGGCAAGGTTCATCAACATCTATCATTTCCTCCTTAACAAGAGTGATCTCTTCCTCCTCATCAGGTAGTGTAAGCATGAGCATCATCATCATCAGAATCTAATATTTCCTGCATTTCACCAATTTTCAATGGGAGTGTTTTGTGACCCTCATCAGTGAATTCAGAAGAGTCCATTGAATCCGTGGGATCTTTTTGGGGTCTATCAGGCAAAGGTTGTGATGAACTAGTGCCTTCATTGGGATCTTTTAATATTTATGATAAATGACCCTGAGGAACTGAGTGAAGTTCAGATTCCTCAAAAGTGTGACCCTCAAGCCCAAACTGCTATTTGTCATGGACCATGTAAGGAATTGGTAGCTCAGTCTCGGGCTTAGGAAACCCTAAACCATCATCATTCTTAAGTTCATTCATGAGGGCTTTGTATCTTGTATAGGTTTGAGAGAGACTTTCACCATCCTGAGATTTGAAAGTATTATATTCAATTTTCAGGTCTATAACCCTGTTTTCCTTGATATCCGAGTGAACTTCAAAGTTATGAATCAAGTCGGTCCATACTTGCTTGGCTGCAGGACAACCAAAGATTGATTCCATTATATCATATGTTTTTTTTTGGTTAAAAGGTTTTTACACACAGTGAATATATTACTTAAAAAAAAAACATTTAAATACATAGGATGTGAGTGAGTCTCACATCTCAGCCCGTTACATAGGCAGCAAAGCTTACTGTAGGATCAAAAACTAGTTATTAACATTTAGAAAACAACTAAACTGGTTATACTAAAAAGGGTCTTTATTTAAGTAACATGGGGAAGCATTTTTTACTTTGACGTACACTACTTAAGGGGTGTTTGTTTCGGCTTATATAGCCGGTATGTGACTTATTTGGTTTTGGGCTTATGTTTCATAAGCTCACTTTTTTGTGGTTTATTTTTAAACTTTTCGGCATATATTAACTTAGATGAGCTAAAAAGTTTAAAAATAAGCCACAAAATGTGAGCTTATGAAACATAAGCCCAAAACAAATAAGTTATAAGCCGGCTATATAAGCCGAAACAAGATGTTTCTTTTCCAATTAATGGAATCGAGAATGTTCATAAAATCTTTTTTGTCTTAATTAAGATGCTAAAGTAGAAAGAATCTCCAAACCTATAGTTCTTCACTAACACCGTCTTCTTGAGTTTTGTTATTCAAGAAAACTAAAGAAATATAAAGTAAACATTTAAAAGAGTAACTTTTATTCTATTCATTTTCTTTCTTTCTTTCTTTCTTTCTTAAGGGCCAGTTTGGTTCGTGGGGTTCACTAGGTTTAGACTGAAAGATATATGAATTCAGTTGTTTGGTTTGCTTAAATTGATTGTGACGTGAGGGGTTGATCCCCAAATTCCCAGCCCCACCCCACTTATTGGGTTTTCAATATTTACACATATTTTTTTATTTTAAAAATTCTCAGCCACATGCTAAAGTGAATTATGTCTCATTTTTATTCTTTGTATTTAAAAAAACTGCATTTTATGTAAAAATAATTAACTTTTAAAGCATATGTATTTTTTCTCTCTCCACTCATCAAATCCAAATTCAAATCCAAATCCTAAACCCATCTACAAACCAAACGGGCCCTAAATACTACTTTAGAACACAACTTATTATTATTATTATTATTATTTTTTTCATTTTTTTTTCTTCCTTTACTCTAACTCACTCGGGTGCGTTTGGTAGAGAGAAATTCAGAGAAAAGAAATGAAGTAGAGAATAGAATCTCAGAGAATAGAAATCAGTAGAGAATTTTGTTCAATTCTAATGTTTGGTAACAACAGAGACTTGAGAAATGAAATTTTATTATTTAAATAATATTTTGTCTAAATAAAAATTCTTAAAAATATTAAAAAATTATTTAAAAAAAAATATATCTTTTTTTTTAAATTTATTTTTTAAAAATTTATGTACTTTCTTTAAAAAAAATTATTAAAAAAAACTTATTTTTTTAAAATGTATTTACTTAAAAAAAAACTTGTTTTAAATTTTTTTTTTTAAAATGTATTTATTTAAAAAAAAACTTATTTTTTTTAAAAAATAATTTTAAACTTATTTTTTTTTAAATATATATATTTTTTAAATATTTTTAAAATTTTTTTTTAAATGTAAAAAAAAAAAAAAAAAAAAACATTTTAAAAAAAAAATTAATCAATTTCTCCAATTTCTTCACAAAATTAATGGAAATGAGGCTACTTAAATTACACTATTCAACTCTCTCCATTTCCCCACCAATTTCTCCAATTTCTCCGCTTTTCCATTTCTCTAACTTACCAAACACAAATGGGCACGTTTGGTAGAGAGAATTTCAAAGAAATGAAATGAAACAGAGAATAGAATTCAGAGAATAGAAATTAGCAGAGAATTTTGATAAATTCCACTGTTTGGTAACGATAGAGACTTCATCAAAGAAATAAGCAAAAAGTTTATACATACATATTTATAATAAAAAACAAAATAAAGCTGAAAATCATCTTTACGATAATGCAAATTAGTTACCATCTTTGTAGAATCTTATCTCCATTTACCAGCTCATTATTTATCATTTTCTTATTATAAGAAATACAAAACCTTGTTCCCATTAATAATGGCGTCAACACAGATCTATTCAAGCCTTTTTCAACAAATAATTATTTGTTTTGTTGATATCAAAGATATGCAAATACATATGTGAGATATGTATTCATAGATAACATGAGTCATCAAACACTTCATTCAGAATTGATTCATAAATTCCGAGTTATTCTCTTAATAAAAATTCAGATCCATCAAAAAGCAAGGATGTGCTGGTGTTGGGTTTTAAAAATGGAGATAAGATTCTATCAAGATGGTAACTACTTTGGGTAATTTGCTTTTTAAAATGAATCTAACCTCCAATTTCGATCTAAAAAACCGAACACAACTTGGGTTTGGAGATGTTTTGTGTCATGTGGAGCTCACGTGTTTTGGGTTTGTTGCCTAAAAGATAGGGAATTTGTTTTCCACTCAAAAAGTAGAAGAATACGGAGAATTGAGATCGTGTGTTAACGAAATTCTTTGAGAATTTTAAATCTCCGCTTTTTTATTTCTCTACACTACCAAACAAGGGAAATTTGCTCATTTCCATTTCTTTGGCTTTATTTCTCCCGACCAAACATGCCCAAAAATTAAAGCCATTTCCATTTCTCCATTTTCAATTCTCTTAACCAAAAACACCCAAACAACTGCCCGTACTTTCAAGAAGCACACCCAAAGAAACAACCAGACTTGAAAGTTGAAACACTAAGGGCATGTTTGGTTAAGAGAAATAAGGTAAAAGAAATGAAATTGGTTGAATTTCCTTTGTTTGGTACAGTTTAGAAATTGAAACACGGAGATTTCTATTTTCTCGAGAAATAAAATTACACTAGAACCATTTCCACTACTTTTGGGATGGAAATATTGCATAACACGGAGAATTGGGATTTGAAGCAATAGTATAAAAAGAAGTGGTCACGTGACTTTCACATTCACAAAAGAAAATTCAAACATCTTCTAGCCCTAACCAACCCCCTTTCCACTTTAGCGATCTGAAATTCATGGTTGGTGGATCTCCATTTCCGTCCTTTTTTGATGACAGCTCTTGTATTGATAATTAACAAATGATGAATTTGTGTTTAGCCACCAATCACCATGACATCTTGCACTCGACCCAAAGATTGCATCTTGCTTTGTTTAATGTTTTTTTTTTATCCATTTGAATTTGAAACTGGAATTCATTGTTAAAGATCCATTTGTTTTGTTTGTTTGACATATCAATTTTCCAATTTTGGGATTCCACTAAACTTATAAATACGAACATATATCATTGATTCTCAAAGTTGTGTTGTTTTTTCATTGTTTTTTTATAATAATAATAATAATAATAATAATATTTATATATATTTCTCAAGTCAATTTCTTTATTGTTACCAAACATGAAAATTTTAAAAATTTCTCAACATAATTTCAATTCCCTACATTTCTATTCTCTATCTTATATCATTTCTTTAAATTTCTTTCTACCAAACGTGCCCTAAAAAACATGAAGAATGTATACTCATGGTTTAAACGTACCAAATCTTCATCACAATTACCAACCACCACAACAACAACAAGCAGTCAACCAAACGAACAGCTGTACGGAGTCACAGATGAATTAGTCGATCTAGTAAAAACCTTCACTCTCGAAACATTCAAAAACTTTGATCTTCAAGGTACTACTACTACTCCATCATGTTTTTATATATTTAGTTTTTTATGTTTCTGAATTTCATAAATAACAATCAAGTGTGAAATTGTTAGATTTAGAAGAAGGAGTTATTGATGATGGTGGGAATGTGCAAAAGGATTTGTCTGACTGGCAACAGAAACACGCGTTACTTGTTTTATCTAAAGTTAAGGTTTGTCTCTTTTTTTTGTGTGTGTTTGTTGATATGTTGTTGCCTAATTGAACTAGGTAGTATATAGGTAATGTAGTACAAACCGTAAAAAAATCTATTTGAAGACAACTATAGCAAGTTAAGCTGCAACGTCCCGCCCACGATATCGTCTGCTTTGATTGCATGATTATATAGGGGTGGTTTCACAAGTAAACTACTTTGATGATTGTACTGTTACAAAATTCAAACAAAAGGGCAATCCCCTTGTGGCTACGAAGGTTCACCTGCTCTGACTCCGGGCTATCCAAAAGGGTAGTCGCCCTGGGATTAGTCGCTCGCAATGTCGAGTCAGAAACCAAGTAACCCCCCAAAAAAAACTTTAAACAACTGATTACCGGGACTTCGAACTGCCTAATTACAATTAAACAAACACTGTTTTTTACGCCGTAGCGAAATATTAGAATCCTAACGTCCAATTATTCCATATCACATAACCGTGCTCAAAAAGCAATATCGATTGCAAAACAACTCGGGTTTGCATTTGTGAAGTGACTATTCAAGGCCGTCTCAAGGTTTCATGGAGTCTAAAGCGAGTAATCCCAAAGGAAAAAAGTAGTCACTTCTTATCTATAGAAAATATATCTTCCTAGCTTGTTATGATACAAACTCTTTAATAAAGCTTTCATAATAAATACAGTTATTATAAGTTATGGTATATAGTCGGACTAATGCAACGCCAACTATTAAAAGCAGATAACTGAATACTCTCATTTACCTAAAGGAATAGTTTGGTAATTTAATAGTTATCTTAATAGTCGTGTTCTTGCAAATACTGATTATCTTAGCCCAAAATGTTTAGGATATCAGAATGATTAATCTGGTATAACAAATACTTTTAGACACACATCCCAAAACACCTTATCTGTGTCGTAGACCTTTTTGGTCAAAAGGGTAACTATGCCTCTTATACATATCTCGTTACGGTTGAAACTCCCATTGATGAATTCATAATGTGGACGCTTTGTATGAGTTCATAGAACAACGTTAAGCTTCAAGTTTTTGATAAATGAACATGTGCTATACTATCTAACTATTTTTTTTTCCTATTGTATGTACAGAACTTACTAATCTTCCTATTGTGTGTATTAAATGTTGGGTCAACAACATAATGACTGATTAACCGAAAATTAGTGTATTAGACATGAGTTGGGTAATAAAACCTATATCCAAACACCATCTACTCTTCCAAAAGCACACTAAACAAACCAATCCACATACACACACACACACAGACAACATTATCTTCATATTTTCATAATACAACACCACCAAGCTCATCTTCTTCATCTTCATCCATCAAAACTCTAAAATAGTTTAAATTTGCTGTTTTCATAATTTTGGTATGTTATAGTTTATGGCTTGGCTGGTGGTTATCTGGTTCGAGTGGTTGTTCTCTTGTTAAGAGTTATTTGAGGTTCTTTTGAGAGCATGGTTCTTTGTTGATGTGGTGTATTTCCACATCGGGCTGTATGTAAATGTTTGATATCATTTTATAAGGTGTTTTGAGACATGAATTTGGAGGTGAATTTGAAACCTTAACATTGGAGGATTTGGAGAAGAACACATACTTTTGGGGGATGTGTTATAAAACAATGCCTTCTCAAGAAGGTGATGGTGGTTGTGTGTTTTGGAAGAGAAGAGGGTGTTTGGATATAGGTTTTATAACCCAACTCATGTATAATATAGTACTAGTTTTCGGTTAACGAGTTATTATTTTGTTAACCCAACATTTAATACACACAATAAGAGGATTAACAAGTTTAGTACATATAATAATAGGAGGATTACCGAGTTTAGTACATACAATAGGAGAACAAATAGTTGGATACATACAAAAGAATTTTGTGACAAGTGAGATTCATTTTAACCCTTTAGGTTATTGTGTACCTTTATTGGTTTCTGCTACTTTGTGAGCCAAGATTTGGAATCTACAAATAATGTATTGAATGTTTTCACTTTTACAGGAACTATCGCAACTTAGATTTAGATTATGTCCACGCTACTTGAAAGAACAACAGTTTTGGAGAATTTATTTCACCCTTGTGAAGAACCATGTTGCAAAGTAAGATCTAATCTTCATCCTTTTTATGCAGTTTTAATTAGTGTTCTCAACTGTCTTCATCAATGAAGTTTTCGTAATAGGAGGGAATCTTTTCGCTCTATCTTTTCTGAGTAATTGTTTCGATGGAACTATGCAACTATATATAGAAACGAAATTACATCAGCATAACATATTCTTATTTATTCCCACATCTTTAGGATAATTATATATTCTTTTTATAAATGAGCCTAAATGAGCCTAATTTTCACTTGGTAATTAAGCATTAGAAGATCATTTGACCGTGGTTATGCTTAATTTGGTGTGATGTAAGATGCAGATGAGATTATGATCCCCATTTTGTGACTAGAAATGGAGCTGACACTCGCAATATAGGAAATGAAAGAAATTGTCATAAACAAATTGAACCCTTGATGCTCCACGTAGAAGGAACTATTTTCAGTGTTGCCCTTTTACGTTGATGTTTGGTCAATATAATAATGCACATGTCTGCACAAAAATAGTGTTGCTGTTATGTTGACATGCTTTATGGTGTTTATTACCTTAAAGTTCACGTAGCTGATTATTGGATCACAACCAACCAAAACCAGTTCAACCATTGTTTGGGTTAAGACTAGCCAAGGTCACAGTTTTAATCCATTTTTTTTTTAATTATTATTTCAAATGGGTTATTGAGGAGGAAAATCACCTAAAATTACTTTTTAATGCATACAATCTCGTAAATCGATTTATTTAATGATCTGGAATATCATTGTAATAATTTTGTTTACAAAATCATCAGATATGAGTTGCACGCCATACGGTTAGAGAAACTTAAACAGATTGAAATAGAGAAGAAGAAAGATATGAATAACAATGGATATGAAGTTGAAATGTTAGAAACAAGGAAGCCAACGAAAATGGAACCTGAAACTTCTCTGGAATAGATGCTGGATCATACTGACAACCAACGCGAAAGGAAACACGAGGTATTCTTACTCATTCTACCATCTCTATAAAGGATATGTGAATTCTTGTATAGCTTCTGATACTTTCAGAACTTTCATTATATACACTTAGTTACCGAATAGACCAACACATCATGAAAGTTTCTGGTGAAATAGATTTAAGTAGTCACCGACATTCAAGCCGAGTCACCTCTTGTAGATCACATGTGCCCCATCTACAACAGTCAACAACAATTGCCTTCTCTGCCTCCGCAATGAAAAGACTATAATATCTTTGAAGACATGGACATTGGGCCAAAGTCATATCAGGAACCCATGTTTTCTATCAAATTCCTGAACATGCAATCGACTAGACTAGCGTTTCTCCTTTATTATGAAACTCATGGATGTATATTGCTTTAAGTACATAAGGAAAAAAAATCAGAATAGCAACGAGGTATATGGTAAATGACTGACATGATTAAGTATGCCACATCAATTTTCACCAACTTAAGGAACATGTATATATCCTTGAATGGTAAGCAGTGTGCGGATTTTTTCATCCAGTCCACTATAACCCATATAACATCATAACCCCTTATTAGTGTCTTTGGCAATTTAAACACAAATCTCATAGTAATGAATTTTGTTTTTGATGCTCGGCTTTTACTTGAAAACATGCATCACACATGTTAGCATATTACATATGTAGTAATTGTTTACTTTAAACTTGGCCATTAGTAGACTTAGGAGCTTCATCTAGCAAAATTACATTTGGCTTACTCGATCATGTCCAAAATAATCTTCATATACCATGTTTGGCTCTTTAAAGTTGTCTCGCAAGGTACTCGTAGCAGTATATACTATATAAGCATGTCCTTTTTCATAATAGAGTTGTTATCGCTTTTCTAATCAGGTGGCGTGTTCATGGATTTAGATAAGAACATGGGTTATACCTATGGCTTTGTTGCCTTATGTCTATGCCTTTAAAATGAGGCTGACTTGTGGCGGTAGAGACAATTTGTGACGGGAGCATTTTTGTGTTTGCATGAGGCGAGTCGGCTTGATGTTGGTGGTAATGTCGCGCTTGTATTTTGAGTCCATTACGCAATCTTAACCACGGTGCTTTCACGTTTTATGGAGTTGCTCATGTCTCCTAGAAAACACTTGAGGTTAGTTTCGGTCTTAGGTATGTTCAAACTAAAGCTAAGTACTTACGCAGAAGTTCGATATTTCGGTCACAGTTAAGTAGTTAACCAATTTAGGCTCACCCATATTGGTAGTGCTCTCGTCAAAGTACAATTTATTGCAGAGTTATGATGGGATCCGATATGTTTGTGGCCTCACGTAAGGCCTTACTTATGAAACCCAACTTCTAGTTTTATTATGTTAGGGTGAATGTAGATCTTGCAAAATCATCATACTTTGTGAATCTACTCAAGTCATCTAGTTTGACTAGACAAAAGGGGACCGAACTCACTAACCCATTAGGCTTACTTATGGTGGATTGTAAATGTCAGTTGACTCTGGAATATTGTTCAAGTTTATATTGCATATAAGCTGGAAATCTGGTGTTTAAAGTTGGTATTAGAGCGACCCTTAGGTGTTGGGGTGTGTGACGTTACTCAGTAAGGACGTTATTGTGTTTTGAGGAGTGAGAAGTGAGAAGTATGGGCATGTCCCAGTGAGAACTCTCACAACACTGTCACAGAAGGGAGATAATGGGTTCATCCGTTCATGTGTAGGTACGTACGTAAGTCTTGACCTAACCAAACAAAAAGCGTGTTGGTGCTACAAGCACAATGCAATACATAAAAGTTCTGTAGTTAAGCATGCTTTTAGCGAGTGTGGTACCCGACTCCTTGGGGGTCTTTGTTCGGTATACAAGAAGAAAGCCGTGCGTGAGGGGCAATACAAGCCATATGATGATCGTGGTTGGTGGCGGTTATACTTGATATTATCAACTCTTCTGTCCCATAAGTTTCTTTTCAGGAAGTAGTATAATTATACTTAATATTTTAGTCCTATATGTTACAAATCAGTTACAAAGAACGTAGCAATACTAACAAACAAAATGAAAGAAACTTTACTAACATATCTTAACAAAAAGAATTAGAAAATAAAATTTTACACTATAGTTGATTGCAGAGTATAGCTTAAGCTTGTTCAGACTTGAGACTTGAATTCACTTGATTAGGTGTTTGCAGCTATCTCTAATCTTTGGCCCAAAATTTGAGCCCAAACTGTCAAACCCATTACTTTAAACATAAACCACCAAACTAGGTGTTGGTGGCTGCCCTTTCCCAGTTTCAAGAACCAAAATGCAGAGGTGGAAAAATGGGTGGGCTGGGTAACACTATAAGAGGTTCACTTGATAATGAGCTATTATTTGTACGGGTCGATACGTGTCATAGTGGGTTGACCCAAAATACTTCTTGTCCAAGTTTAAGTATAATCACAAAAGTTACTTTATTTGTAGTATAAATATATGGTTCTTTTTAGGGGTATTAACAATCCGATCCGACTCAAGTTTTGGCCTAAACGAGCTTAGGCTCGTTTAATAACTACTTGGCTCGAGCTCGAATAAACTTTTATAAATTGGCTCGAGCTCGAACTCGAATATTTTGTTGTTCGAGCTCGAGGCTCGTTTAAAATTTTTAACTTTTTTTGTAATCCTACAATAAACTAGTTTTCAAGCTTAAGATGCTCGTATAAAAGATCGAGCTTGATGGGCTCGTTTATCAACTGAAGCTCGAGCTCGAAAGCTCGTTTACAATTATAAAATTTGTTCTAATGCTCAAACTAAAGTTTATGTTACTTATAATAAACACTTATACGTATTTAAATCACAAAAGTGTCTTATGCTCATATATTTTTTAGAGTAAATTACATCGTTATTATTCCTGATTTCATACGACATCCAAAAACGCGAAATCTTGCACCGTTAGTCCAATATATTGAATAAATTAAGTGGGTGGTCCAGTTTTGCTAATGTCGTTAGGGTTTCTCGTTACCTTGAGTCACATGCCAGACACTTGAGGATGCACATAAGGGTAGGTTTGTGTGTTCACTATTTGTCATTTTATGCATTTGTTTAATATATATTTTTTTGTCTTTTAATGTATTGTTTAATTTTTTTGTCCTTTTATTAATTTGTTTATTATTATTTTTTATCCTTACTATAACAATGGCCCACCATTACCACCAATCATACTTTTCTTCACCCACCACCCCTACCACTACCACGGTCAATCACCACCACCACCATCACCGTCCACCAAATCTTGCCACTGTTCTAAAAAATTATTCAACCTCAAGCCCCTCATTACCACTGTCACCACCATACCCACCACCACCATCGCTGTCACCATTTTATCATTGCTATTATTCTATTCACCATGTAAGCAACAAAAGTATATCTGTCACACATACGGCTCTCTCTCTCTCTCCCTTCCTTCCCCCTCCCCCTCTCTCTCTCTCACACACACACACTTAGGAAAGCTAATCTATGTGATAAAAAAAATATTCATCATTGTATGCTCGCTCTAACATGTGGATAAAATCACATGGTCAACCATGTCAACATTCAATTCCGTCTTGTTCAGGCAGACACTTCCACTTGAAATCTATATAAAATCATTAAAACATGCCAAAGTGGCCTTCACAAAACTGATCCAATAAATGAAATAACGGACTAAATGATGCCGAGCTGGAGTTTTACTTACACATAAATATCTGATTGGATCTAGCTTATAAAGCACAAATCAAACACAACACTGACTACAAAGCTATAACAAAAATCAATTAATCCAATTTTAAACAGTAAACAACACATAATATCAGATTGCAACTGAAAAGAAAAACTAACAGATCCAGATCTGAATCGAGTTATGTATAAAATTAGTGATTGATTGAAGTGTATTTCGGTCGGAAATATTGGAAATAGAGGGAGCGTATTTCGGTCGGAAATATGATCGAAAGGAAAAAAAAAAAAACTCATCGACCGATTGCCGATCGATTGCCATTGTAAAGCGATCGACCATTCGGTCGATTACCCTTACTGCGAGAAGCCTTATAGTAAGGACAAAATAATAATAATAATAAACAAATTAATAAAAGGACAAAATATTAAACAATACATTAGAAGACAAGAAAAAAAAAAAACAAATGCATAAAAGGACAAAAACAGTGAAAAGACAAACCTACCCTTATGTGCATCCTCATGTGATTGGCATGTGACTGAAGAAAACGAGAAACCATAAGGACGTTAGCAAAATTGGACCACCTACGTAATTTATTCAATATATTGGACTATCGGTGCAAGATTTCGCGTTTTTGGATATAGGGACTAATGGTGTAATTTACTATATTTTTTATGATTTTAAGTAGATGTAGGGGTGTTTACTTTTCTCTTAAGTGGAGAGAATTGTGGACCCAAAACCTTTAATGTCTCTTAATTGGGAGACTCATGAAAACTCCACTTTCCCATATTAGAGGCTCATTAAGAGCTTTATATCTAATCACTTAATTTAGCAAACACTCCCGTGGTTCCCTTATAAATGGGTCTTTGTTTTATAGTGCCAATCTCTCTTTATTTTTCTTATCATTTTCAATGTGGGATATTTTTCATCTTTTTTTTTTTTTTTTTTAGGCAATATATAACTACTACACAAAATTCTTAAAATATAAATTTTATATCGTTACATTATCTATTATAATTATAATTCTTAATTAAAAATATGATATTCATATATTTTATCATTAACTTATGCTAACAAATTTACTAATTAAACTAAATAACAAAGTTAATACACTTGATCTAATAATAAAAAAAATTGTGATGCTCAAATAATAGAATAAATGATTTATTAAGGTTTACAAAGAACACGAAATTGATATACTTATATCATCTATAATTCCCCAATATATATTTTGCCTCTTTCTATATATGTTATTTTCGAATGAGTATAGCCAAAGAAATTTTGTTATCCGAGCTAGAGTCAAGATCATCAATTATTTAATTAGTTCAAGTAAATTATTAATTGTTTGAGATGTTTACAAAAATAAGTTATGTGTATGTGTATTTATGTACCTTCATGTGTCTCTTGTAAATGTACGTGTGTATCATATGTAAGAATGTATGTATATGTTTGTCTGTTTAAATGCTTATATGAGAGACATTGTATGTGTATGCGTATATTTACATGTAATGGATTATAAATCTATAAACCATCATCATAAATCTAGCAACTAGTTAACATGGTTCAAACGAGTGTAAAAGTTAGTTAATTCATAACTAAACTCAGAAGAAGGGTTTCTACAAGAATATTACCAACAACAATATTCGTGTTTTATCATCAAATTGATTGGAGATGATAACGATAACGTTTTTTATATTTCATCGTTATACCATGACTCAATTGTGTTTAGCAACCTCACAATGAGTCTACGCATATGTATTTATCATATATGTCTTTGTATGTAGATATTGGTCGCACTAATGTATTCCATATGTGTGTCCGTACATATTTGGATTTCGCACGTACGTGTCCTATGTGTCTATGGAGATATAAGTTTCATATGTAAGTGTCACGTGTGTTGACACATGTTTGAATTTCATTGTATGCGTCTTTTGTGTGTGTAACGTGAAAATCATAAAAAGGAATTATTTATATACAATATACATACATATGTTGTGTTTAGAGTCACAAAACCCTCTATATAACTCTCAACATCACGTGAGCTATTCGTCAATATACGAGCGAGAGTTGTTGAAATCATCTAATGATTCAGAATTCTTATTTAGTGATATCTATGATTGGATTTCATTAATTTATGTATTTAGTAATTTATGAAACACTAACTATCATAAAACTAATGTTAACAAAATATATGCTCCATTTATATATATGAGTAACAATTTATTTGATACATAACCAAAAGTAATTACAAGATCGTTAACTTATTCATGTATATTAACAACCTGAGTAATACTGGTGAGCTTGAATGAAAAAAGGAAAGAATAAAGATTTCATTTCACATCCTTGGGTGAGTGAAAACAAAAGGAAGGCAATGTGAGGGCGGCTATTAAAACAAAGCCCAAGTTTACTAGTTTATATATAAACTAAAGTGTAGATCTTCTTTAATGTGATTGATGGTTAACATATTGCTAGTTTTGATTTTTAGTTTAACCTTTAATATCGATAGTTTTTTAAATTTTACAATCTAAATATTTTGAAACAACATATTTAGCTCGCTTAGCTCGTTCGGCTCGAGTAGCTCGTTTCGCTAGTTCGGATCGAATAACTAAACGAGCTTTCAAACGAGTCGAGCTAAATATGAGCTTTTAAAGCACGGCTCGTGAAATTATTCGGGCTCTGCATTTTGTTTGAGCTTGACTCAAGCTCGAAAATTATCCAGCTCGATTCGAGTTAAACGAGCTCGAGGTTGAGCTCGAGTAGCTCGTTAAAAGGTCGACTCGTTAACATCCCTAGTTCTTCTTAATAAAATGACTTAGGAGGTTATATGCATTAAAAGTACACTTTAGGCGACTTTTACCCTATTTAACCTCTTCCCTATTAAGTTTTAACTATTCTTTTCCCTGTTGTGGATAAAATATTTTATATGAATCGACCCTTGCCCATTTATAAGTGAAGGGGTAGCAATTGCCACCTCTTACCAAGATTTTTGATTAGGTCACAATATGAGAATGAGCCAACTCAAATTTAACGTTATTCTCAGTTTCACTGTTGCACGTGCATGAAACAATGACATGTGGGACGATTGCCTGACCTACGTGGAAGAGGATTGTAGCATTTTCTAGTTTGAAAATAGTAAAAAATAAAATAGAAAATGTTAATGTATTATCCACTAAAGATAGGTTTGTCAGGGTATATAATCTAATGAAATATTCGAAATCCGGCATTGTGTGGGGGTTAGCGGGTAGAAAGCGATACAAACACTCTGCCATCTTTATTTTGTTTCTCTATAACTAATACAGTAAAATATGTGTGCACTCACGATCACTAAAACAATATTATCCACAGTAATGTAAATAGATCTTGGGCAACCTGCAACTCATTTGCCCCTTTGAGATAAAACACAATCTAAATCATCTTCATATTGCCACCTCTATGTTGGACTGTCGGATCCAACGTAATACACACAGGACCGGCGTTGACCGGCGCGAATCTGAAAAAAAACCTAGATCTGAAGTTGACCGCCACTTACCGACCCGCCGCCATGGCTGATTTTGGCCGATTTTTGACCGCCATGCTCCGATTTTGACCAAAAACGATAAGTTAGACTGATTTGAGAAATATCGTGGCGGTGGACGACCGCCAACTGCCATGGCCGATTTTTACAACACTGGATAGAGAAGCAATTTCAGTAATGTTAAAGCATTCAGATAAATCATATCCGTAATCCGTTACATTCATATAACTAAGATGCTATCTTTCACTATAACTTTAGTATTAGAATCCTTGTAACTGGGGCAACACTGTTCACCTTTTACTGCAAAGGAAAGTTATTGCATGCTTTTAATAATTTCAAAAAGTCACTGACCTTTACTTTTTTTTTGAACTTCACTGACCTTTACTTATGATTAACATTTTCAGGTTGGGTTCTTCATGAAATCATTAAAAGATTGAAGTCATATTGCAAGTGGTTGACATATGGACAAATGTGACAAGGAATCTTTTAAGTTATTCAGCATGATTTGCAATTGATTTGAGGGGCTATTTTGATTCCCAAATATAGGTTATGACAAAGTTGCACTGAAAGACAAAGATTGCAGTTGCAGTAAGAAACTTGTAAAATTATAGGGGCAAGTATAACTTCACGACTAAATTTTAAACTTCTTTTTGCAGATTATATTCTTTTAGAGCTTTTGTGTGCCATAATATTAGTTCACATGTTTACCTCATCATCAAAATGTACTATTAGTACAGTAGGTATGTAACTTTTACTGCCTAAGCTTTAAATCATAAGGTCATAACTTTCCCGCACCTTCTAAATGCTTACAGATAACTAGAGGTAGCACATAAACTATTTTTTTATACATAAATTAGAACGGTTTATCAGGTTGCAAGTACTTGCATAAACGGTTTACCAAGTTGCCAGATTTGACACGTTACTCTTCTAAATCAACCGAATTACCTGTTCATATGTGAAAATAGTGAATATGTTAAAATAGTCACTTTGTTGATAACCAATATTTGAGCAAGGAATTCATTAGGGTCAGGCTAAATTGATTTTGCGAACTATCTTTCGTATGTGTGCTCTTGTGGGCATCGCGATTCAAGATGGTGTGGCTTGAAACATGTCATCCCGGGAGCCGAAGGATTGGTCCGCTATGATTAAAGTTAGGGTTTTGCTAATGGCAGCCCTAAGGGTTGTTGTTTAGAGTTTGATTTTATTACATATGAACTAATGAATCATTCTTATTGGATGACATTTCCGATAAAAGTTGATGAAATCCCTCAAAATCTAGATACACAACAAACACTTCATTCTCATTGGGTGAATTAGTTTCTTACAACTAATTGTAGTAAAAATGATCTTATTAACCGGGCTGTCGTTAGCAAAACCCTTAAAGTTAAGCATTTGATATTGTGATTATAATTTTTTGATTTATATGGGGTTGGAATAGGGAGATTTGTGAAAATAAACTAAAGTTGTAATAAATCTCCATGTTTGTAAAATTACATACTTTTTTTTATACTTGCATCTAACTTCAAGTAATTGTCTAATCTTGTTTTTTCAAGGGTTAACTCAGTGGTTTATTCCTAAATTTTTGTCAACTCGGTACTCTTTAACTCTTCTCTGACCTGTTACTGGTTTCTTAAGAAACAAGCCTTTGCTTTTAAGCACTATTCTATTTAAAGAGCAAATCAGCGGGTGTAGATTTTAACAAAAATGAGCATTCCATATCTAGGAACCATCTTGGGGTGTCTATTTGAATGATTCATATTTCACGGGTCCAAATTAAGTAAAGCTAATTGGTTTTCGGTTCCTGAAAGATAAACTAGACCGTGCAAACTATTTCAAGAAACAAACTCAAGGCAATCACTTTACAATTCAGTTTCCGGTTTTGCCATTTTAGGTTCTATGAAATGGAGAACGAAAGTTTGGTTTTTGAACAAAAGGATCAACCGTAGTAGTGTCTTTCTCTATATATTAAATTAGATTCCAATGTAAGGAAGTGATAGCCTTACTGAAGGCATATGTTATTGCATTTACCTTTGAAGACAAGAAACTTAGATATGTAGGGTAAAGAGTAAAGCTGTGGGAGTTATTATTATATGATGGGTGCCATCTTCATTGCGTCTCGTGAGGGGACAGGGCTGAATGGTTGCGAAGCGTCTGTGAATTGTGTGGTAAATAAGTGTATATGCATCAGTGTAAAATACATTGAGAATGAACTCTATAAATCGACAATGATACCAAAACCAATCCAAACCTAAATAAGAAATGAGCTCTGATTAAACTGAATATATATGTCAAACATACAAAACTAGATTTCAATTCAAGATTATGCAATCAAATAATTCAGTTAACTCCAAATAGCAAAACTCATCTTGTGTATTTTCACCGCTAATAAGATCCAAAAGCAAGATAGTATGATCGTTAATATGCTAACCTTTGTAGTCTCAGTTGTAAAACATCGTTCCAGTTATAGTTATACATGTACCAAAATCATTTCAGTCTATATTTTTTATATATTTGAACACACGATATAAAATGTGATAGTTTTCTTGACACCCATAAATGAACATATATTATGCAGTATCAGTAAATAGTAAACCTAACTCCTATGTCAGCAAAAAAAAACATAAGATAATGTACTGTACAAGAGTCCTGGATTACAAAAGTGAGTTTGTAGATGTGAATTGAATCTTAAATTGAATGGCACACTGCCAACTGAGTCAGTACTTAAACTACTGAAGGACTATAGCCTTCATTGGATGCTGAGGTAACCCAAACAGAGAAGTTAGTGTTTTCTTCTTTTTTCAGAACAAGTTACATTTAATATTAATTTATCTTGGTTTGTTTTAAGCTAGTTTTCTATTTTATATCAGATATAGAAAATTGTATATCCTGACCACCACTTATAGAAAATAGCACTTTTAGAATTCTTGCGAACATTGATAACCGGCAAGACTGATTAGTTCGTATGCTCAATCTAAAGCACAATATGTGGAATGTGGTGTTCAGATGGAATGTGGTGTGCCGAGCCACTCAACACCTGCTTTGAGAAACGTGATTATTTTCTTGCAAAAAACCGATGCTTGTGAAGTTTTGAACTTGGGTTTCCACACGAGAATCCCAAATAATCACCACTAGGCTATACGGCTATACCCTTGGAGTTCTTATTCCTTAAGATTTAACTAATGGATTCAAGTGCTACACACTACTCTTCATTTTGGTTTTCAAGCCCTTCAGCGTTCAAACAAGAAGTTTATCAGTTATAATTTCAATTATATGTAGTGTTTCAGTGAGTTGATTAGCAAGATGGGAAAAACATCTTTTAATTTTCAAGTGTAATGTTGTGAATCTTGTACAATTAAATGAAGACAGAATGATGTTCAATAAGTGATAACACATGAAATGAAACATCTACAAAAGTTTCAGGTCATTATTACTAGAAAGGACACAATTTTAACATTTTTAAGCCATCACATGTGACTTATTTTTCTGGTATCTACAGTTTTATCTTGTTGAAGCAAGACAGGCGTGGCCCCATTTCACCTGGTTTAATTATAGCACACGGTGACAAAACGAGCTTCAATGCAGCATATATGTCCATGATATTTTGCTAGACATAAAGTTAAGATACACATAACCGTGTCTATGTTGAACACTTTCAGGTGGTCATTAGGTGCCAGGTGTGGTAAGGGCTACTCCCCATTTTTTGTTACGAATTATAAAAGCCTTTCGAAAATTGTCGTTTTTTCGTATGTTCAATCTCCAATAATACATGTGTGTTACTTTTTTTTAGACTAAAATACACCGTGGTCCCTAAACTTGGTCATGCGCTTCGCGATGGGACAAAGCTGGGCGTTATCATCGCCGGAGGTCCAAAAGTTGGGCTTTAAATGCCAAACTCGTCCCTTGACCTAGTCAACTTTAATTTTCAGGATTTCCTTCGAGGGTATAATAGACAATTCACAATTTTGACCCAACCTTCAACCCAGGGACCAACTGTGATTATGCCTACTAGCCGTTTCTTCCCTGATACGTTTGCATTTAATTTCGCGCGAACCAATACACCCACCCAACAAACAACTTTACCAATCATAATACACCATTATCCAGAAACGATAAACTGAAAATCGAAATCCGAATCTAAATCGTCATTTCCAGAACTCAAAAGATCAACCCAACTTCCAACAAAACCATGTCGATCGATCATATTAGCAACATGCCAGATGTAGTGATCACTAACATTTTGAATCGGTTGCCTTTGTTAGAAGCGGTGAGAACCTATAGTTTAGCGCGAAACTGGAGGTCTAAGTGGACTTTGCTCACCGATGTCATAGTTGATGAGGATTTCTTTTATTATTTAACATATGAGTTTGATAGGACGCTTGTTACTAGATTCTTAAATCGGCTTATGGGTCCAATAAGAAAGTTTGTCTTCGCTGTAGAGCCAAGATTAATGCTTGGAATAGACAACTTTCATTATGAAGAGATTCGTGAGTGGCTCTTGTTTTTGGCTGAGCATGGAATTGAGGAGCTGATTATTACAAACTGGTATGGTGACCCACTTACGTTCCCAACCCAACTTTACTCTCGTAGTGAGTTGAAACATCTGGTACTTCATGTTTGTGGTATGGCTAGTTTGGAATATTTTCATGGCTTTCTAAATCTACTGAGCTTAGAATTGATTCATGTCAATTTTCTAAGCGGTACAGTTTGGGACTTTATTCTTTGGTTGTCCCTCACTTGAGTCTTTTAAAATGAATCGTCCTAGTACAAACGAGATGAGACTATGGGATATTGCAGAAGTTAGGAATTTGATGAAGTTAAATTTGAGATTCGGTCGTTATAATGTTGTGACGACAATCACAACATCCGATATCTTTCACCTGACAAGACTTCAAAATCTTGAGACCCTTACATTGGATTTTGATGATTGCACGGTAAAAACAATTTGAGTTTTACACTTATGATTTTACAATGTTAAAGAAATGTGTAACAGTAATGACATTTAATCTTTAAAACTTGTTGTAGTTGATACGGGAAGCTAATTCTAGGATGAATGTGCCATTTGTATCCCTGATTAACCTTAAGCTGTCCCATGTCGATTTTTGGAATTTTGTTATGTTATCGTTCATCATTGAAATGATTCGTGGATGTCCAAATTTGAAAATGCGGGATACCAGAGTAAGTGTTTTGGAGTAATGCATATGTAGCAAATAAACATTCCTAAATTGCCATGTTTGTGTATCTCTCAACACTATTTGATTTTTCAGGCTGCAAACACGCTTAGTGTTCTACCTTTGGAAAATTTTCCCAATGTTGTAGACAGAAACACATTCAGCCATGGCCAGCTCCAGACCGTGGTGTTTCAAGCTTTTTCTAGAACAGAGCATGAATTAACTTTAATAAAGTTTATACTTGCATGTTCCCGGTCGCTAAAGACAATGAATATCAGGCTCAGTGATAGGAGTCATTATGGGAATGAAAATATCAAGAACAACTGTGAGTTGGCTAGGAAGCTGTTGAAACTCCACCGAGCTTCCCCCACAGTCGTGGTAGATTTCTTTGAGTGGTTGTAGTTTATGTATGGGTTGAATACCCTATGACAATTAATGTTGCAAAATAGTTTTGGTATTTTGGTACAATATTTGTTGATATGGTTTGCTTAAAATTAGCTTGTTCATATGTTGTTGTTTGTGCGTATTGTAGCTGATGCAAGTTTGACATTCGAAAGTCAAACTTTCATTTACCATTTCAATTTGATTGTAGCAAGTAAATCTGCATTTCCAGTTTACTTTAGTTAGTCAATACTTGAAAATGGTGAATGGCTATTTTGTACGTAGTATTAGCATTTTGACTATGTAAAGTCAAAATTGCAAAACCATTACTTAATATTTGTTTTGGAGTTTATTGATAATTTGATATGTTTTAGAAGTTTGACTTAACAAAGTCAAACTTCTAATGGTTTTGTGTTGTTTAATCTTCAACTAAGTTGTAGTATACGTAAGTTGGCAACTTGAGGGACCAATTGAGTATTCTAAAGTGATTATTGGGCGGGAGTTTTAAGTATGACAACGGCAACCAAGACAAATTCAGGGACCGAGTGTGAAAAAAAAGTAACTATTAGACCCTTGACCGTCTCTTACCGAAGACGCTTTTTACTTGTGCACACCAACCGATAAACCCATCCACCACTTTTTCCACACACAAACAATTTCCAATGGAAGATTTTCCCATTTTGGTGAACTCATGGAGATTGTTGGATCATCAAGTGAATGATCGTATGGCTGTTTGGTTTGAAGAAGAGGCTGCACAAGAAGGGATTTTGAAAAAGCTAGTTCTTGATTGCATTGAACATCTAAAGAGAGGAATCATGAAGCGTAGGGAGCTGATCGAAGAGAACGAAGCTCTGGGACCTCGGGAATATCGCTTGACTCTTTGGATGCGCTGAGGAAAATCCAGTCCAGGCACACACACCAACTTGTTCAATTGATACAGATTGTTGGTCAAACAGATGAAGCTATTAGTTCCAACGAAGGTTTTGTTAAGAAAATGGCTGAACATAATGCCTGAATTTTGGGTTTTTCATGCGGGTAGATAAATGCGGTCTTTTGGGTGCTAGTTTTGGAAATATAGGTTGGTAAAAAGGGTTTGTAAATTGGATCTTTTGTTTAGTTATTGGTCTTGATGTAGTTGTTTCTGATCTTTAACCGACTATATTAATGATAAAATATCATCTAAGTTTTATGTATTTAATCTGTTCTTGTATTGTGATATTGGGTGTATTTTAGTCTAATTAGTATCAGCAAAACCAAACATCCTCTTGTATCAACAAAACCAAACAGCCTATTTTATCAGCAAAACCAAACACCCTCGTATCAGCAAAAGCAAAGGCAGTGGTTTAAAAATATGTGTTGAAAATGCAAATGCTTTAGCACTAAATCATAATGTATCACCAAACATCCCCTTGTATCAGCAAAACCAAACAGCCCCTTTTATCAACAAAAGTTGTTACATCAAAACCAAACACCCCCGTATCAGCAAAAGCAAAGGCAATGGTTTAAAAATATGTGTTGAAAATGCAAACGCTTTAGCACTAAATAATAATGTATTGACAATGGTGTATTGTTTAGGAAGAAATTGGTTTGGTGTTAGTGTTGACAGTGGGACTGAACACGCCCAATGTCTCAAATTGTAACATCTTGAATTTTGACTTACCCAAGTCAAACAAACTTATGAAAGGCAAAAAATTGTAACTTACTATTGTGGTATGACTTGGGTAAGTCAAACCTATTAAGAAATGCAAAACGATTTCAAGTAGATATAATGCACAACCAAACACAATTACTTACATAAGAACCCAAATTTTTATTCATCGATTTCATGTTCACAACAACTACAAAGTTTCCAATCATCTAAACATACACTTAGCTAGACCCACAACTCTCCCTATCATCCTTTTCCTTCATTTCCTTCCTTTCCTTAAGATATTAAAACAAAATTTCCAGATTTGTAATCCTTTCTCCCAAATCGTTAAACTTTGATAACACGATGTCAGCCTCTTCCTTCTCTTCTTAACACCCAAATCCTTTTCATTTGGGCAGTCTTCTTTCCTCAACGAACTCAACAAAGCATTCCCCTTATCGTTTTGTGCCATTATAGTTTTTTTTGCTTTGGATAGAATGTGTGTTGATTGTATTTTAGGGTTGAATGTTGTGTGTTGCCGGTACAAATATGAAATATGGTTGAAGGTTGGGTTAGATTTTAACTATGTTGGGTCAAAATTGTGAATGGTCTATTATACCCTCGAAGGAAATCCAGAAAATTAAAGTTGACTAGGTCAAGGGACGAGTTTGGCATTTAAAGCCCAACTTTTGGACCTCCGGCGATGATAACGCATAGCTTTGTCCCATTGCGAAGCGTATGACCAAGTTTAGGGACCAACGGTGTATTTTAGTCTTTTTTTTATGATGTAAGTTTATTCTAAAAATATCTTTATGAAAAAACTTTAGTTTAACCATAAATTCAAAATACTTTATTGCACAACTTTAGTTTTAGCTCAAAAATTTACTCAAGTCAAAGTTAAATAGAAAACTTTAATAAAACAAAATAATATGACAATTAGATGACAACAAAAATACAAATAATAATTATAAAATATATCTTTTTAGCAGGATAATGTTAGAAAATCAGGGGTATGAATATCACCCAAATGCAATTTTACAGATAAAAGTTTGTCGATCAAAAGGTTTTTTTTTGTCAAAAATCTTAGTTGTGCCGGCTAAAGTGCAAATCATCATGCATAGTGCAAGTACTTAAACATGTCTCAACCATGTTTAACAAACCTCCTACCAATATAATAACTTTAAGTATTCGTAATAGCGTGCTGAGGGAGTGTTTGCCATTGTTTGTTTTAAATAATTATTAATAATTGTGTTTTCAAGTTGCTAATAATCTGTTTCTAATGTTTAGATAAAGCAAACTGATCCTGACTATGTAACATAGTAAGGTTCAAACAAGGTGTAGCAATAAATAAGCTTCAAACTATTTAATTTTTTTGGTGTACCTTTACATGTAAATCCATGAGAAAATATAATATGTCAAACACTTAAACAAACATTAAGCTTCTTTCATGGTTAATGGTTACAACTCACCAATTAAAAAGTACATCCAAAGTGCATCTCATTTTGTTATGCCATGATTCTACCAGTACTCATTGGTGCTTTCCCATGAGCTTTATAGAATTTTAAAATGAACATGAAACTCAGGCAATTATTTATTACTTGCAAATCTAGACAAATATGAAACAACTAAGTTACATAATTTTTTGTTCTTCCCATCCTAACCTAAGAGGTTAGTGTGCAATTCATCATTAAATTACACAGCTTTTCAGTTTTTTCCTTTACATTTCACTACATAATCAAGGGTGTAAGCGAATTACACCAGCACTCTTCAATCCGAGCTTTCAGGAATCCCCTTGCTTATTGGGATTGTACTCTTACCCATTCATAACGTCCTTCAAGCGGGTTTTCATTCACAATGTCAAAGTTGTACCTGCATGAACATTAAAAAGTATTTGTATAATTAATGGGTACCAAGACATGATCACGTGAAGGATGGAACATGTTGTGCAATTTCCACCCATATGTACTAATGAATGAGTCGAGTCGGGTTATTTCCTATCTCAAAGGGGCCAAATAAAATAAAAGTTATATTTGCAAGGATAGTGTCTTTAGGACCCGTTTTAGAAAACCCATTTTGACCCGTTAGACCCCCACCTCTTGTTAGAATTAAGGTTAAAGTATCATACTTGTCAGCAAAGCGTCTCTGTTGTTCCTGCTCATGTCGCGCAAAGAACTCCTCAATCTCATGTGCCAAAGGCATAATCCTTGTGACAGAATTCTGGTTTATTTGGTTAGAAGCTTCTAGATTTCTGGGCCTTGTGCTAGAACCAGGGGTGCAAATTACATTCATGTCCTTTATCAAGTTACAAGGAGTACTTTCTCGAGTGCTCCTGTTATGAAAGATAACATTATTCAAAAGTTTAAGATATATAGAAAAGTATCAGTGTTCAGGGAATAACAAACACATACAGAAAGAAAAGAGTATTTTTCATAACAAAGATGCCAATGGAAGTAAAACCATCACATTATTGTCCTCTGTTTCTGTACTATTCACTGATGTGGGTAAAACAACTTATGTGGCCCCTTTCTTCATGCAAGCTATTCAGGGGGTGTCCGTGTCTTGTCTTTTTAACTGATTATTGAGGCTTAGCATTGTATAAAAACTAATTTTAAATTTCCAAAATACTTAGGGTTGAACGAATCATATTTGATAAGAAGCTGTTGTAAGAAAACTGATGAATGGTTAAGATAAATGCAGAACTACGTTACTACCCCCACCGTTATGCAATTGATGTGATATATTTATTTGGTTCTCATTATTCAAGCCGCAATAATAACATGCAAAAGCTCATCCAGACAACCTAATAACGTGTATAAAACCTTGATCTTTAAAATTACAATGGTCCACACTTTGGGCATTATTTCAGCAAATTGGACCATAAAATTCAAGCCAGATAAGAAGAATCACACAACATTATATCTTAAAAGATCAAATCTTTCCTGATAGCCAACAAAAACTATATCTATTAAAGACGTTGGCCGGATATGGAAAGAGTGAACAGTTCATAATAAATAAGGCCATGTGGGGCTAAAAATATCTGTGAGTAACACTAGTGTTTATTTCATGCATCGTGACATCTCATCACCTATACAAAACAAAGTTGAAGAAGGACCTCATAAAGACAGTCGTTTTCAGTAATTGGTATCCAAATTGCCGACAATACGGACATGTGTATAAAATGTGTATTGTTTGCGAACAGTTAAAATTTGCCAAATTAAACTATCAATAAATGTGCTTGTTGACCTATTCATTTTAATTTTTTTCATCAACTTTAAGCAAGTAAGTTTAAAGTCTCTCATAAAAAAATAAAAAAATAAAAATAAAAAAAAAATAAAAAAAAGAAAAAAAAACATCAAGCTGCAATAGATTGCTAAATTGTGTCATTTTTTACTCAAGAGAGTCAACATGGCATGAAAGGTGGCAGGTTAAAAGTCAAATGTAAACAAGTGATATGAAATAATGGTCCTAATTCCTAAAGATGAATGACATTAAATCGAGACAAGAGCACGTTTATTAACCCGAGTGTGATCAGCTATCATCATCAGTGGCAAAGCAAAGTGGTCCGGTGGTGGTTGAATGTCAAGTCTTAGGCTTAATGGAAGAAAACTAAATGAAGAATAGTGAAACATCTTATCTGTCTCTAGCCCACATAATTCAACTTCAAAACTCAACTCATTTCACTTCCTATCTTTCCATATCAACCACTTTTAGCATAAATTTCACCAATAACTCTACGAAAACTGACTCATAAGTTCATATAGTTAAGTTGACAAACTTAACTTTAAAGGTAAAGTTACAGTTGGTCAATAGTTCCGCGGAAATTAATGATCCTAAATTACTAGTTAATTACAGCCATCAGTTTTGGTCCTCTCAAATAGGCGCTCAAAAAGAAAATGTAAAAAAATCGTAAAACATAGAAATTTCACCCCCTAAAACAATAAAATCAAAAACTTTATATTTTCACACACCCTTACCCTACATAAAAAAGGTAAAAAGGACAAGAAACTGTATAAAAAGTTGCACCAAAAACCCTTTAGCAAATTTGATGTTTAAAGAGAAGGTTATAAAACATGCTAGTAGTGTACAATAACGAATAAAACCGCCCAAAAGCACAAAATTTGTGAAAATGCATAGTGGTACCCCACATGAGAAAATGGAAAATAAAAGTTGCCCTTTTTCTCATATGAATACATCAAAGTGCCTCCAAAGAGCATTTTCACCAATGGCCCACTATTCCACATATGAAATCACTATCACGATAATTACTTAGCACACCATTTTATCTACAGATTCAACTTTTATTGAAATTGACATAATAATAATTATCTTAAAAAAAGGTAGCAAAGGCACAAAAATTTGTTAACACTCACCCAACAAATAACCTTTTCATAACTTTAAAAAAAAAAAAAAAAAAACCCTACATTTTTATACTTCTTTTTCCTTCATATAAATTAATGAATTATTTTCTTAAAAAAAATAGCATTTTTATCTGAATAAACTTGCTAACAAAGCCACAAACTTTATAAAAAATTTACAACCCAACAAAAATCAAGATTAAAAAAACATATGTTTCATTATAGCTATTTTTTATCTTTTTTTTTTAAAAAATTACAACCCAACAAAAATCAAGATTAAAAAAAAATAAATAAATAAAAAAATAAAGATAAAAAATTTTAAAAATCAACCCATTACTCTAATTTATTTTCTTCATATAATAAACCAAAAAACACAAATTATAACCAAAAAACTAAATTAAAATAAATTTTTCTACAATTAAAGAAAAAAAAAGAAAAGAAAAAAGAATATACCTTTGTTCTCTAGCATCAAACCCAATATTATTTTCACCTTCAAAACACTCTTGGTCACCACCTGTACAACAATTCACTTTAGGGTTAGGGTTAGGGTTTTGACTCCTGCAAAAAGTCAACGGCGTCTTCTCCAGTCTCCGGCTGCGTAGCTGGAGATAACTCATCTCCGGCCGTCGTTCCTCCGGCGTTTCCGTTTGGAGTTTTTTCAAAGCTAGGGTTTTGGCGCGTGTACGTACGCCAGATGATTGAGATATATCTAGTGTGGATACTTTTGGGTTTGATTTGCCCCTTATGTATTTTCCCATAGTTTGAATTTTTATAAAATTTGATGGGTTAATTTTTGAAGTAATTTGTGAGGTGAAGAGAAAGATGGCGAGAGAGAGAAAGGAGGGGAGGGAAAGAAAGAGGGGGGAAATGTTTGTATCTCAATCAATCAAATGTTGTATAAAGTTATGGTTTAGGGTTGTAGGTCACTATTTGTAGTTGTTTATGTTTTCTACTTGGATAAAATGAATTTTGGTCTACATCTTTATCACGTTTTAGGCGATGTCAAGGAAAATATTTACTCATCTTACATTTTAACGTCACGTCAGTTTTTTCTATCTCTTCACTTTCACTCATCTTTTTATGGACAATATTTACGAAATTAAAAACATAAACATATAAATACAAAAACATAAACATGCGAAATAAAAAACTTTTATTCATAAATTAAAAACATTACACAGTTTATTCATAAATTAAAAACGTTACACAGACTTCAGAAATTAAAAATATTACATTAAAAACTGAAACTAAATATTACGAGACAAATGTTCGACCAAATCGAGACGAAGGTTTTGATGCATTTGATGTGATCTGGTGTACCTCATAATCAGGGGCGGAACTACTTAGGGTGTGTTTGGTAAAAATAGCAGTGAGCAGTAGCAGTGGACTGTGAGCAGAGAGCTGTGAGCAGTAGCTGTGAGTTGTACAACTCAACGCTCACAGCTTCTTAAAGAAGCATTGGAAAAATGAGCATTCCTAAAAAATAGCAAAGCTCAACGCTCCTTTACCAAACGAACAATAAATATCAAAAAGCTCATTGCTCACCGCTTATTGCCCTAAAATGCTCTAAAAAGCTCCGCGCCAAACATAGCCTTAGTAGTTAGGGGGTGGCGGTGCCCTCCATGGTTCGTCAAAAAATATCAATTTTTAGTGTAAATTTTTTTTACGACCATTTTATTAAAGTGCACCCCATTACAAAATTAAATTGCCCTCCACCTTAAAATCAAACAATGTAAAAATCTTAGATCTCTATAATAATTTTAAAAAATATCAGTTTTTATTGTAAAAAAATTCTTTTTACGACATTTTTATTAAAGTGTATCACGAATTTATCAAAAAAAAAATTATCATAATTTTTTTTTGCCCCCATTCTTCATCACGAATTATTAAAGAAGATTCCAAAGATGATTGTCATAAAAATAAGCAAGATGGACATTTTGAATTCTCTTAGTAAAAGTGTTAACTTTAAAAGACCCCGAAGCGTCCAAGGACTGAAACCATTTGTCAGCCCCATCCGCATTTAACTGAAGACGAACAATATGAGAGATAAGGGAAGCCAAATCGTCGTATGCCCTACCCCTCAGAATACGAATCCAAGACCAGCTACCAACCCCTAAATCATTTACCATACGCCATTGGTCACTAATACGACAATCTTTTGAAAGATTCGAGGGCATATAATCTAGGAAAGGCATCCGCGAGCTTCTGTCAACCCTCACACCACTGGTCCGTCCAAAAATAAGTATTATGACCATTGGATATTTTGCAAATAAAAGAGCCTTTAAAAGCTTCATCACTATAATTGATGATGTTGACAGCTTTAACAATGTCAGTCCAAATACCACTTGAGCCAAGGCTCCTTGGTAAAAATTAAAACCCTCTCATCACTGTAAAAATCTTTAATAAACATTTTCCAAAGAGCCTCTTCCTCCGAGAGAAATCTCCATTTCCACTTACTTTTAAATACCATAATTTTTGCATGGAAACATCCAATTCCTGATCCTATAAACTTAAAGTCAAGAAGGATAGAGTTCCATTTGACCCAATAAATACCACGTTGCGACTCAGAACAACAAAAAAACGACATCTGATGGATTCAAGGCTATTGATAATTGAAATAGGCACTTTGAATAGAGAGAGATAATAAATCGGGAGGCTGCCGAGGACAGATTTGACAAGAGTAAGCCTACCACCTATTATCAACTTCTTGGCTTTCCAGCTTGTAAGTCTATCTCTAAAGCGATCAGTGATCTCATTCCAATCCTCTTTCAGACGCATTTTTCCCCAACTGGTAGGCCAAGATAGGTGAAAGGGAAAGTACCATGAGCACAACCAATTTTTTTTTGAACGGCAGTTTGGTGCAGTGGAGTATCTTGCGTGCCACCAAGGCACCAAGTCTCTCGACCCGAGTTCGAATCATCTCACGAAGAATCACAACCCGACCTAACCATCCAGTTTCCCATTAAGGGGCTTCAAGGCATCATATTGGCCATGAGCACAATCAATTGAGGAGGCAACAACCTCAATCACAGACTCAGAGACCCGACACCAAGAATCCTACTATTCGAGATGTTGACTTTGAGACTCAATCCCATCTCAAAACATTTAAGAATGTGGACAAGATTCACAGTATTTAGCTTAGGCATCATTTGCATAATGGAGCAAAGAGACATTAGCCTTACATCCCACAAGAGATACACTGTTGTAAAGACCCTTATTGCAAGCATCCAAAATACAAACTTAAAGAGCTTCAGCGACAATAAGAAAGAGGAGCGGGGATAAAGGGTCTCCTTTTCGAAGACCACGTTCCATCATAAACTCGTTTGATGGGGAACCATTAATCATAACATAGATGGAGGTCGAGGAAAGGCACGAGGCAACCCAAGTCCTCCATTAAGAGCCGAAACCCATTTGTCTCATAATATCAAGGAGAAAATTCCAATTAACATTGTCAAACGCCTTTTTAAAATCCACCTTGAATAATAGGAGTTTGATGTTTTCAACAGAAGCCATCTAAATAATCTCATTTGCCACCAAGCACCCATCAAGGATTTGCCTACCTTTGATGAAAGCCGATTGATTCGATCTAATAACCGATCCAATAACCTTAGCAAGTCAAGAAGCAAGCATATTAGCAATCACTTTGTAAATGCAACTAATGAGGCTAATAGGGCGATAGTCCGAAAAGCTAAGCGGGTCATTTTTTTTTGGAATCAAAGCCACAAAAGAAGGATTACATCCCTTTCCAAGCTTTCCAGAAGTTTCAAAATACTTCACACAGTTCCAAAAGTCAAGTTTAATAACATCCCATAAAGATTTTATGAAATTAAAATTGTACCCATCCGGTCTAGGGGCCTTTGAACTGGCATAATTCCATGCAGCTTCCTTGACCTCCTCTATAGAGAAACCAGATTCTAAAAACTTTGCATCAACTTCAAAAAGTTTGCGAATGTGATGATTAGAAAAGGAAGGCCTGTTGAGGCCACTTTTCTTAAACCGAGAGGAGAAATGTTCGATGGCCGCATTTTTTGTAATATCATGGTTTTCCTCCCATGTACCATTAATAACCATGCCTTTAATGGAAGAATTGACATTTTTACCTTTTAAAAGGGAGTGAAAGAACCTAATGTTCTCATTGCCATCCACCGCCCATTTTACATGACATTTTTGTCTAAGATCATTTCGGAGAAGTTGATCAAGAAGGTTTAAGTCCATCACATTCCCCCATCTTAATGATGCCGACTTCGTTTATGAGGCCATTTTCAGCCTTGATATCCCATTGGAGGATATTTTTGAGAGATCACCCTTATCTTTATTTTGAGCTGCCTAACCGAATAGAAGTCCACTTTTTTATGGCCATCCTCAATTTCTTAAGCTTGTTTGTAAGCCCGATGTACGGTGTTATAGCAGGAGAAGGTTCATCCCAATTAGAAGCTACAAGTTCCCCTGCATCAGAACCATAAGCCATTTATCAAAGACTTTATACGCTTTTGGTCCTAAGTTCATAACACCGACCTTGATAAGAAGAGAGCAATGGTCAGAAAACGATCTACATAACACTGAAACACTGGCATCATTCCAAACATCCAAGAAACCACTAGAAACCAAGAATCTATCGAGCTTGCTTGCCTTCTTCCCATCCTTATCAAAGCGAGTAAAACGCCTTCCCCCAAGTGCAAGATCAAAGACACTGGTCCTAGAAATTAAATCATTGAACACCCCTGTTAGTGCAAATATTACGATATTTAATCTATACAGTCTCGTTTGTTTTGATTGATGACAAACATGTAATTTGTAATATATAACGTAAAATGTACAAGTTACTCGTAATCACATTTTGTCTCAACATACATTCAACACCTCTCGATGTCTAAAGTCCTCATATGTTACAACACAGGTTCGTACATGTTTGTTATGTGGAATTATGATCAAACCCACTAACAAATCATTTAGAATGTTTAAAATACGTTTAGAGTTACTAAGTATTTTAATAGGTTAACCCTTCTATTTCGAACCTCATTTTACATTTTGCATTCACAAGTATTTTATACAAATACATCTTTTGTAAAATGTCTAATAAATATATACTTTTATTTGTACAAGTAAACTAACTATAATATTCATACAAGTACTAAAGTTTACTTACACTTGACAAAATATATTTTATTTTGACAAGCACTCAACTAGATATTTTATTTTACAAAAGGTTACTTACATTTTATTTACAAGTAACTTACCTTTTAAATAAGTATATACATTTGTTTAAATGTATTTTTCATAAAAGCAAAACACTTTTTATTACCTCATGCATAGTGTCATCTAAATCTTTAAAAGATTTTGGAAGATATTCTAAGATATCAAATCTAATAAATTATTATATTTTGATTACCACTTTGGCTATAAATACCAACCCATTGTTTTCTCATTTCTTCATCCCTTCCAAAACACATTCTCTCTATCTTTCTTTCATCTTTTGGATTTATAGATAACCATGTAGTAACATACATTAATCACCCTCATCATCACATGATCACAATGCTTCTAACATTCATCTTTGTTGTAAGCATACTTTACATTTTGATCAACCAAGGAAAGCTTGGAGATCTAGCCATCCTCATTCACCAAAGTATATCAACATATGAAGATTCAAGATCTATTGATATCCTCATTGATTGAAGACTTCCTATTTAAGAATATCATTTAGATTAGTCATTCATATCCATTAGACATTTATGTTATGGAGCATCATTGTAAACATTATTGCATCATCACAACACTTTCACCAAACTAGATTAGATGGGTTATGTGTTTGTACCATAAAACACAAGGTTTGTTATGTTGGGCCATAAAACATAACGGGAGTGGTTGTACCCGGAAAGAACTCGACATCTAGCTTAGTGTCAGAAATATTATATAGGCGACGTTAGGTTGGTTCTACCTCGAACTAGAACCCGGTATTTAGCTTTTGTGCGACCGAAAACGCTGTAAGAGATTATTGTAAGGTTTTCCTCCGAGAAGGGAGCTTGTTGATTTAGTGAAGTAACTCTCGAGTTGGGTACTCGGGAGTGGAGTACGCGGAGAGGACTTCGTGGACGAACCACTATAAATCCTCGTGTTCGGTTTGCACTTTCCCTTCTTTATCTCTTTACTTTTATAATTGCTTGTGATGTGGTTTGATGTTGATGCTTGTGTGACAACTTGGTTTACTATGCTTTATATTAGCCACAAACAATAATTGGTACTTTCATATTATAACAAATCTTCATAAGCGATTTGATACAAAAGATCTAACAATTTTAAACGGTAACGTATTCACCCCCCTCTACGCTTTCACAATTGGTATCAGAGCCTCGTAGCTCTTAATTTCAAAACAAATGGTCTTTAAAATGGCGCACGATCCATGTATCAAATTATCATTGAAGCGAAATATAATATGAAAGTGTTTTGCTAATTATATTCAGAAATTTTGTTGTTAAATGTTTAAGATAAGTCACGTAAGTAGAAATGTTGTTAAAAATATGTATTATATGTTTACTATCAAATCTGGTAAGTCCCACACATTTTATCTATGTCAAAATACTAGTTTTGGTGAATTTGTCTCAGAGGACCACGGAACCAATTCATATAAAGGGCAGAACTGTTAGGTCACAAGGTTTACCACACAAGCTTATAAGAAAGATAGAGAGGCGATTGAACAAGTATCACACACACACACGAGATAATAAACACGGTTTAGGCGTAGAGTATGTAGTGAAAGAAAAACTTGAACAACCAACCTTCAAATGAAGGTTATTACAAAGTATTTATAGGCAAGGAGCTAGGGCAACACTCCTACTCCTTCCCTTTCTCCTATGGGCTTGGGCCTAAGCTCATGGGCCTTCTTCATAAGCTTAAGGCTAATAACAAACATAAAGGCCATAATAAGCTAACTATTACATATGAGTAACTAACACTTGAATAAGGTTTAGGAGTGATTCCAACAATCTCCCCCTCAAGTGTTATTACATATGAGTAATAAACACTCAAGTGTTGGTGATGAAAACGGTGAAGGCGTAGATGTAATAGTAGCTTTGACGTCTTCTGACATTCTTCTTTCTTGTGAGAAGAATTGCCTTGATTTGAACAATCTCCCAAAGGTAGAGATAGTTTACTTTGAACAGTTATGCTTTGACGCCATCTTTAACTTTGTTCTTTGATCATTGTTCTTTGTGATGAAAGTGATAGTATGTTGTTGTCCGCATCAAATCCGCCTTCAGTGCTCGCTTTCTGCTCAACATGTGTTCCACGTCGTTCTTCAACATGCTCACACGCTTTTGACGTTGGAATTCAAGATCGATGGAGTTCTTTAAGTCTTTAACTTTGTAGATTCTCAGATTGACGAAGAATCATTCGATCGTTGTGTTGCTTTTTGATAGAACTTCCATTAGTGATGATGTTGGCGTGAGCATGAGAAGAATCCGCACGATCATTCCGCTCCAGAGCTTCCATAAGAAGAAAACATTTAAACGGTTAGTAATAAGCGGATTCCGCACTTACAAGTTTGAACTTCGAGAGTGTTAACAAAATAGTGTGAAAACACAACTCTAATTCTTACAAAGGCCGTTCCTCAATCGGAGTCCCACAAGTGAGATAACACGATGTACGAAGTACACCTCACGATTCAGATGAGTCCGAGGTACACAAGCATCACCTCACATGTAGACCGTTTGAGACCACTAAGCGCAATCCACGGGGAGTTGCCGCGACCGTCGGGCTTTTGATGTTGACCCGCGGGAGTTTCCATTCAATCTCTAAGGATCACAAATGTGAACCTCTCATAAATGTTCTCGACAGATTGCTAAGATCGGTGAAGGACTCGATAATGTATCACCGAAATTCTTATTGTTGAATATCAAGTGATGAAATGTCAAGTGTACCTAAGAGATCTTTTGATGAATCTCGTGGCTCTAGACTCAATAGTGCGCTTTTGGTTTTCTGAAGGAGACTAGGGAGAGGGTCTCTTCTTCAATACCAAAAATCTCTAAGAGAAAGCCGATAGTTTACGTAGGGTTCCCTGTGAGAATGAAACAAGCTTTTGTTGAGAGAAACTTGAGTGGATAAGAAGGTTTAGTGCATGCGCCACTGGGTCCATGACGACTTTTAATCTTCAATACCGGCGTCACTAAGTGACAATCAGTAGCATATGAATTGAACCCGGTTCCGCCTAAGTTGAATAATCTGAAGGGCTATTTCTTTTCACCCTTTTCTTTGCATTTTTTTAATTCTTCAACTCCTTCTTTCTCCCATTCTCATTTTCTCCTTTTTATAATCATACCTAAGGACTTCTAAATACTAACTATTTGTGGTGTCCTTGGGTAGATCCATCCGCTCAAGGATCATAGGACGGTTTTTCCTAACCTTAGTCACCTTATAACTCCATGACTAACCTATGTTGCCATTAAAACCATTGTTGTGAAAAATCTCTCAAAGTGTTTGTGAATGAAAACATTTTAGTACCATTGTTGAGATAAGATTTTGCATAAATACTCCCACTCCACATGTGCTTAAGAGTTTTAACGGTTAAAATGCACAGTGAGGAAAGAGCGCACATTTTGAATTGATTCACTCAAGATAGACAATCCCCCGCGAGACACGGTTACGTGGCATAGTTAAAGAGTTGCATTGTCGGCTTTTAGGTGACAACTAGCTCTAATAACTACCTTGAAGGTGTAGACAATCCTTGAAAGGTTGTCAAACCCGTCAGAGTTCATGTCTACCAAGAGTTTCTCGAATGGTACATTCTACTCAGACAAGTCCTTTCTGAGACACGCTTTACATCACTAGCTTAACTAGCTTGAAATTATTACCCGTCCCAGACAAGTCTTTTCGAAGTTACTAACAATGCTTAAGATCTCGCCAATTCATGGGTTAAGTCTATAGCACAATGATTCATTTGCATTTACACAACATATTTCTTATCAAGTATTTTCTCCCCCTCAAAAATGGCATATAGAATGTTATTTTTGAAAAGTTGAGAATAAATATGACCATTTCGAATGTTGCGGGAAGAATGACCACTGTGAACAATTTTTGAACAAAGTTTTAATTCAAGTACTCCCCTCAACGAGTGATATAAACGGTTGAGGTTTTGAAAATCATAAGGAAAGTACTTGTTCTTTTGAGCAAAACCTTGAAAAAGAAAGGTTTGATAGGTTTTACTCAAAAGTAAGAAGCTTTCGCTCCTTTTATAAGGATTGTGGCAGCAAGGCGTACCACGTGGTCCTTTATTTACATGTACGGGTTGTACACTGTAATGTGTGCACAAGCCATTAAACATAATCAATCGAACATCCAAAATTATATGAAGGAAGCAATTCAAGGGGTACCAGGAAGTGCGATGATGTTCCTGTGAGGGTGTGCATGGGCGTTGAAAGCCGTTATGTTAATCTGGGTCGACCACCGCACATAACTCTCCAATAGTCTGAACCGATCCCTTCGAAACAACCGTTCATCAATCATTGTGATGATCCGTCTCACATCCCTCCTTTCCGAGAATTCCAGCTTAGGAGACCCAATTTTCTCGGGCGTATATCCTTCAACCAGTATGCCAATCCATCCCTAACCAGCTTCAAAGTATGATCCCCGAACTTGTGGAGTTCGCTACACGCCATTAAGCGGTTTCTTTGAAGTTCACTACGGTAAACAATGCCGAAAGGTTTGCTGATGAGTGTATATTGAGATAGCCGGTTGATATCGGGAAGATCAAGCTTTGGAGGAGTGAAGTTGACACGCCGTCGATAAGATTCAACAACCGGTGGAGATCTTCTACACGTTCCTTGATGACAATCCGTCTTATGAAGGTGAGAAGTGACTTGATAAATTGCGTTGTACTGCTAGCTTGAGAATTGTCTCATGCGACCCTGTACTTTGGCAAGGTACATGTCTTCGATGTCATTGAGAGACAAATTCTCAAAGTCGGCTTCAGAGAAAGCATAGTCCCGTTCATCTTGTCGTTTGACTACGATCTTCTTTAGGAATGTGTAGTCCCACTTAGACGAAAGGTCAACGTGTATGATGGCAACGATATCCTTAGAACTATATACAACATGTTGAGACTTCAACCTGGACAGCGTAGTAGAGTCGCTTGGCGTTCTAGCCGCTGATGAATCCCATACAATGCATCTCGGTCGTATGCTTCTACTGTGTTGGAGAACAAGTGATTGGCACGTTCCTCAATGGCTATGCAGTTTGAGTAGACAATTGATGGGAATGGAAGTGTCAGAGATGTAGCATATTTTCTTGAATCATCGCCACCGTGTAGAAGAAAATCCAAGTCTTTGTTGAAGAAATATCTGAAAGGAATCCTTGGTTCACCTGGTTGGCCAATTGTTGGTAGAGGTTTGGTCCAATCGGTGTAGTATGGAGGGTTGTCCCTTTGTGTGAAGTCAATGTTTGCTTCCGGTTTGAGCCAATCCATGTTGTTAGACATAGCTCGAGCAATGTTTTCAAGGTGATATTCGACCTCGAGGGCACTTTCGAGTTGTCTTTTAGAAGTTGAAACGCTTCATTCTTGATTCGCTTCAACTCGATTTCGCATTTTCTTCACATGGAATTTTTCTTGCAAAATTTTAGCATGCTCCAATGTAGAACCGTCTACCAAATCTTGACCTTCTTCGAGGTAGGGAGTGTTGTTACCAAGAGTAGCAAACCATTCAAATTCCTCTGTTTTATCGTCATCTAGCCATGATAATGACGCCACTGGTCTTCTTCTTCTTCTTTTTTTGAAGGCCTAGATGAGGATTCCGGTTTCAACTTGTTTGGGAGATATGGGTTGTTGTTGGGGCTCAAGGACCTCTTCATCGTCACCACCCGTATACTCAAAGTGATCACCGGCCGAGTCGTGGGTGGTAACTCGAATCGCCCGAGGTTTTTCAAGAGAAGAACGAGGAGGAGATTTTGTTGAACAGAGGTCTGTGGAGGAGGTTGCATCATAGAAGATTCACCGCACGCTCACGCTTAGGTGCGAGTCTTTATCCTTATCCTTGTCTTCATCGTCTCTAGGACGCTTTAGACTTTTCACTTCGAATCTACAAGCTTCTTGAAGTTGGTAGTCCAAAGAATGCTTGAAACACTTTCCTTCATCGAAGTAAATGTCCCGATCGCGCGACATTTGTGTGACAAGCTTGGCCACCAATTCATTATCCGAGAAAACTACGGGATCGGTTGGATTGATTGTGACGGTTAAGGGCGTTGATCGAATAGTTTGCTTGGCGACCTGCATAAGATTTGGATAAAGTTGTTTGGTGAACAACTCCTTTGTGACTTTAGGAACGTACTCGAAGGTACTTTTCGCGTATCCTTCGATCATTTCGTTCAGTTCCTCTTGACGGTGATTTTTCATGAATTACTGAACAAACTTCCTTTCTCCTTGCATCTTTTCATTCGTCATACATATGTCTTTGTATGTGATCGAAAGAAATTCAACTTTTGTTGAGCACGTCTTTCTTCCGACTTGTTTGACAACTTTACAATTCTTTATGAGTCTTGAGAAATCCAAGATCGAGGTGGCTTCTTCACCGATCCGGATGATGATTTTGTTGATTTTTTGATGGTGGTGGTGAAGAGTGAGAAGACGAATCTGATGATGAAGAGATATGAGGAGACTCGGGATCCTTCGGAGGTTCAGAGGTTTCTTCCTTTGATCGCGCAGGACTATCTAGAAGAAACGTATCATAATCAACATCTTTATCTTTTTCGGACTTCTCGGTTTCCGGTTCCTCAAACTCATATTCGATAGTATCCTCCACAAGATTTTGTTGTTGCACAAGAGTGGTGGCACCGGCCCCTTATCGGGTTGATTAACCGCATCAGAGATGGTTCAGAGTGGGCAAAGACCACTTGATCCTCCTGGATCACCCATTTGGTCTTTAGCAAATTCTTCAGCTTTGTGTTGGTGTCTAAGGAATTTGATCGTCTTCTTGTATACATTTTCCGGTGGCTCTTCATCACTCTCCGAGCTTTCATCATAAGGTACAAGTACAGGAGTCTTCCCTTTTCCTGTCGCCTTGAGGACTTGGAGGTTTTGGTTGAAGGATTGTCATCCTTGCAGCTTCAAAGTAGGTAATCTCTTCATCCGTGTGGCATTACTTCGAGCTTTCGCCCACAAGCTTTCTTTGCGTTCAGTGTGGGAATAGGTTTAGCTTCCTTTACGGGAACAATCCTTTTACGAGGAGGATTCCTTTTGGGAAGCTTCCTATAAATATCTGTACTTGTGACACTTCCAAGATCGCCTCTTACGGTCCTCCAGTAGGTGTACTAAGATTTTTCATCAAGATGACCAACTTTGCCTTCTTTACGCTAACCGATACCTTTTGTATGTTTTAAGCTTTTTGATTTCGTAGTCAAGGTGATCGTGTAATACCGCTCCTGTTTCTTTGTTGACGATTCTTTGATTCTGACGGATAGTATGGGTTCAGTCAATATGTCGTGATTATCTGGGTCATTGAGCCTCATGGGGATGTCAGGATGAAGTCCAAGTGCTCTCTGGATCAACAGTTTGGTGTATATGACATAGGGAATCTTGGAGCCAAGCTTCTTGTGAAATAGCATCATGTCCTCCCATATCGGCGCTTCGATTTCAATGTCCTTCTTGTTGATCAACGACCAGAAAATTTGAAGTTCCATGAGCTTGGGATGCTCATAGCCACCGTCACGACCAGAGACCGATTTGGTGATGATCATGTAGAGTGTTCTCCATGGTTGAGGAATATACTTGAGCTCCACGTGAGAGTGCTTAGTAATGATTCCTGAAGCTTCATCATAACCAATATCTATCAAGAATTTCAGGAATGCTCTTCGTAGGGTAGCAAAGAAGTCGGTTGGACCGATGTCAGGAATGATGAGAATAGCCCGTAAGTCAGCAGGAGTGATAGTGACTTGTTTGTGATTAAGTGTCGCATTCACCGCACTTTGACCGGTGATCCTCGCATAGAATCCCGAATTGTTGAATGTAGACCTCTGAACCGCGGGCGAGTGTGAGAGCATGCTCTGGTAGGGATGATTCCTGAGAATATCCACTGCAATGAGACAAGAAGATTCCGAGCATGTGAGGGTGTCAAAGTCAACCCGAGGTTGTTCTTTCCAATCTTTCTGGATAACCCTCTGGAAAGATATCAGAATTGTAAGAACTTCGATGCATCCACAATCATTTGTTCACCATGTCGCGATCTGAAATAACATTAGCCAAAAGAACCAACATATCGAAAGACATAGTGTTAGTCAACGGAAGGTCTTATTGTCTAGTTATTGAATGTACAGTGTCAATGATTGTTACGAGTCCTAAGTCACTTGTTTGTCCAATAGTCCAATGACGCGTGAAAGGTTTCGAGTTAGTTAACTTTAAGTTTTAAAGTTTATGTTATCACTTATTGTTCACAACATATCAAACGCTTAAGTTTATTAGTGACATTATTGGTTTCGTGACGATATGATTATTTTATTAACAAGTTTGTACACGTAACAATTCATTATGAAGGTCAATCAAGGCATAGGCGCATAAATTGGCAAAGTTAAGCGAAAGAGTTACATACGCGTATGGGAAAGCTTATGCGTAGGATCCTAACTTACGCGTAAGAAATGTTACGCGTAGGAAAAAGGGACCTTATGCGTAGAGCTTACGCCGTAGGCGATATATACCTTACGCGTAAGGCTTACTCGTAAGAGTAGACCTTATGCGAGAGGTCATCGCTTTACGATATCCTTCACAGGATACGCAGAGTCCCATTGTAGAACCTTACGCGTAATAGTTATGCGCGAGAATTATTCTTACGCATCACTTGACTACGCGTAGGGTAATCCTTATGCGTAGAGTTTCAAATGACCTTGATTCTGAATATTATGCGTAGCAAAGCCCTAAATAAGTTCATCAAATAATTAATATTAACACAAAACTTCATTTTATCAACAAAACATGGCATGAATCATTCGTTAATAGTTACGTGTAGAAAGTCATACGCGTAGGTCAAAACCCTAAGGGTTAAGAATTACGCTGCATGATTTTTAACCATAGGATTTGAACCATATAAATTCTGGTAGGTCTAGAGTGTTGTTAGAGTCTTTAGGCCAAGTATTAACATCTAATTTGTTGAGAATCAAAATTACCCAAAGTCATGAACATTAAACCCTAATTCCAAATTGTTAAACAATTAGTGTTTCTGGGTGGTTAACAACCATGGAAATCATCAATTCAACAACATATGACCATAACCCAACAATCTTTTAGACCAAAACACTTCACATTCGAAAATACCCAATTTGACTCAAGAACCCTAATTTTCAAAAATCATTAATACGTGTTTCTGGGTGGGTTTTGATGGTTAAAGTGACATCCTTGATGTATTAGAAGCGTTTTGACACTATCCATTTAACCACAAAAACACACACAATGATTGTGTGTTCATACGCTTATGCGTAGAACACATAATCACGCGTAACACAATTTTTAGCCGTAGGATTTGCATGAAAGTAAAGACCTTAGCTTAAAAACATGTTAAGATCGTTAAAACACTTACAAAATGATGATCAAAGTAACGGATTTCTCGAATGAATCTTAGGCGTAGATGTTAAAAGTTGAAAGTAATAAATGTGAAGTGAATGAGTAGGTGGGAGGTGTTTTATTAAATTTAACTTTAACATTTTGACAGTTTTGGTCCCCCTACCTTTTCCTTTTTCAAACAAAGCCATTTAACTTCCATTTTGGTTACCAAACAAAGTTTTTAGAAAGAAACTTGACACTCCCCTCTACTTAAGAAATAATGAAAGGTTATAAATTTAGTCCGAGGAGTGTCATTTAACCAAAAAAGTTTACCACCATTGATAAAAGAAACAACCGGGATAAAATAACATGCAAGTACAATGGATGTTTTGAAACAGTTAAGGATATTTTTTCTCCCCTCAACACTTGATCGAACAAATACTGAATTTTGAAAGATTAAAGTGTTGACGAAAGAAACGTACTTGTCATGTTGAAAGAAAATTAGATTAGAAGAATATTTTTGTTGTTTTATCAGGTTGTATATTTTTATATTTTGTTTTTGAAAAATTATTTACAAAAGAGATTTTGGTGTTTGATGTGTTTTTAGACTGTTTTAGGAGTTCATCCAATTCCTCTTGAGTCAAACACCTCATACCAATCCGGTGGACCAACTCATTAAACCTAGCGGAGGCAAGGCTTTGGTGAGAAGATCCGCCAATTGGTATTCTCACTCCACAATATATAATTCAACAGCACTGCTCCACGTGGTCCTTGATGAAATGATATCAAGATCGATGTGCTTTGATTTCGAAAGTGGAACCGAAGTTGCACGAGATTGCAATAGCACTCCGATTGTCGTAGTACATCGGGATTCTATCAAATACGTAACCATAGTCTTTGAGTTGTGTTCTCATCCAGATGACTTGAGCACAACACGACGACATGGCTACATATTCTCGCTCGGTTGAGGACAGCGATGTACAATCCTCGCTTCTTCGATTGCCATGACACCAGGTTTATCACCAAGAAATTGTAATGCTCCCAAGTACTTTTCCGTGAGTCTAAGCATCCTCGCGTGGTCACGTCAAAAGCGATTAGTTCAAAACCGAATCCTTCTGGATACCGGATCCCCAAGTTAATGGTTCCCTTTATGTATCGGAGGATTCTTTTAGCCTCGAGAGGTGGGTTTCAGCTTGGTCGCGACCGATAACGGAGCATAGATAAACGGCAAAGACAATATCAGTCCGCTAGTCAGTTAGATACATGAGAGATCCAATAATACTACGGTATTTTGTAGGGTCCACCAATTTCCCATGTAAATCAAAGTCTAGCTTCTTGGTATGAGCCATTGGTGTGGCATAGGTGTCACAGGTTTTCATTCCAAATTTGTTTAACAATTCAAGGGCATATTTGGACCGACTCAAGAAAATACCACGGGGTGATTGATGAACTTGCAGTCCGAGAAAGAACGTGAGTTCACCCATCATGGACATTTCAAAATTTTTCTTCATTAGTTTTGCAAAAGCAATTGAAAACTTTTTATGTGTAGACCCAAAAATGATGTCATCCACGTAAATTTGAACAATTAAGATATGTGCCCCGTGATATTGTATAAAAAGAGTTGGGTCAACCAACCCTTTGGTGAAATTATTAGCAATGAGGAAGGATGATAGCTTATCGCACCATGCCCGAGGAGCTTGTTTGAGACCATACGAGCTTTGTTCGCTTTGTAGACGCGGATTCGAAACTCGGATCAACGAATCCATCCGGTTGGTGACATAAACCGCTTTCTAAGTTGTCCATTGAGAAACGCACTTTTGACATCCATCTGATAGACCGTCATATTCATATGAGCCGCGAACGCTAGAAATATCCAACGCCTCAAGACGAGCAACCGGAGCAAAAGATTCTTCAAAGTCAATACCCTCTTCCCGACGATAACCCTTAGCCACCAGACGTGACTTATTGCGGATAACATTGCCTTCAAAGATCCAATTTGTTTTTCCAAATCCATTTGAGACCAATGACGAGACCCTGTGGTCTTTCAACCGCTTCCCATACTTCAAGACGTTTGAATTGGTTGAGTTCTTCTTGCATGGATTCAATCCACTTGTCTTTTGTCATTGCGTCTTTGATGTTTTTAGGTTCGATTGGCGGACTGAGTGCATAAATGCAATGTTCACCGTCTGTGTGAAGACGCTGTCTCGTGAACGATTGGTTGATTCGGCTTGCCAATAATGTTTTCCAGAGGATGGTCTTTCGTCCATCTATGTGTGGAGGGTTGATGTTGGTATACATTGTGCGATTCTGAGGATTCAAATGGTTTGTTGAAGATTCTCGCACATCCGTGCAATGCGATCTCATTAGCAAACGGGTTAAAGAACGATTTGGATCAAAATCGCAGTGGGGGTACTTCATTCGAACATCATCACCGAATCATCATTGTTGGAAGCGGTTTGTTCAACTGTTGTGTTGGAGTCAACTGGTGTAGGTGCATCTTCAACAAAGAGTTGTTGTAGCAGTGTGTATCGTATAAGAGTATTATCGTTGAGCAAAGTGGAAACGGATACACCCGAGCACGCTTCATCAATATCGTCACCAACAGGAGCAAATAACCTTTCCATTTGTTGACGAAAGTAAGGCGGGGCTTTGTTCACCGATGATGGGGTTTGGGGAAGTTTAAGCGGTTGTGTCCGGGTTCCAAGCCGTATACTCGTAAGCCATTTCCATAAGTTCATCAAAATGAGCATGAATCGCTTCCATCACCGCTTTGTACGACGATTCCAGATTCGAAACCTTTTGAATTATCACGATCCGATAAAGACTCCAATGTCAACTTTGGCTTTGAGCTTCCCAAAGTCATCACGATCATTATTCGGATAGCAAAGAGATCCAAATACATGAAAGTGTTTTAGATTCGGTTTTCTGTTATGGACGAAGCTCGAAAGGTGTTTGGTTGTGGCGTTTTGTAATCATAGAACGGTTTTGAGTATAGCATGCAGAGATACTTCCGCCCATAAGTAATCCGGAAGTTTAGCATTGATTAACATTGTTCTTGCGCTTCCACTAACGCGTTCGGTTTCGCTCTTTCGACAATTCCCGCTTTTGTTCGTGTACGTGCAATAGATGTTTGATGTCTTTGAATTCCCTTTCTCATAGAATTCACGAAGGGTTTGGTTAACAAATTGATTGCCTCTATCCGTTTCGATTATAACGGTGTTACGTAGTGAACTTGTATTTTCGTGAGAAAGGTGATGATCATCTCGTGGAGCTTGATCTTTGCTTCGAAGAAAGTAGACCCAAGTCCAGCTGAATAGTCATCAACAATTACTAAGATGTAGCGTTTGCCATTGATCGCTTGCACGCCAAGATCGGGCCACACAAATCCATGTGAAGAAGATGAAGCACATGCCGAGAGTCGCGGTTCCACCTTTGAAGGAAATTGAGCACGAGTGCTTTTGCCTTGTTCACAAGCTGAGCAAAGGTGATCTTTAGAATACCGAAACCATGGGAGTCCTTCAACTAGTTTGTGTCGAGCAAGGTTGGTGATGGTTTGAAAGTTTAGATGTGAGAGACGACGGTGCCATAGCCAGGATTTTGTTGATGTTGCCTTTGAAAGTAAACAAATGGGAGATGAAGCAACCATGTCTTTCATAGAGATAGTGTAGAGACTAGAATTACGCGATCCGCATATAAGGTCATTTCCTTGTAGATCACTTAATGAAACAAGTTTTCTCCCAAAAGCAACCTCCAAATCTCCATCACAAAACCGACTCCATCGAAAACAGATTATGACCGAGGCCTTCCACATAGTAAACCCTGCTGATTTCGATGTTTCCATTGACATAGTCTCCGAGCCCATGATAGGCTGCAAGTGATCATTCCCGAAAGGCCAATGAACTTTGCAATAAAGTTTGATAACAGCTTTAAGATTATCCGTCATGTGTCGGGAACATCCGCTATCAACAATCCATAGAATGATCTCAGACACCGCATTACACAATAATGTACGCACTAATACGATGGAATAGAAGTAGATTTGGAACCCGAAATGTTAGAGGGTTCCAGAGCGCTTATAGTAGATATACACACATCAATAGCTTTTGGTATCCACTTAAATCCTAGCGTGTTATATATCCATTTCTGCCATCTCCAACTAGTATTTGCTTTAGTCTTAGTGAATGCACTAGGTGGTACTACATTCCTAGGAGGTGACACCGAGCTACATGGACAACAATGCTTCTTAGAATCTAAAGATGGCGGTCTACCAATGCACTTAGAAAGATTAGTGGGCGTAGAGGTATTCCAATTCTTAGGATTCCTTAAACGAGAGATGATAGCTTTAGCAACACATTTATCATGACAATCGGAATTCATACTTTTACCACAAATAACACAAGGTGCATCGATCAATATCAAAAGTACTTAACGGTTTAGCATTCGTTACATCACTATTTCTATTACATTTGCCGAACGCAATATCTATAGTGGAGGCAACGTGAGTCTTATTCATAGTCCTAGGGTGTTCTTCTACTTTAGCATTCCTGATTGATCTTTTCTTAGGTCGCAACTTCCTATTCTTCGATTTAGTGCTTCTAGGCTGTGAAGTGCGGACATTTGGAAAAGATGCAACTATTCCTATTTCAAGAGAAGGAGGCACGTTAGCAACTTGTGATTTGGCAATAGGGATTCTAGGTTCATGAGTACTAAGTGTTACTGGGCTAATCTCTTAATGATGGTTGGCGGAAGTTGTTCATACTTTCCTAACATTTCTCTTAACTTGAAGATAGTGTGAATCGATCTTGATTTTCGGACCAACATTTCCAAAGAAAATGCATAACTTCTTTAATGTGTGCAAGATAATGATCAAGTTCATTTGATGCTTCATCACGAGTCTTTTTGAGTAAATCAAATATGACACCATATTCCTTTTAACTTTTACAAGTTCTTGTTCATATTTTGAGATTTGACACTTAAAAGACACGCTTTGATCATCCAGTTGCTCAATTTTAGGATTCAAGATTTTGTATGCAATCGGCGATTTTGTGTTGAAAAGCAATTTGTTGATCGTGAATATCTTTTTGACACAAATTAAGACGACGTATTGCATTTGAAAGTTCGTTTGACAATCGTTGGTTTTCAACTTTTAAGGACTCGACCAAGCACATTATTAGTGTTCTCAACATTTACCACATAATCAACGATCGCCAGAGGTATGATCAAATGCATATGACAAAGAATTCAATAGCACAACATTATGGATATCAAAGACAGATGACATCTTCCAAGAGTCGATCAACATCTTTTCTCAACGCTTTTTACGCTTAGTATTAGAAATAGATGTTTTCTCAAAACGACCTTCATCACTCCAAGTTCCTTATGAAAATCCTTTTCCCAAGCTAATGCACAAATTTTCAAATTTTTAACGTTAGGTAAAAGATTTTTCTAAAAAATGTCTCTTTGTTCTCGCCAGAGCGCTTATTGAAAATGATCAATTTTGATTTCGAATCGATATTCTATCTTATGCTGTAAAATTTTGAGGTCAGCCATGAAAATGTCAAAATATCGAAGAATTTTTCGATTTTCGTGTTTTGAGTTTACTTCACTGATGGAAGGTAAAGGACCATAAATTTGTGCATAATATGGTTGGGGATTAACATTAGAAGACTCAGGTGTTTTGATGATAACCCTTGGTGTGTTAGAAGAATCCGTGGGTGTGACGAAAGTGACCGCTTTTGAATAGTTAAAAGGTTTGTTGTAAACAACTTTTTTAATTTTGATCGACTCTCGCCTTCTGCATCTAATTCCTCTTGACGATGATATTCAACAACACTCATAACGGAATTATCAATTTTATATTCTCACCGAAACTTCAGATTTGGTTTGAATGTTTTGGTTGAAAGCTTAGGTTTGTAATCAACAAGATTTGGTCCATATCCATTTGGATTTGGTTTTAAAGTAAACTTTTCAATAGCTGTGACCGACTCACCATGTTTGTAAACAACAGTGTTAAACTCTTTAAGTTTGTTTTGCAAGCCGATGATTTCTTCAAGATGATCATCTATTCGCTTCGTTGAATGCTTTTTGTATGCAGAGAACTGTTTTTGACAAGTTAACAACTCAAAATTTTAGCTTTTTGATTTTCCAAGGTGAGAGCGTTAATTTGCTTTTTATGTTCATGTTTCAGCTTGTTCTATTTCGGACAACAAAGCATTCTTCAAGGGCTAGATCACGATCTGCCGCTTCTAAATATTTTTCATTTTGATGAGATTTAGCAAAGGCGCTTCAAAACCTTTTTCACGATTTTCTTGAGTTTTGAAAAAGTTGAGTTGCTTTTGTAAACATTCAAAATCCTTTGTTAACAAGTGCATTTTTGCTTTTCAAGTCCTGATTAATTGCACGACATTCTTCCACTATGGTTTGTTGATCTTGTATTAAACGAGCAAAATCTGGATGAGGCAAAAGTTCGGCGTGTTCAACGTGAGTCACAACATGATCATTACTGAGATCCTCAAGTATAACCACGAAGTCAATTTGATTATCAAGGGAAACCGTTTGGTCATCTTGATCGTCAAATATAACTACGGGTCTAGTTGAAAATCGTCGGAATGAGATGTGGACGACTCATTTTGAACATTCGAGCCTTGCCGATTCGGATGTTGGCGGAGATAGTAGATCGAGATGAATATGGTTTGTTCGGTACTGAGACAAGCCATCAGTTTCATACACCGGGCCTGTGTCACTCATGTGTAACTCATGCATATTAGCCATCAACATAATCGCCGCATTGGCCCGCAAGTCCTCCATATCATCATCCGAAGTCGCATTTGCCATAAAACTCGTTTTGTCTGTGAGAGTACCACCAGCTTCATCCTTAAGAGCCAAAAGAAGAGCCTCTTTGAAATAAGCACCGCCCCTAGTCCTTGGCTTTGGGCATGCATTAGCCAGGTGTCCCTTCTCATTGCAGTTGTAGCATCAAGACCATTCAACCCATTCTGAGCATTTCCCTGTTCCACCATTGGAGCTCTATTGTTATTCCTACCCACAAAGATTAAACCCTTGACCACCGCCCATCCGGACGACCATAACCACGATTCTAAACTTCAACTCATCCATTGTTCACAACATCTTGATTCTTTGTGTTAGATGAGGAACGAATACGGTTGTTGGATTTGTTGGTATAACGGCTAAAGGCATTAGCAATCATAGCAAATCCTTATTGCAATGCTTCGAACGGATCGATTCCTCATTAGCTTCAGATTGAGCATTGTTGTTGTTGTATGGAACCAATTGAGTTTGTTGAGATGGAGGTTGTGAAGGATCATGTGGTGTGATTGTAGCAGCTTGGTTGAGTTGTTGGTTGAGGAGAATAACTGTTTTGAGCATATAAGGCAAGTTGTTGATTTTCCGGATGTGTTGGTGGAGCAATTTGAGCACGGAGAATCCTTTCCTATCAACTTCCTTTTCATGAGGCTTCAAGTAATTGTACAATAATCCATATGTAGATTGATGCATGTTTTTCGCTTGACGGAGAAAAATGACATACTTCTCCCATTCAGGACCAAGACTACTTAGGAACTTAGTATTCATTGCAATTCTTGGCATGATGATGTTGTGTTTATCCAAATCATTGATGATGTCTCAAAATCGGTGATGATAGGACTCGAGTGTCTCCGTGTTCAATCATGAAGTTTTCATAAGCCAAGTAAATTTTGGATTCCAAATCTTCCCGATTGAGTACAGATCCTTCCATAAGAAGACGAATATGATCCCACATTTTCTTTGCATTTTTTTGAGCATCAACACTACGAAGAATTAGGTTTGGTAATCCTAGGAGGATATATTCCATTGCAAGCTCATCTCCTTCATAGTGTAGAAGTTCTTGAGGATTCAAGTCCGCAATGAGCAATGTTCGCTTTGTTCATCTCTTGGTGGAATGGCATTTGGATCTCCGTACAATGACAGAGGCATCTCAAATGGAACTTCCAAGATAACCTTCTTTAAGAACTTTCCATGTGGCTTCTTTAGATCACAAAACCTAAAGAACCTTATCACCCATTGATCATAGTTTCCTGGAGTGAGCATTGGAGGTCTATCTAGTGATCCAGCCTCATGAATTGATTGTTGGCCGCTTAAAGTTTCAAACATCTTTGCAAACCAAGTGGGTTCCTTCATAGTGATCCTTGATGGATGTTGATTAAAGTCATTTGTGTACGGTTGAGCTTGAAGACTCGGTGGTGGTTGAACCATTTGAGGTTGTGGATTTGCAGCAAGTTGTGGAGTATGTTGTTGGTTAAATTGTTGTTGATAAATTGCTTGTTGTTGATTCCATTGTTGATGTTGTGGAGTTAGTTGTTATTGTCGTTGAGGATAAGTGTAAGGGAAATAGTTAGAGTATGGTGGTTGTGACATGTTGAAAACTTGTGTTGGTAAAAATGGATCTTTGTAGTCGAATGAACCTTTGTTGATGAAGTGTCCTTAAGCGTAGAAAAGAGAAGAACCAAGTAGCACTTATGCGTAAAAACACCAAAGTTACGCGTAACAATAAGGAGTTATACGTGAGGATTTAGCTTACGCGTAAGTAGGAAAAACACTAAAGTTAGGCGAGACAAAAGTTAGCGTAGAAAGTTAGGCATATGATTTTCTTATGCGTAAGACTAGGCTTAGGCGTAGGAAAAATCTTAGGCGTAGGATTTCTACGCGTAAGCTTATGCTTATGCGTAATTTTAGGGTTTTGCCCAAATGATCTTTACACTATCACAAAGGCAAAAGATATCCAAAGTCGACGATTTTCGTGACTTATCCAAGTAAGAAAACACGGAATGGAAACCACTAAAATGAAGATCAAACCAAGGAAGCACTTACGCCAGTAGTTTTAGGGTTTTACTACGCCGTAGAAATGCTCGAAATTTTGATTCGTCCAAAAGTGTTTCTAAACCAGCTTTTGTGTGATAAAATAGCTTCAATAACACCAAAATACACAAAAGTGTGAAACTTGATGAACCAAAGCCTCTAAAACAGCTATTTAGTAGGATAGAACTCTCGTTCAAAAACTCGATCAAAAAACAACTATCCACGCATAAAGTTTGAAACTTTTTGCCAAAAACAAGTATTTTAACACTTTAAAACATTGAAAGTACAAGAATCTTGGATTAAATAGTGTAAAAAACAAGTTTTAAGCGAGCCAAAGTATCAAATGTATGCTTTAGGCGTAGGACCGAAACCCACTTCAAAAACAAATACGATTCACCCAACTAGTAGGCGATTGATACCACTGTTAGGTCACAAGGTTTACCACACAAGCTTATAAGAAAGATAGAGAGGCGATTGAACAAGTATCACACACACACACGAGATAATAAACACGGTTTAGGCGTAGAGTATGTAGTGAAAGAAAAACTTGAACAACCAACCTTAAAATGAAGGTTATTACAAAGTATTTATAGGCAAGGAGCTAGGGCAACACTCCTACTCCTTCCCTTTATCCTATGGGCTTGGGCCTAAGCTCATGGGCCTTCTTCATAAGCTTAAGGCTAATAACAAACATAAAGGCCATAATAAGCTAACTATTACATATGAGTAACTAACACTTGAATAGGGTTTAGGAGTGATTCCAACAAGAACCCTAAATTTGGTTCCTTGGAATCCGTCTGCACAATATGCAGTTTTTTGGCCAACTTCAAAAAATCATAACTAATTAATCGTAAGTTCGTACAAGTCGAGCCACCTATCATTTTAAAGGGAATTGGGTGTACTTTCATTTAAAAATACTCTCATGGCCTGAGTCTAATTTTAAATAAGTGAAATAGACCAAATACTACAGTATGTCTAAGATATTGAGTTTCGCTTTAACATAAAAACTCAAAATTTTGAATCAAGCAATTTAAGTTGGTATTCTTAGAACTTTGATATAATTTCTTTTGAAACTAAATAATTTGATAATATGTTTAAAAGAAAACTAATCAAACTTGGTATACATCACATATTTAAACGAAAATGATTTAAAAGTGTTTTTCTTGTTATGCTATGCAAAATGACCACTTGTTTATGTTGTTTGCATATATGTTGCTTGCTTATTTTCAAATTGTTGTTTACACTTGTTTGTTTGCATAATATAAGTGTCAATCTTGCCATGTTATTTATTCGCTTGTTTGATGATTTCTTGTTTATGCACAAGAGGACATTTGCTAGATTTTGTGCACTAAGTTGGAAAATTATTTTACCATCGCTTGTAGAATTAGATCACTTTCTTTGAATAGGTTATACTAACGTCTCACATAACTTATGAAATGTTATAACTCACTTAGAAATGAGTACTAAGTAAATTAGTCAAGTACTTTAAAAATGGAGGTTTTAAGAGAGGTTTTAAAAATGGAGGTTTTAAGAGAGAACCTATTTCACTAGAAACTCAATTTGACCTAACGGTTGAATTGCTTCCAAGAGAGAAGTTGGGTAAGTGGAATCACCCATAAAAATGGTTGTGTTTAGCCTTAATTGAGCACCACTAGTAATAGTCTCATATTCATTCTCCAACTTGAAAAATCTGTTTTCCTATACTTGCCTAAAGTAAGTGTTAAAATAGTGATAGTTTGCCTCATTTTAGAATACCAATCAAACGTAGTAAGACATGACTTTTACTCCTTTAAGTTTATTTAAACCACTTGCATTACATATACATATTCTTGTTTAAAATGATCAATTGTCTTGATATTTTCTTGGTGTTTGATATCCACTTGATTAATTGTCAAATGTATAAACCCTAGAATGTTTTTTGTGTTTATGATGCTTTATGCTACCTTATATTGCTTAAAACATGATTTGCATGATATTTGTATTTGATGTAATTATGTCCCTTGTATGATGTTTCACATGATTAACGTGTTACTTGTGAACGCATTATATGTCATTTTGTAATTAATGTATGCATGTTTGAAAGCTATTGTCTTTTGTTTACATTCCTTAAATCTATGCATAAGATGGTCTAAATGATACATGCTCCTAAATGTTATAATTTAAACATGGCTTGCATGAATCTCCCGCCTTGCTTATTTTGCGTCTTTGTCACACTATTTACTTGCTACGTGTGCACTTATAATTTGTCAAAGTGATTTTGGTATGATAAACTTTTAGAAGTCTTTTTATCCTACAATATAATTACATAAATTGTCATACTTACTTATAGCTAAGTATACTTAAATATTTATGACTAACGACAAAACAATCCAAAAATAAAATGTCTTGAATAATGTCGCATTCTTTCATAATATGATAGTTTGTCTTGATGCTACCTTGTTGTATGGTGATTTGTGTTTTGTCTACTAAGTGCAATGCGTTGTTTTTACTTATATATCATATTTTGTCACTAACAAATTTGTTTAGTAGGTTGATAACAAATTATTTGTTACCACACTCGGGTCTAACTTTTATATGCTCATTTCGCATAATCCTCTTTATTGCTACGTAGATTAGTAACATGCTTTGTGGGACCCCTACATTTGCATATAGTTTTAAAGCATATAAAATTAAGTTTTAGAGGCTTGGATTTTCGTGATCTTTCAACCTACCTCTTTCCAAATTTCCTTATTACTTCCACTCTCCAAAAATCACCTCCATCACTATTTAGTTATAACAATACTCTAATCCTCTTTACTTCCTATTAGGAAACCACATGCCTCGTTATGCGATCATCTCACATTGATAGAAAAGAGCTATGTGACTTCAAGGATGAAGTTCTTTGTATGCTAACCATCATCTATAAAAATATTACTACGCTCATCACTTTTGTTAACCATACAAACTTTCTAAAACACTTTATTGACATTATTTATTTGATGCATTATACATTATGTTGAATGTCCACCAATTAAGGGGGAGAGAAATCCACTCACATAATTGTCTTTTGTCAAATTTTATGTCTCTTACACCCTAAAATACCAACACATAGGTAAACACCACTTAGCTAAAATCGATTCATGAAACCACAACTAGTTCAACCTTTTTAACCTTATATCACAAGTTTTCACCAATATCTCATCAAGTGAAAAACGCATCATGTTTTACAAACTTCTTCATCTCCACAATCAACAAATCTAGGATTTTCCTTAAACTAGCACCTTACAACTTCACTATCTAGAACACCATAATAGGATCTTATCCTTTTCTCGCTTGACACACATCATGCATGTCATTGTCAGTGCAAATGATATATTAATCAAAACCGCCATTCCCAACACTTTTTCAACACGTTGGTCTATCCAACTCTTTCTAATATGAGGTCAATCTCATCCTCATATAGGTACTCATTATTATTATTTTTACTTATTGTTTTCACTTCTTTTCAATGTCATAATCATCCATGTCGGTCAAAACCATGTTAATACTATCTTTCCCATTGTCACCTAGAATAGATCATTTTTATAATTCGTGTTAATCAATGAACGAATTTATCTTCATACTATCACTTTTATATTTATGCATTTTTTTTGTGTATCTTCATTATAATATTCTTAGATAGAACGCAATATTGATTACTCTTGTGTTGAAGCATATAAGAACTTGTTCAAAACAATAGGTTGTTAGCATCAATAAATCATTCAAATCATAACACGTATGCATCATTGAAATACAATGTCCATGCATAATTTTTCTTCCTCTTAGTCTTGGTTACTTGACATTATGAAAGGATTGCATGAGTCTATATTTTTATATTTGCTATACATACGAGTTTCTAACTCCTTAATAGTTTTTACGCTATCACCTCCACCTTCCATCACCACTTTCACCTAATCATCACCACCATGGATTAGCTTAAATATTACTATTATAAATCTTGAGTCATCTACCGAGTTATCACCACATGAATCCTACTATTAAACCGACACCAACACTAACACCACTAGTTCTAACTCTTTATATTCCAACCTCGCTTCATATCTTCTTTCTAGGTACTATTTTATAGGCTCTTATCATATTATATTCTTGCTTTTATTATGATTGTAATTAGGAGACTACACTTCATGAGATCTTTGATTACATCAATTATATATCACATATATACATCTTATTTTTCTTTGTCAAAAAGATAAAATATATTTCACTAATTTTTTTTACTTGTAGGTTCATTATCATATACACTAGATTGTATATAACTTACTCATCTAAGGATGAAGTTTGTATCAATTATTTTTCTTATTTTAGGTGCTTCTTGACACCCTCGAACAACGGAGAATATCATTTAAGCACTCATATTACATCGTCTATACACTTGGTTGTATATGACATATTTGTCTAAAGATAAAGCTTCTATCATACTAATATTTATTTTGTAGGTTCATCTTGACGCCATAGAACAAGGGGGAACTTCCGTCAAGCATTCATTGAATGCATCTTATACACACTTTATTTTATATCACGAATATAGTTTTGCACTAATATTTGTTTTGTAGATTTTTAATCATACCCTGACACCTCAAACAAAGGGGAGCAACCATCAAGGGGGAGCATGCACGCATTCATCATCATTCTCACTTTTCAACAAGCCTTTGTGCTTCGATAAAAAGTGGAGAAAATAGGCTAACTTTGCTATGCATCTTCTTTATTATATATTTCTCATAATTTTTTGTTGCATAAAACTAACCTTGATGTAGGTTAAGCCTCTTAATTTGAACCATGGATCCGCTACCAAACAAAGGACGGATTGGAGAAGAAGACTTAACTTCACTAGGGTTGATGCAAGCTCGCCTTTTAGGAGAAATAAAGTTAAACTCAAGGACACTTTTGTTTCTCACAAAAGGGGAGAAGAGTGTAAACGGAGAAGGTAATGTAAAGGTAGAAAGGATACAAGTAACGTTTTATGTTTTACTATCCGTTACGTTTACATATCTTTGTCATCATCAAAAAGGGGGAGATTGTTAGTCCAAATATTACGATATTTAATCTATACGCCTCGCTTATTTTGATTGATGACAAGCATGTAACTTGTAATATATAATGTAAAATGTACAAGTTACTCGTAATCACATTTTGTCTCAACATACATTCAACCCCTCTCGATGTCTCAAGTCCTCGTATGTTAAAACACAGGTTTGTACATGTTTGTTATGTGGCATTATGATCAAACCCATTAACAAATCATTTAGAATGTTTAAAATACGTTTAGAGTCACTAAGTATTTTAATAGGTTAACCATTCTATTTCGAACCTCATTTTACATTTTGCATTCACAAGTATTTTATACAAATACATCTTTTGTAAAATGTCTAACAAATATATACTTTTATTTGTACAAGTAAACTAACTATAATATTCATACAAGTACTAAAATTTACTTACACTTGACAAAATATATTTTATTTTGACAAACACTCAACTAGATATTTTATTTTACAAAAGGTTACTTACATTTTATTTACAAGTAACTTACCTTTTAAATAAGTATATATATTTGTTTAAATGTATTTTTCATAAAAAGGAAAACACTCTTTTATTACCTTATGCATAGTGTCATCTAAAACTTTAAAAGATATTGGAAGATATTCTAAGATATCAAATCTAATAAATTATTATATTTTTGATTACCACTTTGGCTGTAAATACCAACCCATTGTTTTCACATTTCTTCATCCCTTCCAACACACATTTTCTCTATCTTTCTTTCATCTTTTAGATCTATAGATAACCATGTAGTAACATACATTAATCACCCTCATCATCACATGATCATAATGCTTCTAACATTCATGTTTGTTGTAAGCATACTTTACATTTTGATCAACCAAGGAAAGCTTGGAGATCTAGCCATCCTCATTCACCAAAGTATATCAACATATGAAGATTCAAGATCTATTGATATCCTCATTGATTGAAGACTTCTTATTTAAGAATATCATTTAGATTAGTCAGTTATATCCATTAGACATTTATGTTATGGATCATCATTGTAAACATTATTGCATCGTCACAACACTTTCACCAAACTAGATTAGATGGGTTATGTGTTTGTACCATAAAACACAAGGTTTGTTATGTTGGGCCATAAAACATAACGGGAGTGGTTGTACCCAAAAAGAACTCGACATCTAGCTTAGTGTCGGAAATATTGTATAGGCGACGTTAGGTTGGTTCTACTCAACTAGAACCCGTATTTAGCTTTGTACCGAAAAGTGTGTTTAATTTATTGTAAGGTTTTCTTCTCTGAGAAGGGAGCTTGTTGATTTAGTGAAGTAACTCTCGAGTTGGGTACTCGGGGAGTGGAGTAGGGCGGAGAGGAGATCCATGACCGAACCACTATAAAACCTCGTGTTCGGTTTGCACTTTCCTTTCTTTATCTCTTTACTTTTATAATTGCTTGTGATATGGTTTGAAGTTGATGCTTGTGTGACAAATTGGTTTACTATGCTTTATATTTATTACAAACAATAATTGGTACTTTCATATTATAACAAAGCTTCATAAGCGATTTGATACAAAAGATCTAACGACTTTAAATGGTAACGTATTCACCCCCCTCTACGTTTTCACAATTGGTATCAGAGCCTCGTAGCTCTTATTTTCAAAACAAATGGTTTTTAAAATGGAGCACGATCCATGTATCAAATTATCATTGAAGCGAAATATAATATAAAAAATGTTTTGCTAATTATACTTAGAAATCTTGTTGTTAAATGTTTAAAATAAGTCACATAAGTAGAAATGTTGTTAAAAATATGTATTATATGTTTTCTATCAAATCTAGTAAGTCCCACACGTTTTATCTATGTCAAAATACTAGTTTTAGTGAATCTGTCTCAGAGGACCACGGAACCAAATCATATAAAGGGCGGAACCCTAAATTTGGTTCCTTGAAATCCGTCTCCTCACATAAGATGCGCTTTTTTGGCCAACTTCAAAAATACATAACTAATTAACCGCTAAGTCCGCATAAGTCGAGCCATCTATCATTTTAAAGGGAATTGAGTCTAGTTTTATTTAAAAATACTCTCATGGCCTGAGTCTAATTTTAAATAAGTGAAATAGACCAAATACTACAGTATGTCTAAGATATTGAGTTTCGCTTTAACATAAAAACTCAAAATTTTGAATCAAGCAATTTAAGTTGGTATTCTTAGAACTTTGATACAATTTCTTTTGAAACTAAATAATTTGGTAATATGTTTAAAGGAAACTAATCAAACTTGGTATACATCGTCATATTTAAACGCAAAATGACGAAAAGTGTTTTTCTTGTTATGCTATGCTAAATGACCACTTGTTTATGTTGTTTGCATATATGTTGCTTGCTTATTTTTAAATTGTTGTTTACACTTGTTTGTTTGCATAATATAAGTGTCAATCTTGCCATGTTATTTATTCGCTTGTTTGATTATTTCTTGTTTATGCACAATAGGACATTTGCTATATTTTGTGCACTAAGTTGGAAAATTATATTACCACCGCTTGTAGAATTAGATCACTTTCTTTGCATAGGTTATACTAATGTCTCACATAACTTATGAAATGTCATAACTCACTTAGCAATGAGTACTAAGTAAATTAGTCAAGTACTTTAAAAAATAGAGGTTTTAAGAGAGTGTTTGGTATAAGGACAAAAACAATGTAGTATGATGTAATTTATGCGTTCTCGCTTTCTAGGACGAAACCAAACTTAAAACAATGATGTGAACTAACTTTCTCATGCAGGGGATAACATTCGTATGTTATCAAATTTTCACCGTTTTCACTATTTAGTGAAAATCGCTAGCCCCTACTTGAAATACATGCTCCTATGTGTTTATATATATGTTATTGCTTGCTCTTAACCAGAAATAATTATCTCCATATGTTTTAAGAAAAATTTCAGGATTTGGAAAAGTCCCCGACGGTTAAAAAACGCCTATGTGAACTTTTCTCAAGACAACACGAATTTGACGGACCCAAAAAATTGGTTCCGTCCGTTATAGTTTGGTGCACTGCAGGTAAGTTACTGAATTTTACTAAATCCCGCACTCTAATTTACCAAATTTTGTTTCTAGGATAGTTGTTACCGCTTCATTTATATTTTGAATAGTTTAACTTACCTAGACCAATAGGATATTCATTTCCCACAAAAACTCAAAAAATTCACAAAATCCACCCAAGGAACCCTTTCTTATAAAGGAAGGAACCATAAATTTGGTTCCTCATAACCGTGGATGTCCGACTTCTAAGATTTTGCATTGATTGAAGTTCATTTACTGCATATCTTTCATATCTCACTCAACACATTCTGAATGAATTGACATAGGATGTTTGACATGCTCTTAAACACTTCCATCTCATTAGAAGCCACCATCTTTGTATGGATTAACATCAAATCAAACACATTTCTCCATGAATCCTTAGTTCCATAAAGTAACACATTTAGGATAGTCATTTTCACACCTTCACTATTACTTCTCTTTAAGCTTAGCATTTCGTAAAGCAAAGTCAAAATGACTAAAACCTCATCACCTTCAAACAAGCCACTTAATAAAACTGCTAGGATTAGCATTCGATCTTGCTGCTTTGTCAACTTGAACTCTTTGAACTTTCTAAACTTAAGTACTCCAACTCCACCACCATTATGACTACTTCACTATCATCCAAAAAACCTTCACTACTAAAGCCTCCAAAACTTGTACCTATCGAACTTTGTGCAACACCACCAACATCTCCTCATTTGTTTACGGATGACTTAGATAACTTGCCACCTAAACTAAATCCGGACTCATTATTTACAAAGATATCATACACAAGTCTAACATATGACTATAGATATTGTTTTGTATCTACATGTTTTGCCTCACTTGGTTAACATGAAAATAATATGTCATCCTCCAAGATGATAAGGATTTACATCGATTCATAACTCACACGTATGCTAAAGAGTGTTGCTATCCTCGAGTGCAATCTAAGCTCCAAAGTCTCAACAAGGTAGGTTTGACAACTTAAGTATTTCATCCGAAATATTCAAGTATATGCGACTTACGATTGTAGTCATTAAAAGTCATATCCGAAAAATCATCACCCAAGTATTTTAACAATACATGTTAAAACACTAATCCTAAATGAATCAAACGCTTATCCTATCTCAACTATAACACTTATCCAAAACAAACAACCCACTATGGAACTTATCCCTCTTTGACACCTACTATCCCTCTTTGACACCTACTATGGCACTTATCCCACTTTGACACCTTTGGTGGCACTTGTCATAACACTCTCCCAATCAATCAAGCAAATGTCAATAGGTCTTCATCCTTTAACATCTACCACTTAAGCTCACTTGTTCTTTCACCATTATCTCATCACATTCACCTCTGTGATATATCTCATCCCCTAAGCTTCACAAACATGACCAAAACTTCAAGCACTTCACCCACTAGTTGTACCAACCAATGAACCATAAGAATTAGTATCCATACTTGTTGTGTTCAACATCTATGGACAAATAATAAACCTAAGTACTCCCATAGCACAACAAACCTCTACACCACCACATCCTTATTTAGACACACTAAAAGACCTACCACCTAGATCAACCAATCCACTATCCTTACCATCATTTGAATTTGTTGAGTGTATTGTTCAAATAGCTCTTGTGTTCAACACTCGTACTAAGTCACATGCATGTTGAACAAACTCAACCATACTTTCCCACCTATAAGGACTTAGCTGATTCATTATGGCTAGAACCTCAACTATCAAGTGAGCATGATGCTCCTGGTAACTTTTGTCAAATTCCACTAGGTATAACTAGTACTACCTTCACAAATTATCAAAGTATTAGTAATACTTTGTCGTTAAACTTCTACATAAATTTTGTTAAACCTTAAATCAATATTTTAATAACATATGTTAAAATGCTATCTCAAAGCCAACATCATACACCCCGAGCAACAATGACTCTTGAGGAGTATACATAAGAAACTCGAGTGAATTCCTCTTATCCTCATCTAGTGAATATAATCTTGAGACCAAGTACATTTAGGATAGGACTATCCAATTCAAACACTTTATCTTCATATCTTCATTTAGGAAAACATGACATTTTGAAAAAAAACATTATGCCTAAGAAATCATGCGTTAAGTTTTCATCTTGTTAAAAGGATATTGTATATCCTATGCATCATTATCTCCTTGCGACATAAATGTTTGTGTTACAATAGATTTCATCACACCTTATTGGCTAAATGATCTTGAAACAAACATCTACAAGTTCTATGAACTAGCGTATCCAATTCATATTGTCATACTTGTTTTCATAAGCATGATAACTTTATCCCATGCGATAATCTCATTTGTTGAAAGATACTATTTGTATCCATTTCCTTTCAAGCGTACATCATAATCTAACCTTGCTCAAACCTTTTACACATCCAAGGTTAAAACTACACATCTCTAAAAATACACAAGATCTATTGAAGTTGGTAACCTTATTTAGATTCTTGTTAAATAACATATTCCATTCCCTAGTCTTAGATAATCAAATCACATTTAAAGTACACACTTCAAATTCAACATAAAAGATGTCATCCATTAGATCATACAATTAGCTATGTAATTTGAACAACCTTAGATTCTAAACACAAGATTAAAACATATTGTTTATCAAACACACCATTGTTAAAATTCATGTGTATAACATGACGTCTTCATCACCTTAGTTATATTGTGTATTAGTTAAGTCACATTAAGCCAAGTATTGGTAAACTATCATCTTTTATACACTTTAATAGGCAAAAGTAGGAGTTCCCAACTTTCTAACATGAGAATGACTACTGGAGAACCTATTGCACTAGAAACTCAATTTGACCTACCGGTTGAATTGCTTCCAAGAAAGAAGTTGGGTAAGTGGAATCACCCGTAAAAATGGTCGTGTTTAGCCTTAATTGAGCACCGCTAGTAATTGTCTCATATTCATTCTCCAACTTGAAAAATCTGTTTTCCTATACTTGCCTAAAGTAAGTGTTAAAATAATGATAGTTTACCTCGCCTTAGGAATACCAATCAAACAAGTAGAAGATATGAATTTTCCTCCTTTAAGTTTATTCAAACCACTTGCATTACATATACATGTTCTTGTTTAAAATGATCAATTATCTTGATATTTTCTTGGTGTTTGATATCTACTTGATTAATTGTCAAATATATAAACCCTAAAAAGGTTTTTGTGTTTATGATGCTTTATGCTACCTTATGTTAAGCGTAAACATGATTTGCATGATATTTGTAGTTGAAGTAATTATGTCCCTTGTATGATGTTTCGCATGATTAACGTGTTACTTATGAACTCATTATATGTCATTTTGTTATTAATGTATCCATGTTTGAAAGCTATCGTCTTTTGTTTACATTCCTTAAATCTATGCATAAGATGGTCTAAATGATACATGCTCCTAAATGTTATAATTTAAACATGGCTTGCATGAATCTCCAGTCTTGCTTCTTTTGCATCTTTGTCACACTATTTACTTGCTATGTGTGCACTTATAATTTGTCAAAGTGATTTTGGTATGATAAACTTTTAGACATCTTTTTATCCTACAATATAATCACATAAATTGTTATACTTACTTATAGCTAAGTATACTTAAATATCCAAGACTAACGACACAACAATCTAAAAATAAAATGTGTTGAATAATGTCGCATTCTTTTATAATATGATTGTTTGTCTTGATGCTACCTTGTTGTATGGTGATTTGTTTTTTGTCTACTAAGTGCAATGCGTTGTTTTTACTTATACAAGATGTTATTATTTGATTTCTATCTTGTTTTGTCACTAACAAATTTGTTTAGTAGGTTGATAACATATTACTTGTTACCTCACTCAGGTCTAACTTTTATATGCTCATTTCGCATAATCCCCTTTATTGCTACGTAGATTAGTAACATGCTTTGTGGGACCCCTACACTTGCATATAGTTTTAAAGCATATAGAATTAAGTTTTAGAGGCTTGGCTTTTCGTATCTTTCAACCGACCTCTTTCCAAATTTCATTATTACTTCCGCTCTCCAAAAATCACCTCCATCACTATTTAGTTATAACAATACTCTAATCCTCTTCACTTCCTATTAGGAAACCACATGCCTTGTTATGCGATCATCTCGCATTGATAGAAAAGAGCTACGTGACTTCGAGGATGAAGTTCTTTGTATGCTAACCATCATTTATAAAAACATTACTAAGCTCATCACTTTTGTTAACCATACAAACCTTCTAAAACACTTTATTGACATTATTTATTTGATGCATTACACATTATGTTGAATGTCCACCATTTATGGGGGAGAGAAATTCACTCACATAATTGTCTTTTGTCAAATTTTATGTCTCTTACACCTTAAAATACCAACACATAGGTAAACACCACTTAGCTAAAATCGGTTCATGAAACCACAACTAGTTCAACCTTTTTAACCTTATATTACAAGTTTGCACCAATACCTCATCAAGTGAAAAACGCATCATGTGTTTTACAAACTTCTTCATCCCCACAATCAATAAATCTAGGATTTTCCCTAAACTAGCACCTTACAACTTCACTATCTAGAACACCATCATAGGATCTTATCCTTTTCTCGCTTGACACACATCATGCATGTCATTGTCAGTGCAAACGATATATTAATCAAAACCGCCATTCCCAACACTTTTTCAACATGTTGGTCTATCCAACTCTTTCTTATATGATGTCATTCTCATCCTCATATAGGTACTCATTATTATTATTTTTACATATTGTCTTCACTTCTTTTCAATGTCATAATCATCCATATCGGTTAAAACCATGTTAATACTATCTTTTCCATTGTCACCTAGAATAGGCCATTTTTATAATTCGTGTTAATCAATGAACGAATTTATCTCCATGCTATTACTTTTATATTTAGAAAAGGAAGGTCGTTGAGGCTACTTTCCTTAAACCGAGAGGAGAAATGTTCGATGGCCGCATTTTTTGTAATATCATGGTTTTCCTCCCATATACCATTAATAACCATGCCTTTAATGGAAGAATTGACATTTTTTACCTTTTTAAAAGGGAGTGAAAGAACCTAATGTTCTCATTGCCTTCCCACCCCATCATTTTACATGACATTTTTGTCTAAGATCATTTCGGAGAAGTTGATCAAGAAGGTTTAAGTCCATCACATTCCCCATCTTAATGATGCCGCTTTCATGAGGCCATTTTCACTTTTGATATCCCATTGGAGGATATTTTTGAGAGATCACCCTTATCTTTATTTTGAGTAGCTAACCAAATAGAAGTCCACTTTTTGATGGCCATCCTCAATTTCTTAAGCTTGTTTGTAAGTCCGATGTACCTGTTATAGCAGAGAAGGTTCATCCCAATTAGAAGCTACAAGTTCCCTCAGACTGTGAACCATAAGCCATTTATCAAAGACTTTATACGCTTTCGGTCCTAAGTTCATAACACCGACCTTGATAAGAAGAGAGCAATGGTCAGAAAACGATCTACATAACACTGAAACACTGGCATCATTCCAAACATCTAAGAAACCACTAGAAACCAAGAATCTATTGAGCTTGCTTGCCTTCTTCCCATCCTTATCAAAGCGAGTAAAACGCCTTCCCCCAAGTGCAAGATCAAAGACACTGGTCCTAGAAATTAAATCATTGAACACCCCTGTTAGTTCAAATATTACGATATTTAATCTATACAGTCTCGTTTGTTTTGATTGATGACAAACATGTAACTTGTAATATATAACGTAAAATGTACAAGTTACTCGTAATCACATTTTGTCTCAACATACATTCAACACCTCTCGATGTCTAAAGTCCTCATATGTTACAACACAGGTTCGTACATGTTTGTTATGTGGAATTATGATCAAACCCATTAACAAATCATTTAGAATATTTAAAATACGTTTAGAGTCACTAAGTATTTTAATAGGTTAACCCTTCTATTTCGAACCTCATTTTACATTTTGCATTCACAAGTATTTTATACAAATATATCTTTTGTAATATGTCTAATAAATATATACTTTTATTTGTACAAGTAAACTAACTATAATATTCATACAAGTACTAAAGTTTACTTACACTTGACAAAATATATTTTATTTTGACAAGCACTCAACTAGATATTTTATTTTACAAAAGGTTACTTACATTTTATTTACAAGTAACCTACCTTTTAAATAAGTATATACATTTGTTTAAATGTATTTTTCATAAAAAGGAAAACACTCTTTTATTACCTCATGCGTAGTGTCATCTAAATCTTTAAAAGATTTTGGAAGATATTCTAAGATATCAAATCTAATAAATTATTATATTTTTAATTACCACTTTGGCTATAAATACCAACCCATTGTTTTCTCATTTCTTCATCCCTTCCAACACACATTCTCTCTATCTTTCTTTCATCTTTTAGATTTATAGATAACCAGGTAGTAACATACATTAATCACCCTCATCATCACATGATCACAATGCTTCTAATATTCATCTTTGTTGTAAGCATACTTTACATTTTTATCAACCAAGGAAAGCTTGGAGATCTAGCCATCCTCATTCACCAAAGTATATCAACATATGAAGATTCAAGATCTATTGATATCCTCATTGATTGAAGACTTCCTATTTAAGAATATCATTTAGATTAGTCATTCATATCCATTAGACATTTATGTTATGGAGCATCATTGTAAACATTATTGCATCATCACAACACTTTCACCAAACTAGATTAGATGGGTTATGTGTTTGTACCATAAAACACAAGGTTTGTTATGTTGGGCCATAAAAATAACGGAGTGGTTGTACCTGGAAATTCTAAAGAACTCAACATCTAGCTTAGTGTTGGAAATATTGTATAGGCGACGTTAGGTTGGTTCTACCTCGAACTAGAACCCGGTATTTAGCTTTGTACCGAAACCAGTGTAAGAGATTATTGTAAGGTTTTCTCCACCGAGAAGGGAGCTTCTTGATTTAGTGAAGTAACTCTCGAGTTGGGTACTCGGGGAGTGGAGTAGCGCGGAGAGGAGATCCGTGACCGAACCACTATAAATCCTCGTGTTCGGTTTGCACTTTCCTTTCTTTATCTCTTTACTTTTATAATTGCTTGTGATGTGGTTTGATGTTGATGCTTGTGTGACAACTTGGTTTACTATGCTTTATATTAGTCACAAACAATAATTGGTACTTTCATATTATAACAAATCTTCATAAGCGATTTGATACAAAAGATCTAACGATTTTAAACGGTAACGTATTCACCCCCCCTCTACGTTTTCACAATTGGTATCAGAGCCTAGTACCTCTTAATTTCAAAACAAATGGTCTTTAAAATGGCGCACGATCCATGTATCAAATTATCATTGAATCGAAATATAATATGAAAGTGTTTTGCTAATTATATTCAGAAATCTTGTTGTTAAATGTTTAAGATAAGTCACATAAGTAGAAATGTTGTTAAAAATATGTATTATATGTTTACTATCAAATCTAGTAAGTCCCACACATTTTATCTATGTCAAAATGCTAGTTTTGGTGAATTTGTCTCAGAGGACCACGAAACCAATTCATATAAAGGGCAGAACCCTAAATTTGGTTCCTTGGAATCCGTCTGCACAATATGCAGTTTTTTGGCCAAGTTCAAAAAATCATAACTAATTAATCGTAAGTTCGTACAAGTCGAGTCACCTATCATTTTAAAGGGAATTGGGTCAACTTTCATTTAAAAATACTCTTATGGCCTGAGTCTAATTTTAAATAAGTGAAATAGACCAAATACTACAGTATGTCTAAGATATTGAGTTTCGCTTTAACATAAAAACTCAAATTTTTGAATCAAGCAATTTAAGTTGGTATTCTTAGAACTTTGATATAATTTCTTTTGAAACTAAATAATTTGGTAATAGGTTTAAAATAAAACTAATCAAACTTGGTATACATCGTCATATTTAAATGCAAAATGACGAAAAGTGTTTTTCTTGTTATGCTATGCAAAATGACCACTTGTTTATGTTGTTTGCATATATGTTGCTTGCTTATTTTCAAATTTTTGTTTACACTTGTTTGTTTGCATAATATAAGTGTCAATCTTGCCATGTTATTTATTCGCTTGTTTGATGATTTCTTGTTTATGCACAAGAGGACATTTGCTAGATTTTGTGCACTAAGTTGGAAAATTATTTTACCATCGCTTGTAGAATTAGATCACTTTCTTTGAATAGGTTATACTAACGTCTCACATAACTTATGAAATGTTATAACTCACTTAGCAATGAGTACTAAGTAAATTAGTCAAGTACTTTAAAAATGGAGGTTTTAAGAGAGGTTTTAAAAATGGAGTTTTTAAGAGAGAACCTATTTCACTAGAAACTCAATTTGACCTAACGGTTGAATTGCTTCCAAGAGAGAAGCTGGGTAAGTGGAATCACCCATAAAAATGGTCGTGTTTAGCCTTAATTGAGCACCGCTAGTAATAGTCTCATATTCATTCTCCAACTTGAAAAATCTGTTTTCCTATACTTGCCTAAAGTAAGTGTTAAAATAGTGATAGTTTGCCTCGCCTTAGGAATACCAATCAAACGAGTAGAAGACATGACTTTTACTCCTTTAAGTTTATTTAAACCACTTGCATTACATATACATATTCTTGTTTAAAATGATCAATTGTCTTGATATTTTCTTGGTGTTTGATATCCACTTGATTAATTGTCAAATGTATAAACCCTAGAATGTTTTTTTGTGTTTATGATGCTTTATGCTACCTTATATTAAGCGTAAACATGATTTGCATGATATTTGTATTTGATGTAATTATGTCCCTTGTATGATGTTTCACATGATTAACGTGTTACTTGTGAACGCATTATATGTCATTTTGTTATTAATGTATCCATGTTTGAAAGCTATTGTCTTTTGTTTACATTCCTTAAATCTATGCATAAGATGGTCTAAATGATACATGCTCCTAAATGTTATAATTTAAACATGGCTTGCATGAATCTCCCGTCTTGCTTCTTTTGCGTCTTTGTCACACTATTTACTTGCTACGTGTGCACTTATAATTTGTCAAAGTGATTTTGGTATGATAAACTTAAAGAAGTATTTTTATCCTACAATATAATTACATAAATTGTCATAATTACTTATAGCTAAGTATACTTAAATATTTAAGACTAACGACAAAACAATCTAAAAATAAAATGTCTTGAATAATGTCGCATTCTTTCATAATATGATAGTTTGTATTGATGCTACCTTGTTGCATGGTGATTTGTTTTTTGTCTACTAAGTGCAATGCGTTGTTTTTACTTATACAAGATGTTATTATTTGATTTCTATCTTGTTTTGTCATTAACAAATTTATTTAGTAGGTTGATAACATATTACTTGTTACCTCACTCAGGTCTAACTTTTATATGCTCATTTCGCATAATCCCCTTTATTGCTACGTAGATTAGTAACATGCTTTGTGGGACCCCTACACTTGCATATAGTTTTAAAGCATATAGAATTAAGTTTTAGAGGCTTGGCTTTTCGTATCTTTCAACCGACCTCTTTCCAAATTTCATTATTACTTCCGCTCTCCAAAAATCACCTCCATCACTATTTAGTTATAACAATACTCTAATCCTCTTCACTTCCTATTAGGAAACCACATGCCTCGTTATGCGATCATCTCGCATTGATAGAAAAGAGCTATGTGACTTCAAGGATGAAGTTCTTTGTATGCTAACCATCATCTATAAAAACATTACTAAGCTCATCACTTTTGTTAACCATACAAACCTTCTAAAACACTTTATTGACATTATTTATTTGATGCATTACACATTATGTTGAATGTCCACCATTTATGGGGGAGAGAAATTCACTCACATAATTGTCTTTTGTCAAATTTTATGTCTCTTACACCTTAAAATACCAACACATAGGTAAACACCACTTAGCTAAAATCGGTTCATGAAACCACAACTAGTACAACCTTTTTAACCTTATATTACAAGTTTGCACCAATACCTCATCAAGTGAAAAACGCATCATGTGTTTTTCAAACTTCTTCATCCCCACAATCAATAAATCTAGGATTTTCCCTAAACTAGCACCTTACAACTTCACTATCTAGAACACCATCATAGGATCTTATCCTTTTCTCGCTTGACACACATCATGCATGTCATTGTCAATGCAAACGATATATTAATCAAAACCGCCATTCCCAACACTTTTTCAACATGTTGGTCTATCCAACTCTTTCTTATATGATGTCATTCTCATCCTCATATAGGTACTCATTATTATTATTTTTACATATTGTCTTCACTTCTTTTCAATGTCATAATCATCCATATCGGTTAATACCATGTTAATACTATCTTTTCCATTGTCACCTAGAATAGGCCATTTTTATAATTCGTGTTAATCAATGAACGAATTTATCTCCATGCTATTACTTTTATATTTAGAAAAGGAAGGCCTGTTGAGGCTACTTTCCTTAAACCGAGAGGAGAAATGTTCGATGGCCGCATTTTTTTGTAATATCATGGTTTTCCTCCCATATACCATTAATAACCATGCCTTTAATGGAAGAATTGACATTTTTACCTTTTAAAAGGGAGTGAAAGAACCTAATGTTCTCATTGCCTTCCACCGCCCATTTTACATGACATTTTTGTCTAAGATCATTTCGGAGAAGTTGATCAAGAAGGTTTAAGTCCATCACATTCCCCCATCTTAATGATGCCGGCTTCGTTTATGAGGCCATTTTCAGCCTTGATATCCCATTGGAGGATATTTTTGAGAGATCACCCTTATCTTTATTTTGAGTAGCTAACCAAATAGAAGTCCACTTTTTGATGGCCATCCTCAATTTCTTAAGCTTGTTTGTAAGTCCGATGTACGGTGTTATAGCAGGAGAAGGTTCATCCCAATTAGAAGCTACAAGTTCCCTGTCCTCAGGAACCATAAGCCATTTATCAAAGACTTTATACGCTTTCGGTCCTAAGTTCATAACACCGACCTTGATAAGAAGAGAGCAATGGTCAGAAAACGATCTACATAACACTGAAACACTGGCATCATTCCAAACATCCAAGAAACCACTAGAAACCAAGAATCTATCGAGCTTGCTTGCCTTCTTCCCATCCTTATCAAAGCGAGTAAAACGCCTTCCCCCAAGTGCAAGATCAAAGACACTGGTCCTAGAAATTAAATCATTGAACACCCCTGTTAGTGCAAATATTACGATATTTAATCTATACAGTCTCGTTTGTTTTGATTGATGACAAACATGTAACTTGTAATATATAACGTAAAATGTACAAGTTACTCGTAATCACATTTTGTCTCAACATACATTCAACACCTCTCGATGTCTAAAGTCCTCATATGTTACAACACAGGTTCGTACATGTTTGTTATGTGGAATTATGATCAAACCCATTAACAAATCATTTAGAATGTTTAAAATACGTTTAGAGTCACTAAGTATTTTAATAGGTTAACCCTTCTATTTTGAACCTCATTTTACATTTTGCATTCACAAGTATTTTATACAAATATATCTTTTGTAAAATGTCTAATAAATATATACTTTTATTTGTACAAGTAAACTAACTATAATATTCATACAAGTACTAAAGTTTACTTACACTTGACAAAATATATTTTATTTTGACAAGCACTCAACTAGATATTTTATTTTACAAAAGGTTACTTACATTTTATTTACAAGTAACTTACCTTTTAAATAAGTATATACATTTGTTTAAATGTATTTTTCATAAAAAGGAAAAAACTCTTTTATTACCTCATGCGTAGTGTCATCTAAATCTTTAAAAGATTTTGGAAGATATTCTAAGATATCAAATCTAATAAATTATTATATTTTTAATTACCACTTTGGCAATAAATACCAACCCATTGTTTTCTCATTTCTTCATCCCTTCCAACACACATTCTCTCTATCTTTCTTTCATCTTTTAGATTTATAGATAACCATGTAGTAACATACATTAATCACCCTCATCATCACATGATCACAATGCTTCTAATATTCATCTTTGTTGTAAGCATACTTTACATTTTTATCAACCAAGGAAAGCTTGAAGATCTAGCCATCCTCATTCACCAAAGTATATCAACATATGAAGATTCAAGATCTATTGATATCCTCATTGATTGAAGACTTCCTATTTAAGAATATCATTTAGATTAGTCATTCATATCCATTAGACATTTATGTTATGGAGCATCATTGTAAACATTATTGCATCATCACAACACTTTCACCAAACTAGATTAGATGGGTTATGTGTTTGTACCATAAAACACAAGGTTTGTTATGTTGGGCCATAAAACATAACGGGAGTGGTTGTACCTGGAAAGAACTCGACATCTAGCTTAGTGTCAGAAATATTGTATAGGCGACGTTAGGTTGGTTCTACCTCGAACTAGAACCCGGTATTTAGCTTTGTACCGGAAACAGTGTAAGAGATTATTGTAAGGTTTTCTCCACCGAGAAGGGAGCTTGTTGATTTAGTGAAGTAACTCTCGAGTTGGGTACTCGGGGAGTGGAGTAGCGCGGAGAGGAGATCCGTGACCGAACCACTATAAATCCTCGTGTTCGGTTTGCACTTTCCTTTCTTTATCTCTTTACTTTTATAATTGCTTGTGATGTGGTTTGATGTTGATGCTTGTGTGACAACTTGGTTTACTATGCTTTATATTAGCCACAAACAATAATTGGTACTTTCATATTATAACAAATCTTCATAAGCGATTTGATACAAAAGATCTAACAATTTTAAACGGTAACGTATTCACCCCCCTACGTTTCACAATTGGTATCAGAGCCTAGTACCTCTTAATTTCAAAACAAATGGTCTTTAAAATGGCGCACGATCCATGTATCAAATTATCATTGAAGCGAAATATAACATGAAAGTGTTTTGCTAATTATATTCGTAAATCTTGTTGTTAAATATTTAAGATAAGTCACATAAGTAGAAATGTTGTTAAAAATATGTATTATATGTTTACTATCAAATCTAGTAAGTCCCACACATTTTATCTATGTCAAAATACTAGTTTTGGTGAATTTGTCTCAGAGGACCACGAAACCAATTCATATAAAGGGCAGAACCCTAAATTTGGTTCCTTGGAATCCGTCTGCACAATATGCAGTTTTTTGGCCAAGTTCAAAAAATCATAACTAATTAATCGTAAGTTCGTACAAGTCGAGCCACCTATCATTTTAAATGGAATTGGGTCAACTTTCATTTAAAAATACTCTTATGGCTTGAGTCTAATTTTAAATAAGTTAAATAGACCAAATACTACAGTATGTCTAAGATATTGAGTTTCGCTTTAACATAAAAACTCAAATTTTTGAATCAAGCAATTTAAGTTGGTATTCTTAGAACTTTGATATAATTTCTTTTGAAACTAAATAATTTGGTAATAGGTTTAAAATAAAACTAATCAAACTTGGTATACATCGTCATATTTAAATGCAAAATGACGAAAAGTGTTTTTCTTGTTATGCTATGCAAAATGACCACTTGTTTATGTTGTTTGCATATATGTTGCTTGCTTATTTTCAAATTTTTGTTTACACTTGTTTGTTTGCATAATATAAGTGTCAATCTTGCCATGTTATTTATTCGCTTGTTTGATGATTTCTTGTTTATGCACAAGAGGACATTTGCTAGATTTTGTGCACTAAGTTGGAAAATTATTTTACCATCGCTTGTAGAATTAGATCACTTTCTTTGAATAGGTTATACTAACGTCTCACATAACTTATGAAATGTTATAACTCACTTAGCAATGAGTACTAAGTAAATTAGTCAAGTACTTTAAAAATGGAGGTTTTAAGAGAGGTTTTAAAAATGGAGTTTTTAAGAGAGAACCTATTTCACTAGAAACTCAATTTGACCTAACGGTTGAATTGCTTCCAAGAGAGAAGCTGGGTAAGTGGAATCACCCATAAAAATGGTCGTGTTTAGCCTTAATTGAGCACCGCTAGTAATAGTCTCATATTCATTCTCCAACTTGAAAAATCTGTTTTCCTATACTTGCCTAAAGTAAGTGTTAAAATAGTGATAGTTTGCCTCGCCTTAGGAATACCAATCAAACGAGTAGAAGACATGACTTTTCCTCCTTTAAGTTTATTTAAACCACTTGCATTACATATACATATTCTTGTTTAAAATGATCAATTGTCTTGATATTTTCTTGGTGTTTGATATCCACTTGATTAATTGTCAAATGTATAAACCCTAGAATGTTTTTTTGTGTTTATGATGCTTTATGCTACCTTATATTAAGCGTAAACATGATTTGCATGATATTTGTATCTGATGTAATTATGTCCCTTGTATGATGTTTCACATGATTAACGTGTTACTTGTGAAAGCATTATATGTCATTTTGTTATTAATGTATCCATGTTTGAAAGCTATTGTCTTTTGTTTACATTCCTTAAATCTATGCATAAGATGGTCTAAATGATACATGCTCCTAAATGTTATAATTTAAACATGGCTTGCATGAATCTCCCGTCTTGCTTCTTTTGCGTCTTTGTCACACTATTTACTTGCTACGTGTGCACTTATAATTTGTCAAAGTGATTTTGGTATGATAAACTTTTAGAAGTATTTTTATCCTACAATATAATTACATAAATTGTCATACTTACTTATAGCTAAGTATACTTAAATATTTAAGACTAACGACAAAACAATCTAAAAATAAAATGTCTTGAATAATGTCGCATTCTTTCATAATATGATAGTTTGTATTGTCACACCCCCAAATTACCTGTTTTGCAGCGGAATGGAATTCCTGGGGATGACTGTCATAGCACCACAATCACAGTTATATTGAACGACCTAAAGTGTCGTTTGAAAAGAACATCGCTTGATATATTAAAACATTCAGAGTTACAAAGATAGGTCCCAAATGAAAGTTACTATGTGCGGAAAATAAGTTTGGTACAAGTCAAACGATGTTTTTAAAGTGTATAAATCCCATGTGAGACGCTCGTCACCGCTGACTCTATGATGTGTCCTCATGCATGCCATGAAGTGAATGCCTTAGTTACCAGAAAATACATTGCTAAAAGTGTCAACACAAAGGTTGAGTGAGTTCATAGAGTTTATGTATATGTATAATACGACTACCACAAGTATAAGTTTGTATGACAATGATGTCACAAAAATGATACAATTGCTATAAGTCCATGACACCGAAGCTTGACTGATGTTCGCCCCAACAGAGTGTTTGCCAAACAACTCAAATAATGATTAAGAAATGAAATGCATCCGTCCGGTTGGAATCCGCCAACCCGGATGGAGGTGTCACCCTCAATAGATCTATCCACTCACCCTCGCTTCTATGAAATTAACGGTTCATGATTATGAAATGGGGACATTTAACGGGCAATGAGGTAACTTAAGCAATGTAATGAATTTGATATACTTGGTATCGTAATAAAATGATGTGCAATGTATTCTCCCCCGTGGGTTTGAAATAAAGTAAAAACTTGAATAAATCGGGGCTATGAAAACTCACCTGTTGCAATGTTAATGATGATATAATGGCAATACTAAAATGAGGCGCAACCTCTGACCGTGACCTATTATGAATGATATGTTCTAATGTAAATCATGAAACAATGTCGTGCGTGCAAATCCATATGTAATCTATACCACTTGTACGCTTTTGAAAATAGAATTTATCATCGAAATATATGTTTATGACATCTCGTCATGTTATAAAATACTTTACAAGTATTTACGCTGAAATGATATCCTACGATAATCATTTAGTGATTTATTATGAAATTATAACTTTTCGTCGTAAAATAATGTCGTTGAAATTTCATGAAAGTGACAAAACGGCCTTGAAAATCTAGTCGTAAAATGGTGCACGTAGGGCGTTAGGAAACGAACTCAACGGTTTTGGGAAGCTTGTATCATTATCTCAAAGTTTTAGCATTTAAGTTTCCATCCCAGAGGTCTCGATCACGGAGAAAAATATAGGTAAAGTATGATACTTTTGTCCAAAATATTGTTTAAGGGTGGTTTTCGGCAAAGTTTAAGTGACCGTATATTATTCGTTACAACTCCGCTTGACGAACGGTTGGACATTTTGGAAAATAGGCTAGGTGAACTTACTTTTACTAGAAGACATCACGTTATAAAAGTACTACGTCAATGTTAAAAACGACCCTCAACACGGTCCTTTGTAGCCGTAATATTTGTCTAATAGAAATATATTAGTTTTTCTTATATAATAAAGTTACAACAACTTTTTGTAAACGTGTATAATTCAATCGTTACAAATCCGTTTTCTACGTTTTATAGGTCTTTAGCTTTGTATCAAAGTATACTAATATATTTTTGATAAGTCGACATAATTTATAAAGCCTAAGTTTCATTTTTGACTCGTACAAATTTGACGTAACATGCTGAAATTTCAAGAAAATTATAGTTTTCGTCGCCAACTTGAAAAATTCATAACTTCTTCGTTATAGCTCCGTTTTAATCCGTTCAAGCGGCCACGTTTTCATTTTAAAGTGTATTTTCTAAATATCTAGGCCAAAAATTTTTATATACTGTCGAGATTTCCAGATTTTCAAAATATGGACAGACCCTTTTGAAAACGTGTCGAAATGAGTTTTTCTCGCGCAAAACCTATTCTAACCAATTCAAAACAACTCCGAAGCTATTCAAATCCTACCATACACCTTCTTAGGGTGTCATGGGTTCCTAGACATCATCAAAGATGATATGTTACAAGAGATAATTTATAGGATGATGTAACTTAATTATAAGTAATAAAAACATTGAAAGTGGTATAGACTCATATGTAACATGCATGTTTTCTTATAGGATCATAAAAATAACCCATGAATGATCAAGAAAGATTAGTAAAATATATGAAAAACTTACTTGAATGATTATGTGAAAGAAAGTGATGAAAACCTTATTAATCCATAGGTTTTTATTTCAAAACCTTAACATAGATCACTACTAATACTTGATAATCACTTGGATCATGAAAAATAATATGTTTCTTGTGTCTTCTTCACTATGGCCGGTTGTATGAGAGGAAAAAGAGAGAGTGTTTTGCAACTTTTCCACTTTAGGAAGATGTGTTGTATGTGTATATTAGTGGTATTTCATTAAAAATATGTAAGTAGACATAAGATATTTTGTGATCAAGATGTTGAGTCATTCAATTGTGTCGACATACACAAGAATAAAAAGGACTTGGTGTATTTTACATTGTTAAGTGTATACATCTATTAGTATAAGTGTAATTGTTTAAGTATAGTTGGTAACTTGTGTACATATTTAAGCATTTAGGGTAGCGTTAGCTAAAAATAAGTTTTAACGGGTCAAAATAAAATATATTGATGTCATAAAAATTATAAAAATACATTTCTTGCAAAAATTTAGTGAAATAATAATTGTCGAGTAGTATTTACGAAAACCGTAGTAATTATATAAATATAACAATTTATATACAAAACAAATTTAAAACACTGGGTAAACTCATAATATTATTTTTATAGTCTTAATATGAGTATAAAAATATATCGGAATAATTTTTGGAATATCGGATCAAATGTTCAAAGTAATTAATTACGCGATATCGTTTATTTAATATGAAATTATACGGTTAATGTAAAATGCAAAACCATGCATGAACTAATATGTTGACGATGATGCTAATGATATGTAGACTAAACCTAGTCTATATGAAATGTCCTTGATGATTGTTCATGAATTCGCTACTAAACCATTAAGGTTACGCGAATTTGATACTCGTAAACCTAGTTTACGATAAACGATGAAATAGTGAAACTCGAATAGTGATTTTCTCCGGGAATGAATAGTGTTTTGTGAATAGTAAAATTTTGAAATACGTTCTCAGAATATTACTTCGACTTGAAAAACGTGAATAGTAAAATTTTGAATAGTAACCGGTGAATAGTAAATTCCCGAGATGAATAGTAAATTTGAGAAATGACCTGAAATTGCGAGTTGTCACATGTATTGATGCTACCTTGTTGTATGGTGATTTGTTTTTTGTCTACTAAGTGCAATGCGTTGTTTTTACTTATATATCATGTTTTGTCACTAACAAATTTGTTTAGTAGGTTGATAACAAATTATTTGTTACCACACTCGGGTCTAACTTTTATATGCTCATTTCCCATAATCCCCTTTATTGCTACGTAGATTGGTAACACGCTTTGTGGGACCCCACCATTTGCATATAGTTTTAAAGCATATAAAATTAAGTTTTAGAGGCTTGGATTTTCGTATCTTTCAACCGACCTCTTTCCAAATTTCCTTATTACTTCCACTCTCCAAAAATTACCTCCATCACTATTTAGTTATAACAATACTCTAATCCTCTTCACTTCCTATTAGGAAACCACATGCCTCGTTATGCGATCATCTCACATTGGTAGAAAAGAGCTATGTGACTTCAAGGATGAAGTTCTTTGTATGCTAACCATCATCTATAAAAATATTACTACGCTCATCACTTTCGTTCACCATACAAACTTTCTAAAACACTTTATTGACATTATTTATTTGATGCATTATACATTATGTTGAATGTCCACCAATTAAGGGGGAGATAAATCCACTCACATAATTGTCTTTTGTCAAATTTTATGTCTCTTACACCCTAAAATACCAACACATAGGTAAACACCACTTAGCTAAAATCGGTTCATGAAACCACAACTAGTTCAACCTTTTTAACCTTATATCACAAGTTTTCACCAATATCTCATCAAGTGAAAAACGCATCATGTTTTACAAACTTCTTCATCTCCACAATCAACAAATCTAGGATTTTCCTTAAACTAGCACCTTACAACTTCACTATCTAGATCACCATAATAGGATCTTATCCTTTTCTCGCTTGACACACATCATGCATGTCATTGTCAGTGCAAATGATATATTAATCAAAACCGCCATTCCCAACACTTTTTCAACACGTTGGTCTATCCAACTCTTTCTAATATGAGGTCAATCTCATCCTCATATAGGTACTCATTATTATTATTTTTACATATTGTTTTCACTTCTTTTCAATGTCATAATCATCCATGTCGGTCAAAACCATGTTAATACTATCTTTCCCATTGTCACCTAGAATAGATCATTTTTATAATTCGTGTTAATCAATGAACGAATTTATCTTCATACTATCACTTTTATATTTATGCATTTTTTTTGTGTATCTTCATTATAATATTCTTAGATAGAACGCAATATTGATTACTCTTGTGTTGAAGCATATAAGAACTTGTTCAAAACAATAGGTTGTTAGCATCAATAAATCATTCAAATCATAACACGTATGCATCATTGAAATACAATGTCCATGCATAATTTTTCTTCCTCTTAGTCTTGGTTACTTGACATTATGAAAGGATTGCATGAGTCTATATTTTTATATTTGCTATACATACGAGTTTCTAACTCCTTAATAGTTTTTTACGTTATCACCTCCACCTTCCATCACCACTTTCACGAATCATCACCACCATGGATTAGCGAAATATTACTATTATAAATCTTGAGTCATCTACCGAGTTATCACCACATGAATCCTACTATTAAACCGACACCAACACTAACACCACTAGTTCTAACTCTTTATATTCCAACCTCGCTTCATATCTTCTTTCTAGGTACTATTTTATAGGCTCTTATCATATTATATTCTTGCTTTTATTATGATTGTAATTAGGAGACTACACTTCATGAGATCTTTGATTACATCAATTATATATCACATATATACATCTTATTTTTCTTTGTCAAAAAGATAAAATATATTTCACTAATTTTTTTTACTTGTAGGTTCATTATCATATACACTAGATTGTATATAACTTACTCATCTAAGGATGAAGTTTGTATCAATTATTTTTCTTATTTTAGGTGCTTCTTGACACCCTCGAACAACGGAGAATATCATTTAAGCACTCATATTACATCGTCTATACACTTGGTTGTATATGACATATTTGTCTAAAGATAAAGCTTCTATCATACTAATATTTATTTTGTAGGTTCATCTTGACGCCATAGAACAAGGGGGAACTTCCGTCAAGCATTCATTGAATGCATCTTATACACACTTTATTTTATATCACGAATATAGTTTTGCACTAATATTTGTTTTGTAGATTTTTAATCATACCCTGACACCTCAAACAAAGGGGAGCAACCATCAAGGGGGAGCATGCACGCATTCATCATCATTCTCACTTTTCAACAAGCCTTTGTGCTTCGATAAAAAGTGGAGAAAATAGGCTAACTTTGCTATGCATCTTCTTTATTATATATTTCTCATAATTTTTTGTTGCATAAAACTAACCTTGATGTAGGTTAAGCCTCTTAATTTGAACCATGGATCCGCTACCAAACAAAGGACGGATTGGAGAAGAAGACTTAACTTCACTAGGGTTGATGCAAGCTCGCCTTTTTAGGGAGAAATAAAGTTAAACTCCAAGGACACGCCCTTTTTGTTTCGACAAAAGGGGGAGAAGAGTGTAAACGGAGAAGGTAATGTAAAGGTAGAAAGGATACAAGTAACGTTTTATGTTTTACTATCCGTTACGTTTACATATCTTTGTCATCATCAAAAAGGGGGAGATTGTTAGTCCAAATATTACGATATTTAATCTATACAGTCTCGTTTATTTTGATTGATGACAAACATGTAACTTGTAATATATAATGTAAAATGTACAAGTTACTCATAATCACATTTTGTCTCAACATACATTCAACACCTCTCGATGTCTCAAGTCCTCGTATGTTACAACACAGGTTCGTACATGTTTGTTATGTGGCATTATGATCAAACCCATTAACAAATCATTTAGAATGTTTAAAATACGTTTAGAGTCACTAAGTATTTTAATAGGTTAACCATTCTATTTCGAACCTCATTTTACATTTTGCATTCACAAGTATTTTATACAAATACATCTTTTGTAAAATGTCTAACAAATATATACTTTTATTTGTACAAGTAAACTAACTATAATATTCATACAAGTACTAAAATTTACTTACACTTGACAAAATATATTTTATTTTGACAAGCACTCAACTAGATATTTTATTTTACAAAAGGTTACTTACATTTTATTTACAAGTAACTTACCTTTTAAACAAGTATATATATTTGTTTAAATGTATTTTTCATAAAAAGGAAAACACTCTTTTATTACCTTATGCGTAGTGTCATCTAAAACTTTAAAAGATTTTGGAAGATATTCTAAGATATCAAATCTAATAAATTATTATATTTTTGATTACCACTTTGGCTATAAATACCAACCCATTGTTTTCACATTTCTTCATCCCTTCCAACACACATTTTCTCTATCTTTCTTTCATCTTTTAGATCTATAGATAACCATGTAGTAACATACATTAATCACCCTCATCATCACATGATCATAATGCTTCTAACATTCATCTTTGTTGTAAGCATACTTTACATTTTGATCAACCAAGGAAAGCTTGGAGATCTAGCCATCCTCATTCACCAAAGTATATCAACATGTGAAGATTCAAGATCTATTGATATCCTCATTGATTGAAGACTTCTTATTTAACAATATCATTTAGATTAGACATTTATATCCATTAGACATTTATGTTATGGATCATCATTGTAAACATTATTGCATCGTCACAACACTTTCACTAAACTAGATTAGATGGGTTATATGTTTGTACCATAAAACACAAGGTTTGTTATGTTGGGCCATAAAACATAATGGGAGTGGTTGTACCCGGAAAGAACTCAACATCTAGCTTAGTGTCGGAAATATTGTATAGGCGACGTTAGGTTGGTTCTACCTCGAACTAGAACCCGGTATTTAGCTTTGTACCGGAAAAAGTGTGTTTAATTTATTGTAAGGTTTTCTTCGCCGAGAAGGGAGCTTGTTGATTTAGTGAAGTAAATCTCGAGTTGGGTACTCGGGGAGTGGAGTAGGGCGGAGAGGAGATCCGTGACCGAACCACTATAAAACCTCGTGTTTGGTTTGCACTTTCCTTTCTTTATCTCTTTACTTTTATAATTGCTTGTGATGTGGTTTGATGTTGATGCTTGTGTGACAAATTGGTTTACTATGCTTTATATTAGTTACAAACAATAATTGGTACTTTCATATTATAACAAAGCTTCATAAGCGATTTGATACAAAAGATCTAACGACTTTAAACGGTAACGTATTCACCCCCTTCTACGTTTTCACAATTGTTATCAGAGCCTCGTAGCTCTTATTTTCAAAACAAATGATTTTTAAAATGGAGCACGATCCATGTATCAAATTAACATTGAAGCGAAATATAATATAAAAAATGTTTTGCTAATTATACTTAGAAATCTTGTTGTTAAATGTTTAAAATAAGTCACATAAGTAGAAATGTTGTTAAAAATATGTATTATATGTTTACTATCAAATCTAGTAAGTCCCACACGTTTTATCTATGTCAAATACTAGTTTTAGTGAATCTGTCTCAGAGGACCACGGAACCAAATCATATAAAGGGCGGAACCCTAAATTTGGTTCCTTGAAATCCGTCTGCACAGTATGCAGTTTTTTGGCCAACTTCAAAAATACATAACTAATTAACCGCAAGTCCGTACAAGTCGATCCATCTATCATTTTAAAGGGAATTGAGTCTAGTTTTATTTAAAAATACTCTCATGGCCCAAGTCTAATTTTAAATAAGTGAAATAGACCAAATACTACAGTATGTCTAAGATATTGAGTTTCGCTTTAACATAAAAACTCAAATTTTTGAATCAAGCAATTTAAGTTGGTATTCTTAGAACTTTGGTACAATTTATTTTGAAACTAAATAATTTGGTAATATGTTTAAAGGAAACTAATCAAATTTGGTATACATCGTCATATTTAAACGCAAAATGACGAAAAGTATTTTTCTTGTTATGCTATGCTAAATGATCACTTGTTTATGTTGTTTGCATATATGTTGCTTGCTTATTTTCAAATTGTTGTTTACACTTGTTTGTTTGCATAATATAAGTGTCAATCTTGCCATGTTATTTATTCGCTTGTTTGATGATTTCTTGTTTATGCACAATAGAACATTTGCTAGATTTTGTGCACTAAGTTGGAAAATTATATTACCACCGCTTGTAGAATTAGATCACTTTCTTTGCATAGGTTATACTAATGTCTCACATAACTTATGAAATGTCATAACTCACTTAGCAATGAGTACTAAGTAAATTAGTCAAGTACTTTAAAAAATAGAGGTTTTAAGAGAGTGTTTGGTATAAGGACAAAAACAATGTAGTATGATGTAATTTATGCGTTCTCGCTTTCTAGGACGAAACCAAACTTAAAATAATGATGTGAACTAGCTTTCTCATGCAGGGGATAACATTCGTATGTTATCAAATTTTCACCGTTTTCACTATTTAGTGAAAATCGCTAGCCCCTACTTGAAATACATGCTCCTATGTGTTTATATATATGTTATTGCTTGCTCTTAACCAGAAATAATTATCTCCATATGTTTTAAGAAAAATTTCAGGATTTGGAAAAGTCCCCGACGGTTAAAAAACGCCTATGTGAACTTTTCTGCACAACACGAATTTGACGGACCCAAAAAATTGGTTCCGTCCGTTATAGTTTGGTGCCGTGGCCACTGCAGGTAAGTTGCTAAATTTAACTAAATCCCGCACTCTAATTTACCAAATTTTGTTTCTAGGATAGTTGTTACTGCTTTTCATTTATGTTTTGAATAGTTTAACTTACCTTGACCAATAGGATATTCATTTCCCACAAAAACTCAAAAATTCACAAAATCCACCCAAGGAACCCTTTCTTATAAAGGAAGGAACCTTAAATTTGGTTCCTTACAATCCGTGGATGTCTGACTTCTAAGATTTTGCATTGATTGAAGTTCATTTACTGCATATCTTTCATATCTCACTCAACACATCCTCAATGAATTGACTTAGGATATTTGACATGCTCTTAAACACTTCCATCTCATTAGAAGCCACCATCTTTGTATGGATTAACATCAAATCAAACACTTTTCTCCATGAATCCTTAGTTCCATAAAATAACACATTTAGGATAGTCATTTTCACACCTTCACTATTACTTCTCCTTAAGCTTAGCATTTCGTAAAGCAAAGTCAAAATGACTAAAACCTCATCACCTTCAAACAAGCCACTTAATAAAACTGCTAGGATTAGCATTCGATCTTGCTGCTTCGTCAACTTGAACTCTTTGAACTTTCTAAACTTAAGTACTCCAACTCCACCACCATTATGACTACTTCACTATCATCCAAAACACCTTCACTACCAAAGCCTCCAAAACTTGTACCTGTCGAACTTTGTGCAACACCACCAACATCTCCTCATTTGTTTGCGGATGACTTAGATAACTTGCCACCTAAACTAAATCCGGACTCATTATTTACAAAGATATCATACACAAGTCTAACATATGACTATAGATATTGTTTTGTATCTACATGTTTTGCCTCGCTTGGTTAACATGAAAATAATATGTCATCCTCAAAGACGATAAGGATTTACATCGATTCATAACTCACACGTATGCTAAAGAGTGTTGCTATCCTCGAGTGCAATCTAAGCTCCAAAGTATCAACAAGGTAGGTTTGACAACTTAAGTATTTCATCCGAAATATTCAAGTATATGCGACTTACGATTGTAGTCATTAAAAGTCATATCCGAAAAATCAACACCCAAGTATTTTAACAATACATGTTAAAACACTAATCCTAAATGAATCAAACGCTTATCCTATCTCAACTATAACACTTATCTAAAACAAACAACCCACTATGGCACTTATCCCTCTTTGACACCTACTATCCCTCTTTGACACCTATTATGGCACTTATCCCACTTTGACACCTTTGGTGGCACTTGTCATAACACTCTCCCAATCAATTAAGCAAATGTCAATAGGTCTTCATCCTTTAACATCTACCACTTAAGCTCACTTGTTCTTTCACAATTATCTCATCACATTCACCTCTGTGATATATCTCATCCCCTAAGCTTCACAAACATGACCAAAACTTCAAGCACTTCACCCACTAGTTGTACCAACCAATGAACCATAAGAATTAGTATCCATACTTGTTGTGTTCAACATCTATGGAAAAATAATAAACCTAAGTACTCCCATAGCACAACAAACCTCTACACCACCACATCCTTATTTAGACACACTAAAAGACCTACCACCTAGATCAACCAATCCACTATCCTTACCATCATTTGAATTCGTTGAGTGTATTGTTCAAATAGCTCTTGTGTTCAACACTCGTACTAAGTCACATGCATGTTGAACAAACTCAACCATACTTTTCCACCTATAAGGACTTAGCTGATTCATTATGGCTAGAACCTCAACTATCAAGTGAGCATGATGCTCCTGGTAACTTTTGTCAAATACCACTAGGTATAACTAGTACTACCTTCACAAATTATCAAAGTATTAGTAATACTTTGTCGTTAAAATTCTACATAAATTTTGTTAAACCTTAAATCAATATTTTAATAACATATGTTAAAATGCTATCTCAAAGCCAACATCATACACCCCGAGCAACAATGACTCTTGAGGAGTATACATAAGAAACTCGAGTGAATTCCTCTTGTCCTCATCTAGTGAATATAATCTTGAGACCAAGTACATTTAGGATAGGACTATCCAATTCAAACACTTTATCTTCATATCTTCATTTAGGAAAACATGACATTTTGAAAAAAAACATTATGCCTAAGAAATCATGCGTTAAGTTTTCATCCTGTTAAAAGGATATTGTATATCCTATGCATCATTATCTCCTTGCGACATAAATGTTTGTGTTACAATAGATTTCATCACACCTTATTGGCTAAATGATCTTGAAACAAACATCTACAAGTTCTATGAACTAGCGTATCCAGTTCATATTGTCATACTTGTTTTCATAAGCATGATAACTTTATCCCATGCGATAATCTCATTTGTTGAAAGATACTATTTGTATCCATTTCCTTTCAAGCGTACATCATAATCTAACCTTGCTCAAACCTTTTACACATCCAAGGTTAAAACTACACATCTCTAAAAATACACAAGATCTATTGAACTTGGTAACCTTATTTAGATTCTTGTTAAATAACATATTCCATTCCCTAGTCTTAGATAATCAAATCACATTTAAAGTACACACTTCAAATTCAACATAAAAGATGTCATCCATTAGATCATACAATTAGCTATGTAATTTGAACAACCTTAGATTCTAAACACAAGATTAAAACATATTGTTTATCAAACACACCATTGTTAAAATTCATGTGTATAACATGACGTCTTCATCACCTTAGTTATATTGTGTATTAGTTAAGTCACATTAAGCCAAGTATTGGTAAACTATCATCTTTTATACACTTTAATAGGCAAAAGTAGGAGTTCCCAAATTTCTAACATGAGAATGACTACTGGAGAACCTATTGCACTAGAAACTCAATTTGACCTACCGGTTGAATTGCTTCCAAGAAAGAAGTTGGGTAAGTGGAATCACCCGTAAAAATGGTCGTGTTTAGCCTTAATTGAGCACCGCTAGTAATAGTCTCATATTCATTCTCCAACTTGAAAAATCTGTTTTTCTATACTTGCCTAAAGTAAGTGTTAAAATAATGATAGTTTACCTCGCCTTAGGAATACCAATCAAACAAGTAGAAGATATGAATTTTCCTTCTTTAAGTTTATTCAAACCACTTGCATTACATATACATGTTCTTGTTTAAAATGATCAATTATCTTGATATTTTCTTGGTGTTTGATATCTACTTGATTAATTGTCAAATATATAAACCCTAAAAAGGTTTTTGTGTTTATGATGCTTTATGCTACCTTATGTTAAGCGTAAACATGATTTGCATGATATTTGTAGTTGAAGTAATTATGTCCCTTGTATGATGTTTCGCATGATTAACGTGTTACTTGTGAACTCATTATATGTCATTTTGTTATTAATGTATCCATGTTTGAAAGCTATTGTCTTTTGTTTACATTCCTTAAATCTATGCATAAGATGGTCTAAATGATACATGCTCCTAAATGTTATAATTTAAACATGGCTTGCATGAATCTCCAGTCTTGCTTCTTTTGCATCTTTGTCACACTATTTACTTGCTACGTGTGCACTTATAATTTGTCAAAGTGATTTTGGTATGATAAACTTTTAGACATCTTTTTATCCTACAATATAATCACATAAATTTTTATACTTACTTATAGCTAAGTATACTTAAATATCTAAGACTAACGACAAAAAAAATCTAAAAATAAAATGTGTTGAATAATGTCGCATTCTTTTATAATATGATTGTTTGTCTTGATGCTACCTTGTTGTATGGTGATTTCTTTTTTCTCTACTAAGTGCAATGCGTTGTTTTTACTTATACAAGATGTTATTATTTGATTTCTATCTTGTTTTGTCACTAACAAATTTGTTTAGTAGGTTGATAACATATTACTTGTTACCTCACTCAGGTCTAACTTTTATATGCTCATTTCGCATAATCCCCTTTATTGCTACGTAGATTAGTAACATGCTTTGTGGGACCCCTACACTTGCATATAGTTTTAAAGCATATAGAATTAAGTTTTAGAGGCTTGGCTTTTCGTATCTTTCAACCGACCTCTTTCCAAATTTCATTATTACTTCCGCTCTCCAAAAATCACCTCCATCACTATTTAGTTATAACAATACTCTAATCCTCTTCACTTCCTATTAGGAAACCACATGCCTCGTTATGCGATCATCTCGCATTGATAGAAAAGAGCTATGTGACTTCAAGGATGAAGTTCTTTGAATGCTAACCATCATCTATAACAACATTACTAAGCTCATCACTTTTCTTAACCATACAAACCTTCTAAAACACTTTATTGACATTATTTATTTGATGCATTACACATTATGTTGAATGTCCACCAATTATGGGGGAGAGAAATCCACTCACATAATTGTCTTTTGTCAAATTTTATGTCTCTTACACCTTAAAATACCAACACATAGGTAAACACCACTTAGCTAAAATTGGTTCATGAAACCACAACTAGTTCAACCTTTTTAACCTTATATTACAAGTTTGCACCAATACCTCATCAAGTGAAAAACGCATCATGTGTTTTACAAACTTCTTCATCCCCACAATCAATAAATCTAGGATTTTACCTAAACTAGCACCTTACAACTTCACTATCTAGAAGACCATCATAGGATCTTATCCTTTTCTCGCTTGACACACATCATGCATGTCATTGTCAGTGCAAACGATATATTAATCAAAACCGCCATTCCCAAAACTTTTTCAACACGTTGGTCTATCCAACTCTTTCTTATATGATGTCATTCTCATCCTCATATAGGTACTCATTATTATTATTTTTACATATTGTCTTCACTTCTTTTCAATGTCATAATCATCCATATCGGTTAATACCATGTTAATACTATCTTTTCCATTGTCACATAGAATAGGCCATTTTTATAATTCGTGTTAATCAATGAACGAATTTATCTCCATGCTATTACTTTTATATTTATGCATTTTTTTGTGTTTCTTCATTATAATATTCTTAGATAAAACGCATTATTGATTACTCTTGGGTTGAAGCATATAAGAACTTGTTCAAAACAATAGGTATTAGCATCAATAAATCATTCAAATCATAACCCGTAAGCATCATTGAAATACAATGTCCATTCATAATTTTTCTTCCTCTTAGTCTTGGTTACTTGACATTATGAAAGGATTGCATGAGTCCATATTTTTATATTTGCTATAGATACGAGTTTCTAACTCCTTAATAGTTTTCTACGTTATCACCACCACCTTCCATCACCACTTTCACTAATCATCACCACCATGGATTAGCGAAATCTTACTGTTATAAATCTTGAGTCATCTACCGAGTTATCACCACATGAATCCTACTAGTAAACCGACACCAACACTAACACCACTAGTTCTAACTCTTTATATTCCAACCTCGATTCATATCTTCTTTCTAGGCACTATTTTCTAGACTCTTATCATATTATATTATTGCTTTTCTTATGACTGTAATTAGGAGACTACACTTTATGAGATCTTTGATTACATCATTTATATATCCCATATATACATCTTATTTTTCTTTGTCAAAAAGATAAAATATATTTCACTATTTTTTTAATTGTAGGTTCATTATCATATACACTAGTGTGAAGTCCCAAACCTTAGATCTAGAACACTTAGCTTGCAAACGTGTTAGTTGCCTTGGATGGTTCCAAAACAACAATGAGAAACTTTGTTGTGAATACACACAAGTATGCGGAATCTACTTGTATGCAGTTAGAAGATTTAATGCAAAGACAATGTAAAAAAAGTATAACACCAACAGCTTCAATATTATTAAGCAATAATACGAGTACTTTCCTAGTACTAGGGTTTACAACCTTGAAGCTCTACTTTAGACGGCTAGAATATATGATGTATATTTAACCTAGCTAGGATCTCCTTTTATACACTAAGGAGATCCCTTACAGAGATAACTATGGACTAAATATATCATATCTTCTATTGGAATAGAAGATATGTTGTTACAACTCTTACACAACATTCCATACTTACATCAGTAAAAAATTAACGCTATGAGTACTAACTTTCTCATTATCAGTACTAACTAGTTAATACTTATCATTTAACACTATCAGTACTAACTCTACTTAAATAAGTATTAACTCCCAAAAAGCATTGTTAGATATAGGATTTCACAAACACATCAAACCATGATTCACAAGAGGCGTACAATCTAGATTTTAGAGAGAGAAAGTTGAGAGGTTTTGGGAACTTAGTGAGAGAAAGTAAAAGTATTATTATGAGCTCCAACCCTCTACCTTGGGAGGTAGAGGGTATTTATAGTATCTTACATAAACGCTACCTACGGGCTGTGGATCAGGCATACAGTGGGTAAAGACCCGTCCGTCCTCCACGTTATTACTTAACTAAATACTACCTAACATTAAATAACTACGACTACGAGCTTTCTAATGATTACATGTACTTGAGGTGACCGACACTTTAATAACTGGATTTACTAAATCCTAACAATCTCCCCCTAAGGGAGGTCACCTCAAATTACATTGAATACAAACAGATTAACATTAAGATTGTTCTTGGATTCTTGTTAAAGTTCTTTGCTCAGTAGCCCATAGCCTTTAATTCTTCATGTTTTGCATGTTTGGTTAATCCAAGTGGAGGTCTTTAAATGATCCACGTGATAATGAGTTTTGAGCCAGCTTTGAGATCATCAGCTACCATAAATCTCTGACTCTTCCTTTGTAGTGTTGACATTATGTGATGTTGTGACTTTTGGACCGACATGCTCACATTCTGGATCATGATATCTTCTCATCGGAGTAGCGGAAGCTTTAGTTGATTCATGATATTTGCGCAGCGTAGCGTAAGCATGGAGTGAAAATATCAGAGTCGTTGATGCACTTATCACGATATCTTTAGAAATGAATGTGTTGTGTGAGCATGCGGCTATGGATTGATCTCTCCATTATGATCAGCTGCAAACGTCGGGTATACCTGCATACAACAGTTAGCAATAAAACACACGAAAGTGTCTTTGATCACTTTCGTTGAATTGAGGTACACAGCCCGCGGTTCCCCGTTGATCAGTACAAGTACTGCCTGTGATCAGGTATAATTCCGAAGAATCTCCTTGACAGGGTTTCGCAGCTGCTCTAGCTGTTCTCAAACCGGAACGTCTCAAAGAAGACAACACAGAGTGAGTGAACCAGCGAAATGAGATTCACTGATTGATGAAACATAATTTGAACAACAATCGTGTATTGCTTAATATAAATGGTTTTGCAATACACCGAGGGTTTTATGGTAAATCAATTATCAATCATTAACCCCTTTTAATTTTGAAAAATTAATACACAGTCGATGTGCAAGAGAAAAGAATTTTTGGCACAAAGACCGGTTTTTCAAAGGCATCCATCAATCCATAACCTAAACCAGGGTTGATTCATAATTTTGAATCTCCTCATTGTTTCTGTTCAGTTGTCACATGGTTGATCTATTGGATAGATCTCACATGCCACCTACCAAGAGCTTGTTTGATGTTGGCTCTAGAAGGCTTTCCATCTTCATTGTGAATATGTTTGCATATCACTCAGATGTTCTGGAAATACCACAAGGATAATGCGTAGGACTCTTTAAATATAATCTCTCTTTCCACATTGTGTGAAACAAAGAGTCTTCATTGACAGTGTCCTAATGAGATTTATTTGATGATCTCGTGGCTCTAGACTCAATTGTGCACATTTGGTTTCCTATGCCGGAGACTAGGGAGAGAGTCTTCTTCTTCAATATCAACAATCTCTAAGAGAAAGTTGATAGATTATGTAGGTTCCCCATGAGAATGAAACAAGCCATTTTAAGAGGAACTTGAGTAGCTTGGGAAGTTATAGTGCAGTGCGTCACTGGGTCCATGACGTCTTGTCTTCAATACCGGCGTTACCTTAGTAACAACCAGTAGCATATGAAATGAACCCGGTTTCTGCCCTAAGGTTGAATTATTGGAGGGCTATTTATTTTCACCCTTTTCACATTAATTTCTTTTTCATTCTTCAACCCCTTCAGTGCTTACCGAGACTTCATTACTAGAACCTTGTTGGGTTTATTACAGTACTAGCTCTGTTTCAGTCGGCACTCTTCCCATTTCTCACTGTTCTCCTTTTTTCATCATACCTAAGGACTTCTACACTATATAGTGGATTGTCCCTGGGTAGATCCCTCCGGCTCTGGCGGGATCGTGGGAATGAATACTTAACCTAACCATCCTTATATCACCATACATAAAGTAAATTTGGTCGGTCTTTTTGGTATTGTTCATCTGCCATTGGAACCAATTGAAAACCATTTGAAAATCAATCCAGATACTTGTGATATATTATCAAAGAATTTTGTACCTGAATTATTTTTAATATTTTAAAAAAAGAGCTCCCCCTCAACATGTGCAACATATATTTGAAATCATTTTGGCACATGGAGGCAAGAGGAAGAATTCAATTCATTGATTAACATTTTCTAAAAATATCGACATCTCTTTCCCGATAATGATTAGTATTTTTCATACTTAGTTAAAGATATTTTTGGGAAAGGATGTGATTTTAAAAAAATTGCTCCCCCTCAATATGTGCATCTAGATTTGATAGTGTTTTGCACATATTAGGGAAAACCTGCACTTTGGAACAAATCAATCACGTTTCAATCCTTTTTGGTTTGATATAGATGCTCCCCCTTAACATGTGCATGAAAATTTTGAAATCGTTTGGCACATTCTAATAGCTCTTGAAATCGTTTGGCACATGTAGGGAGAGCTTGCAAAACACTTATAAAACCATTTATCGAATTATCAGTTTAAATCCAATTAAAATCACAAATTCTCCCCCGATCACAATTTTCAAATCATTTGAGATTTGTGATCTATATAGATTTAAATTGTTTTTGAAAGCTTTTGAGGAGAATAGTGACTTGCTTGTGATAACATTTAACCGATAAGGATCAAATTTGAGACTTTAAACTCCAACGATGAAACATGCTTGAATATCTTATGAAAACATGACATAAGCCTTGGTCTGAACGAATTGTATGACAAATAACCTTTTGATTTAATTGAAATCATTCTCCCTCTCAATCAATGACATAAGTTGTTGATTGAGAGATAGAGATTTTGACAAATGTCTAGTCCAGATGATTTTCAAAAATTGAGACTGAGTTATTGTTCAAAGCTATTGATTTTCATTAGATAACAAATACTTTTCAGAAGAATTTATAGAAGGAAAAATATTTGTGAGGGAAACATTTGTCTTTTTGGTGACAAACATTTGATTTTAGAATAAGAGCATGAGATTTGAAAAATAAGATAAAGCGTAGCTCTGTTCTTTTTTTAAAAACGGGTTATAGACTGAAATGACTATAAACCTTGTTTCACTTTCTCTCAAAATGTATATATATATATATATATATTTAAAGATTTATGTACATTCGAACAACATCTAAAGACCCGTGTCACTCTTTGAATGACAGCTCAAAGACCATAGATATTATCGAATCAAGAAAAACTTGACAAAATGACAATATTTTTGAAATTTTTCGAGTTTTTCAATTTTTTTTTATGGATTTTTGAAAGTTTTATATTTTTCTATTTGCTTTTTGTTGGTTTTGTAATTTTGTATTTCGCTTTTTGAATAAATATTTACAAGAGATGGGTGAAGAAAAACTTTTACTCCTCGTCTTCCTCTTGAAGACGTTTGAGTGTTTCCGGTTGTAGACTCTTTAGACCAAGTCGTGGGAGGATAAACTCAAAACGTTCTCTAGAAAGAGCTTTGGTGAAGATGTCTGCTAACTGGTATTCAGTCCTTACAAAATAAAGTTCCACTACACCGTTATCCACTTGCTCCCTGATGAAATGATGTCGAATGTCAATATGCTTTGCTCTTGAATGTTGAACGTTGTTGCATGAGAGAGCAATGGCACTTTTGTTATCACAATACAAAGGGATTTTGTTGAATTCAAAGCCATAGTTAGATAATTGGGATCTCATCCATAGGATTTGAGCACAACAAGATGACATGGCTATGTATTCAGCCTCTGTAGAGGATATAGAAGTACTCATTTGTTTTTTTGAAGACTAGCTCACAAGCTTTTCACCCAAAAACTGAGCACCTCCTGACGTGCTTCGACGTGTATCTTGACATACTGCATGATCAACATCTGCATAGGTCGTTAGTGACATACCGTGTCCTTCGGGCACCAAAGTCCCATATTGATGGTTCCTTGAAGATACCGAAAGACCCGTTTAACCGCTTCAAGGTGCTTTTGGTAGGCTTAGCACGGTATCTAGCACACATGCATACAAATAAGAATATCGGTATACTGCGTGAGGTACATCAAGGATCCAATCATACTACGATATTTCGTTTGATCTACCATGATCCCTGAGTGGTCCTCATCCAGTTTAGTACGCTCTATCATGGGAGTGTCAACAGGGTCACAAGAATCAAATCCAAATTTCTTTAAAATCTCATTTGCATATTTAGATTGATTGATAAAAATGCCTCCGGGACTTTGTAAAATTTGTAATCCCAAGAAAAATGACATTTGTCTCATCATTGACATTTGAAATTTGGAGCCCATCTCCTTAGAAAAATGGTCACATTCATTGGGGTCAGTCGAGGCAAAAATAATATCATCAACATAGATTTGAACGTGAATTAAATGTTTGCCTGACTTTCTGGTGAACAATGTCGGATCAACTGCTCCTTTGCTAAATCCAGTAGATAGAAGAAACTTTGAAAGCGTATCATACCATGCCCTTGGAGCTTGCTTTAAACCGTAGAGAGCCTTCTTCAAGCGATAGACATGATTAGGATGCTCTGGATTCACAAAACCTTCAGGTTGGCTGACGTATACTTCTTCTTTCATATATCCGTTAAGAAAAGCTGTCTTTACATCCATCTGATAGACTACCATATTCTTGCTTGCAGCGTTAGCTAGGAAGATTCTTATTGCCTCAATACGTGCAACTGGAGAAAATGATTCTTCAAAGTCAATACCCTACTCTTGACGGTATCCTTTTGCAACCAATCGAGCCTTATTCTTTAACACATCACCATGCTCATCAAGTTTTACTTTGAAGATCCACTTTAGAGCAATGATCATTGCACAATCAGGAGCAGGTACTAATTCCCATACATCTAGTTGATCAAACTCATGAATTTCTTCTTGCATGGCCTTGAACCAGCTGTCTTCATTCATGGCAGTTTTAACGTCTTTTGGTTCGATCTTAGATAGTACGGAGTTAAAGAAGCACCATTAGGCATCAGTTGCAAGTTGTTTACGAGTGGATACTGGACGAGAGGGGTTTCCAATGATGTTTTCCAATGGATGGTCATGTGTCCATTTTCTAAGGTGTTCGTCTGGTTGTTGTTGAGGAACCTGAAGTAGCGAGTTTGGATCTCCGTTGAAGATGGTTCCGAGTTGGTTCAGAGCAAAATATTTTCAAATGGAGCATCTTCTAGAGTAGCAAAAGGGTTTTCATCATCTGTAATCGCAACAACATTTCCATTGTGTACATTCGAAGATTGAAGACTTGAAATTGATGAAGAGTGATCTGCAGTAGGTGCTTCATGAGACAGTGACACAGAGACGGATGGATTAATTGTGTTGATTGGATTGAGATCAGCCTCTGATGAAGTGGTTGAGTGGATATTGTCTTGAGATTCAAAGTATTCATCAAACATTAGATTAAACAGCTTCTTCAAATCATCTTCCGAAGGGGGTACATATGAAATTGCTGGTGAGGGATTTTGTACAAGAGACGAACTAATGGGACTACTTAATGACGATTGTAATGCGGGTCCAGAACTTGACTGTCCTGGAGCCATTTGCCCGGATAGCTCATCGAATGTAACATAAATAGTCTCCATGATATCTCGAGTTCTTTTGTTGTAGATTCGGTAACCCTTCTTGTTTGATGCATAACCCACAAAAACTCCAATGTCCGCTTTAGCTCTTAATTTACCTAAATCTTGACCTTCATTTGTTGGATAGTGATTGTAGTAGAAATATACCAAATATAAATACTCGCGAGAATTACAAACCAACCCTTTAGGAAAAAGGTCGACACGCAAAACCCGCAAATACTCGATAAGTGATACCGGGCAAGTGAGTACCCGGGTCGTTTCCCAACGAGGTGTGAATTGAGAATTTCGTTTGAGGTTTGTTATTAAAATGCTCGATGTTACGGGTTTTTGGTTTTTGATTACGTTTTCTACAAATAAACTAAAGGGGAAGTAATTAAGGCTACGGGAACCAAGTAAATGATTATCTAACTACTACTAAGCATACGTAACAATAAAATTAAGTTACACTAAGTCCTAGAGTGATAATATGCAAAAACGTGAACACCCGGGCTAATCCCGAGCCTCAAAAAGTGAAAATGATGCAATTTAAGGCCTAAGGATGTGAAACTAATTTTCCTACGTTCTAAACGACTAAAAATAATTTTAGGAAAAAGTAGGGTATTTTTTTTTGACTTTTAAATTATTTATTATGATTTAAAAACTATTTTAATTTAATTTAATTATAAAAAATACTAAATGATTTTGGAAAAATCTGAAATTTTCACTAAAAATACTTGAAGTTATACTGGTTTAAGAAAAATAAAAAAATGGTACACTACTATACGAAATAAGCAATTAAAAAGCTAATATAAGCTAATAAGCTTAAATGGCTCGATAGTTAAATATTAACTAGTGCAATATAAAACACCTAAAAGACCCTAGGGCAGTTGGTTGTTGTGTGTTGGGTTGTGTCTTTGAGCAAGAGGTCCTGTGTTCGATACTGTGGTACCTTTTTTTTTCAAACAATTTTTTTTTTTTCAAATTTTCTTTTTTCCACTTTATAATAAGATGAAAATAAGACTTTTTTGTGAAAACACTTTGTCCAAAACTTTAGAATAAGCAGCTTTAGAACGCTAACTCCAACATTAAGCAAAGTGGCCAAAACAAACACCCTTTTAGGCGCTTCTAGTTAAGCACAAATAAGCAACAATAAAGCAATTGAGAAAATGGGAATAAGCACTTTAATACTGAGATTAATCTAAAATAAGCTATAGAAACTAAAAAGCAAATAAGTGAGGAAAAGCAAATTGGGAGATATGGGAAGTTCTAAAAGTACTAAGCATACAAACAAAGTGATAAGCTAACTAGATCACCTAATAAGTACTAATTAAGCTAACTAGAATCAAATGACACCTAATCTAGATCACCTAATAAGCACTAAGGATACCTAAGTAAGCTAACTAGAAGCTGGAATAAGCAAAAGGAGAGGCTGCATTTGTTGGGGGCAGTGGACTAAAAAGCCTCTTACTGATGTGGGGTTCTAAATTGATTTTGAATGCAATTTGAGCTAAAAGAACATGATAATGGGTACACACAAATTAATGAAATACTCAAATTAGTACGTGAGCATGTAAGAAAAGCAATTTTGAAGAAATTTTGACTAAAAATAAGTTGTGAACAAGAGGTTGAAACAAAGGCAAGAAATGACCTAGGTCATTGCTTTGTGTGCATGCATTTATATGGATTGTTTTGCTTAAAACCAAACTTGCAAATTCTTTTGACACAAGTAAAAAAAAACTTTTGCTACTGATTTTAACCTTGAGACACTTTGACTTTGAAAGTCAAAGTGGGTAAAAAGGAAATTTTGGACCTCAAATAAGCTTAAACCAAACACACCTTTATGGGGTGTTAAACTTAAAACTGATTTTAAAAAAAAACTAAGCTTGCATTTTTTTTGTGAAACGGATTTGTAGCTTAAGATTAGGCTTCAAAAACAATTAATAAACGACAATAGGCAAATAAGCACGAAAGTGCTTATTTGCATATAAGCAGAAAAAGTAGACTAATAAGCAAAGAAGAATTTTTTCATTAATTTAAAAGACAAGTTACAATTTAGAAATAGAAACTAAACTTTAAAAACTAACTAAAACCTAATAATCCTAATGCCAAACTTGGCTACAATGAACTAATATTTATACTACTGTCTTGGAGTCTTTTTTTTGTGTTAGTTTGCTGAGACAGTGGTCTTGTATGATGCACTTGTGTTTCTTTTGCTATCATCTGAGCCATTCATTTATCCTTGGGCACCACTCAAACAATCTTGGCCGTCCAAACTTGATGTCCAATGAGGGTATATGGGATTGCCAACATGGCACTTGAGATACCCATGTGCCAAGTTGTGGGGTCTACCAGCCTGGGACTGGGGGTTTGAGAGGATGTGTGGGAAGAAGACAAGCATGATGGTGAGAGGGAATTAGTCTTGGCCAAAATGGGTTTGGGATGTTGGGTATCTGCTTTTGGGTAATATCAGGGAAGAAGATAGAGGTGGTTAAAATGGGTTTTTATATGGGTAAATGGGTTATGTTGGGTTAAAAAAAAGTTTTTAATAAAAGGTTTAGGGGTTTAATGTTAAAAGGTTTTTAATAAAATTAAAACTTTTATTTTTGTTTTAAACATTTTTTTTTTTTTTTTTTTTAAAGGAAACTAAAAATTGGTTTTTGAAAAAATAATTGGTGTTATATAAAAATAAGGGTTTAGAAAGAAATGACGTTTTAGGATTTTTGCGAAAAAGGGTAGAATGGTAATTTTGGGTTCGGGAAGAGGGTAAATTGGTAATTTGGATTTAGGGATAGGTTTTTTCAGTCTGATTCCCCAAGCTCACTCCCAAATGGTATCCCGGGCTCTGAAAATGTAGAAAACCATATTCCGGCTCCGTCTGCAAAGCACGTTTTCCAATCCAAGCTTAATTCTGTCCGTTTTTGCCCTGTTTTCGATCCTTTGTACCTGAAATACATAAAACACACTCCAAGGATATCTGTAGCATAATTGGTTATATTTCAGTGTTTTTAGACCTTTTTGTGGGCTTAGATGGGTAAAAAAGGATGAGTGAATAAGCACTCATCAGATAGCACAAAGCACCAAACACACGAAGGTAGGAGAGATGAGGTTTTCGTTGATGGACAAGTTCATATGGAGTTTTTCCTTAAGTGGTGTGAATGAGAGAACGATTTTGGGTGTAGCAGGCAGTGGCAATGGCTTCTGCCCAAAGAAACATTGGAACCTTTGAATAAATTAGCATAGTTCTTGCAGCTTCAACAAGAGTTCGATTTCTTCTTTCAACTGCACCATTTTGTTGAGGCGTGCGTGGAATACTTCTTTGATGACTGATTCCAATGCTTTCATAAAATTGACTTAGGTCTTTGTTAATAAACTTAGTGCCATTGTCTGTTTGAATTATTCTAACAGTCTTGTTAAGTCGAACCTACAGCTGCTTGATAAGTTTGATGATGACATCTGGAGTTTCATCCTTTGTCCTCAAAAACTTCACCCAAGTAAATCAAGAGTAGTCATCAACAACGACTAAAACATACTTCTTCCCATTTATTGTTTGCACTCTCATTGGTCCGCACAAATCCATATGAAGAGTGTGAAGAACCTCCATAACTGGGTTCGCAGGTTTAGGTTTGTGAGCATATTTCCTGCTTTTTCCCAATTGGCATGCTGAACAAAGATGATCTTTTTCATACTTTAGTCTGGGTAAACCTCTTACAAGGTCCTTTCTGGAAAGATTATTAATGGTGCCGAAGTTCAAGTGATTGAGACGACGATGCCATAACCATGACTTTGTCTTCGAGGCCTTTGACAACAAGCAGATTGGAGAAGACTTCATCATGTCATCGATAGAGATGGTGTATAGGTTTGTACCACGAGTTCCTCTTAAAAGTTCCACACCATCAAGTTCTCTAACGAAACAAGTATGTTTTCTTAAAGCTACCTCTAGATCGGAATCACATAATTGACCGACAAAAAACAGATTATGACCAAGACCTTCAACATAATATACCCTGGAGATTACACTATCACCAACAACATAGTCTCCATAACCCATAATTGCACCGAAATGGTCGTTCCCGAATCTAACAGTCCCGATGAATTTACTCACGAAGTTCACGAGCCGCGACCGGTCTCCAGTCCTATGCTTGGAACAGCCTGAGTCCAATTGCCACAGAATGATTTGAACGACCTGCAGTTGAACACAGACAAAAATGGATAACTGGATAATTGGGATCCCCATGCAAGAATGGGTTCCATGTGGTTAGTAACATTGATTGGAACACCCACATCGAAAGTAGAAACAATGGAATCATCAGGGATAGATGCATTGCTAGTGTAAGTATTAGACCTATTCAAAGTATGTTCACTTCTTAAAGGAATAGATCTACCAGTAGGCATCCATTTCCTAATGGGCATTGACTTAGATAATTTAGGGCACAACTCATTAAGACTAAGCTTGCGGCCAGTAGGTATCCACTGATAACCTACATTACTAAATTTTCTTCCTATGGGTTTCCAATGTTTTCTACCCTTCTTCCACCATTGCTTTCTAGCCTTCTTAACTTGATTGTTGGCATTGACGATTTTAACTGGGTGTTTAACAGAATTAATCAAGTCATTCACGCCACATTCATGATCAGTAATAGAAACCAAGCAATCATCATTACATGTTTTGTAGATAGTAGCACTGAATTAATTACAAGACGCTTATAGCTAATACTATAATCAACACGATTTGTTTTATTCAACTCAAACTTAATGTTCCTAGGGTAGTCTTCTACTCTCTTCCATTGCACACTTTTAGCTATGAGGTCCTATCTTGCTTTGTATTGCCGGAGGCTTTGACTCGCTTTGGTGTCACTTATTACTCCTGTAGAGGGAATGGGAACATTAGTTGGTTTTGCTACTTTTGCATTTCCGTGTTTAGAAGTGTTGGGATCCTGAGCTACTTGAAGGCACATTAAAGTTCACTTTCTTAATATCGGGCAGAATGGGTTGCATACTTACCACTAGGCATAGAACAAGGCATCACAACTTTATTTTTCTCACATAAGGATTTAGGACATGTTGCTCTTAAACATTCTAAAAGCTCCAGAGATCGCTTTGGCCTAATGCAAGCAAACCTAGTTTCACTATCAAGTGGCTTATTTATGAAATCCTCTTCTACAATCTCACGGAGACATTCTAGACTATCCTTAAGGTGAGCTAAATAGTTATGAAACACAAGTTTGTTATTTCTAAGATGAGGAGGAATGTATTTAACAGTCACAGTATATTTAGAGTCTGCAGATGACTTTGATGCAACATTCTCCTTAAAGACAAGTGGCATTTTCCCTTTTACCTGACTCCTCAGATTCTCAATTTCCTTTTGTAAAGCCGTTATTTTTTCGTTTTTCTTGTCACGAGTGACTTTCATTGAATCATATAACTCTTTAAAGTGTCGCTTTACCTTTTCATTTTCTTCTAGAAAACTCTCATTTTTCGGTTGTAAAACATTAACCAAGTTTTGAAGATGAAAAGTTTGAGAACACTGAGAATCTAAGGGAGGAGGCATTTGGGAGCCAGTCACATTGTTCTTTTCACCCTTTAATTGTGAAATTTGGGCTTTCAACTTTTTGATCGTGTTACAGTGAGCTTGAATCTGTTCGTCACGTTTGTTTATTTCAAAAACTGCATCAAACTGTTGGGATATTGAAAGTCAAAGTGCTGAAGAGTCAAAGTACTGAAGAGTCAAAGTACTGCTAAAGAAGAAAGTCAAAGTACTGCTTGTTCATCAAAGTACTGCATGGTTAAAGGACTGCTATGCAAAATCGTTAAGGATTATTATGTAATTCTAGAATGTTCTAAGTTTAGTTTAGTATTACTTGACGTACAAGGAATAGAATTGTAAACCGACTAGGGTTATCCTTATGCTTATAAAAGGACCCCTAGATTGGCATTAGAGATGTAAATGTACGTACAATATTAGAGTTTACTAAGTTCGATATTAGAGCTGTTAGGGATTGTTAGTGAATCTGTGTATCAAGCAGGTTCAGAGTTTTAATATAAGTGTTGAAGTTAAAGTTAATTCTTCTTAGCTTTATTCAAGTAAATTCCGCATACTTAATAGAGTTAATTCAGTGTTTCATTGTTAGTGACTTAGGATTTATCCGAGGTTGCTAAGCCTTTACAAGCTACATAAAGTTAGTTTGGTTAGAGTACATCGATCCAACAAGTGGTATCAGAGCTTGTGTGGAAACTCTGATTAAGAAGAAACCCTTAAAACCTAGTTAAACAACAAACCCTAAAGATGTCGACTGAAGCTGCACGACCCCCATCCATCACCTCACTCAGAATTCCTATCATTAAAAAGGGAGAGTATGATCTTTGGAGCATGAAGATGAGGCAGTACATTGCTATTACAGACCATGCACTGTGGAATGTAATTTTCAATGGTAATGAATTTGTTGCAGATCCTATTGAAGTTCTTGGACAACCTAAACCACCTAAGGCTGTCTTACCAGCAGCTACAATAAGGAATCAAGAAAAGGCTCTCAACATCCTATTGTCTGCTATACCTGATGGTCACCTACTCAAGTTTAATGATGCTAAGGATGCTAAACAACTATGGGCTGCTCTCAAGACAAGGTTTGGAGGTAATGATGCTTCCAAGAAGATGCACATAAATCTGTTGAAGCAACAGTTTGAAACATTCAATGTTGGTGAAAGAGAAGGTCTTGATGCCGCCTATGACGATTCCAAAATCTTCTTAGTATGCTGGAGTTATACAAAGCGTAAGTATCTTTGAAGATGTAAATCTGAAGTTCTTAAGGAGTTTTCCATCTACATGGCATGTGATTGCTACTATAATCAGAGGACAACCTGGTTTGGATGTTATGGACTTTGATGATCTCTACAACCATTTGAAGGTGTATGAGCATGAGATGAATGGACAAACAAGTTCAAAATCTCACAGTATTGCTTTTGTGTCGTCTGAAAAGAGAGGCAGTACTTTCACTAAAAGTACTGCTTACCCTACTCAAAGTACTATTGCTCAAAGTACGGTTACCTATCCTACCCCCAGCTCAGCACCAACAAACACCATTCATTCTGATGAAGTTGTATGCTCATTCTTTGCTCAGCAAGCCACTCTACCTGTTACCTATGAAGAGGATTTGTCACAAATTGAAGAGCATGCTCTTGAAGAAATTGATATCAAGTGGCAAGTTGCTATGATCACTGCTAGAATCAAGAAGTTCATGAAGAAAACAGGAAGAGGAATTGACTTCAAGCCTAAGCAGGGTATAACATTTGACAAGACTAAGATTGAATGTTTTAATTGTCAAAGAACTGGACACTTTGCAAGAGAGTGCAAATTTGCTAAATATCAGGCAAATAGAATAACTGAGAAACCCAAGCTTGAACTAAAGGAAATCCCTATTACTGAAACAAAAGCTTTGGTTGCTCAAGAAAATCTATCAGAGGTTGACTGGAGTGCTGAGTTTGATGATGAACCAGTAACCTATTGTATGGTAGCAGTGGAAGAATCAGTGGAAGAGTTTGATTGGAGCACAACCTTTGATGAGGAACAGATTCGATGCTTGGGAGTTCAGATGGTCTGGAAGCTTTGATTGGAGCATGGAGAGTGAAGAGGAACCTGTTCTGCTTGCTATGGTAGCTACTTCACCAAGTTCACCCCTTTATCTCTGGGTATGCTTTAAGTGTCATGATTTTTATCAAAAGGTGCTTACTGATTATGTAACTGAAAGAGATAACTGTAGAAGGGCTAGGTCTGAGGTAGCTGGTTATCAAATTACTTTAGAGTCAATGGAAGCCAAAATAATAACACATGAAAATAATGAAATGGTTTGGGCAGAAAAGTATGAACAATGGATTATCACTTAAAATTAAGTGAATTGAAGTTAGGATGTAAGGTTCTGTAACTAGAAAAGATGACTAAGAAAGGGTGAATTGCTAGAAAAGTTTGCTGCTTTGGACAATCTAGCCTTTCACATGTTTAGTTTTGTTAAAAAATAGAAAAGAGCACACATTAAAACCGACGTTTCTGGATAGGTTTTGGTATGGACTTCAGTAGCACAAAAGAGAACCTACCTAGTGATAAGGATGAACTTGATTCTGAGGATATAACCACTAGTGATGATGAACTCATTAACTATGTAGACAACACATCTAGTGATGAGGAATCAATTAGTTAAACACCTCCTGAATTTAAGAAAGACAAAGGTTATCATGCATCCTCCACCCACCGGTTGCTTTCAACCACTTAGGACAGATGTGTCTTGTTTTGGAGTAGACAACCTAGAATTTAGGAAAAAGCTTACTGGTCAATCTAATACAGGTCCATCTAGTTCTGACACCCCAAAAGAAACTGTTGAGAAACCAAAGGATGATAATTTATGAGTCCCAGTACCGTCTTCCTCAAAGTACTGCTACACTCAGCAGTACCTTTAAGAAAACCTTTTCAAAATACTGCTAAACCTTTTTGGGATAATTTTGGTCAAAACAGTTTTCATCATTCACCAAAAAGACAGGATAGTTTTAATCATAGACCTAAAGGAAGATTTTTTTGGGAGTATGGTCAAAAATTGTGTTTTTTTTTGTTATAGTCCTGATCATTTGGTTAAGGACTGTGACTTCACCTCAATTACTTAAGCAAATTCCCAAAGACCAGAACTGCCAACCAAAACCAAGGGAAATAAACCAGTCTGGAATCATTCACATAGGGTTAACCACATCAATTCTCACAAGACCATAGGTCCCTCACCAGTAAAAGATCTTTTTCAAAATCACCAGTACACTTCTTAAGGTACGCTAGTGTCACACCCCCAAATTACCTGTTTTGCAGCGGAATGGAATTCCTGGGGATTGCCTGTCATAGCATCACAATCACAGTTATATATTGACGACCTAAAGTGCCGTTGGAAAATACCTCGCATTGATATAAAACAATCAGAGTTTACAAAGTATAGGTCCCAAATGAAAATCAACATGTGCGGAAAATAAGGTTGGTACAAATCAAACGATGTTTTTAAAGTGTATAAATCCCATGTGAGACGCGTCGTCACCGCGACTCTATGATATGTCCACATGCATGCCATGAAGTGAATGCCTTAGTTACCTGAAAATACATTGCTAAAAGTGTCAACACAAAGGTTGAGTGAGTTCATAGAGTTGTAAAAAAAAATGTTTAATACGACTACCACGCTATAAATTATGTATGACAAATATGTCACACAAAATGTTACATTGCTGTAAGCCCATGACACCGAAACTAGACTGATCATGATGTTCGCCCCAACAGAGTGTTTGCCAAACAACTCAAATAGATATTAAATGAAATGCATCCGTTTAACCAGTCTGAATCCACCAACCCGGATGGAGGAGTCACCCTCGATAGATCTATCCACTCACCCTCGCTTCTATGAAATTAACGGTTCATGTTATATAATGGGGACATTCAATTGGCATGAGGTAACTTAAGCAATGTAATGAATTTGATATACTTGGTATCGTAATAATAAAAAAATGATGTGCAATGTATTCTCCCCCGTAGGTTTGAAATAAAGTAAAAACTTGAATAACTCGGGGCTATGAAAACTCACCTGTTGCAATGATAATGATGATATAATGGCAATACTGAAAGAGGCGCAACCTCTGATCGTGACCTATTATGAATGATATGTTCTAATGTAAATCATGAAATAATGTCGTGCATGCAAATCCACATGTAATCTATACCACTTGTACGCTTTTGAAAATAGAATTTATCGTCGAAATATATGTTTATGACATCTCGTCATGTTATAAAATACTTTACAAGTATTTACTTGAAATGATATCTTACGATAATCATTTAATGATTTATGATGAAACTATAACTTTTCGTCGTAAAATAATGTCCTTGAAAATTTCAGAAAGTGACTAAAATGGCCTCTAAAAGCTAGTCGTAAAATGGTGCACGTCGAGTGTTAGGAAACGAACTCAACTCTTTTGGGAAGCTTGTATCATTATCTCAAAGTTTTAGCATTTAAGTTTTCATCCTAGAGGTCTCGATCACGGAGAAAAATATAGGTTAAGTATGGTACTTGTATCCAAATATTGTTTAAGGGTGGTTTTCGGCAAAGTTTAAGTGACCGTATTTTATTCGTTGCAACCCCGCTTGACTAACGTTGACATTTTGGAAAATATGCTTGGCGAACTTACTTTTACTAGAAGACATCATGTTATAAAAATTTCTACATCAATGTTAAAAACGACCCTCAACATGGTCACTTTGTTGGCCGTAATATTTGCCTAATAGAAATATATAATTGTACTTATAATAAAAGTTACGGCAACTTGTTTAAAATGTGAATAACTTAGTCGTTATAAGTCCGTTTTCTACGTTTTATATATCCTCGGAATCGTGATAACATATACTAATATATTTGTGATAAGTAGACACATTTAACAACGCTTAACACTCATTTTTTACTCGTAAAAAGTCGAGACAGCATGCTGAATTTTCTAAAACAATTAGTTTTCGTCGTCAAACTTGGAAAATTCATAACTTCTTCGTTATAGCTCCGTTTTAATCCGTTCAAGCGGCCACGTTTTCGTTTTAAAGTGTATTTTCTAAATATCTAGGCCAAAAATTTTTACCTACTGTCGAATTTTCCAGATTTCAAAAATATGGACAGACCCTTTAGAAAACTTGTCGAAATGGGTTTTTCTCGCGCAAAACCTATTCTAACCAATCCAAAACAACTCCGAAGCTATTCAAATCCTACCATACACCTTCTTAGGGTGTCATGGGTTCCTAGACATCACCAAAAGTGATATGTTTCAAGGGATTCATTATAGGATAATTATATTACATAATAAGTAATAAAAACAACAAAAGTGGTATAAATTCATATGTAACATGCATGATTTCTTGCAAAAATGATGAAATGAACATAGAATAAATATGAAAGATGAAAATGGATATGAGATGCTTACTAGTTAACTGGATGAGGTTAGTGAACAAAGGTTTAATCCTAAACACCCTAGGTTTTTATTTCAAAACCTTAACTAAGGGTGTGTCTATATTGTTAATTAACTTGACTTGAAAAAATTTGTGATCTTCTCTTGATCCCCATGGTTGGCTGGTTATGAAGAGAAGAGAGGAAGAGACTTGATCTTTTCTTTCACCTTTTTATTTAGTTAACTATGTGTATATGTGTAAGTATAATTTGATTATAAGTATAGAATAAGTTAGATATTTTGTGCAAAAAGATGTGACTCATCCCTTGTGTCGACAAGGGTGAGTTTGTGTTAGTGTTTACATTTTTTTTTAAATGATTAAGTATAAGTAGAGGTAAAATTGAGTAAAGATAGTTAGTAACTTGTATACATTTTTGAGCATTTAGGGTAACGTTAACTAAAAATAAATTTTAACGGGTCAAAATAAAATATATTGAGGTCATAAAAATTATAAAAATACATTTCTTGCAAAATTTGAGTGAAATAATAATTATCGTGTATTATTTAAGAAAACCGTCGTAATTATATAAACATAAAAATTTATATACGAAATAAATTGAAAACATCGGGTAAATTAATAATATAATTTTTATAGTCTTAAAATGAGTATAAAAATATATTTGGAATATTTTTGAAAGTATCGGATCAAATGTTAAAAATAATTAATTACGCGATAGCGTTTATTTAATAGGAAAAATAAACGTTTAATGAATAAATGCAAATCCATGCATGAACCGAAATGATGATAACGATGCTAATGATATGTAGACTAAACCTAGTCTATATGAAATGTCCTTGATGATTGTTCATGAATTCGCAGCTAAACCATTAAGGTTACGCGAATTTGATACTCGTAAACGTAGTTTAGGATAAATGATGAAATAGTGAAACTTTTTAAAGTTTATGAAATGACCTGAAATTACGAGTTGTCACATTCGCCCAACCAAAAAGGAATTCAGTCCCTGAATTCAGTCCATGTTAGGTTCTACGATGTTATCGGTGAAAGGTGAGGATATTTGGGTCGCATCGGGTCGTCTAGTGTTTTCTAAATCGTACCGCGCCTTTCCAAGACGGGACGTTGAACATATATTTGTTGCCAACTTGAAATTCTAATGGTTTGCGACTTATGGAACATACTTCCAATATTTTGCGTCTTATATCGACGTAGCTTATCTAACTATATGTTGTTACTTGTAACTGATTTTTGATCTGTTCGATCACTTTGTTGTTTCATGAATGACTTATGGATTGTGAGTTAAACTTTCCTGGTTTTGACCCGTGAATAAGTGATTGACACCTCGACCATAGAGTGCCTCAATGGTGCCGCTTTTATACTGGTGTGATAACTATTGTTGTACGAGAATTCGATCAATGGCAAATGATTTGCCCAACCATTTCCAAAATCAATCACACATGCCCTCAGCATATCTTCTAATGTTTGAATTGTCCTTTCACTTTGACCATCGGTTTGTGGATGATATGCTGTGCTCTTCTCTAATTTGGTTCCAAATGAATCTTGTAATGATTTCCAGAAGTTTGAAGTGAATCAACTATCTCTGTCGGAAGTGATGGAAATTGGTGCACCGTGCTTTGAGACTATTTCCTTGACATAAAGTCTAGTAAGTTGTTCCATGGAATAAGTCTCTCTAATTGGTATGAAATGGGCTGATTTGGTAAGACGATCGACGATTACCCATATAGCGTCGTAACCTCCCGATGTCTTAGGAAGTTTCGTGACAAAGTCCATCGTAATGCGTTCCCATTTCCATTGGGGAATTTCTGGTTGTTGGAGTAACCCTGAAGGTTTCTGATATTCGACTTTTACCTTAGAGCAAGTAAGGCATTAGCTAACGTACGTGGCAATTTCCGCTTTCATGTCCGGCCACCAATAAAGTTTCTTGAGATCCTGATACCTCTTATCAGAACCTGGGTGAATAGAATACTTTGACTTATGTGACTCATGCATAATCAATTCTCGTATCCCGCCATAAAATGGTACCCACCTTCTATCCTTGAAGCATAATACTCCATCTGCTCTCTTTACAAAGCCATTTGCATTATCGGGCATACCATAAAGCTTTTCACTTGGTCGGTTTTCCTCCTTGAGTGCCTCAATTTGTGCCTCGAGTATTTTTGATGGTAAAAGTGAACTGATCGTCATTCCAAAGGATCAGAATCTTAAAAGTTTGGGTCTTTCTTTCCGGCTAAGAGCATCAGGCACAACATTGGCTTTTCCCGGATGATACTTGATTTCACAATCGTAATCGCTGAGTAATTCCAACCAACGACGTTGCCTCATGTTAAGTTTCCTTCGATCAAGAACATATTGCAAACTCTTGTGGTTCGTAAACACTGTGCACTTTGTACCGTAAAGGTAGTGTCTCCAAATCTTGAGTGCAAAACTACGGCCCCCAACTCAAGATCATGAGTGGTGTAATTCTTCTCATGAACCTTAAGTTGTCGAGAAGCATAAGCTATCACCTTCTCGTTTTGCATTAATACAACTCCAAGCCCTTTATGTGAAGCATCGCACTATTCAACGAAGTTCTCAATTCCTTCGGGTTGTGCCAAAATTTGCGCACTGCAAAGCTTTTGCTTCAACAACTGAAAAGCAGCTTCTTGTTTCTTTCCCCATTCGTACTTCTTGTTTTTCTGTGTCAACTTGGTTAAAGCTTTAGCTATCTTTGAAAAACCTTCAATGAATCTTCGGTAATACCCGGCGAGTCCTAGAAATTGTCGGATTTCTGTAGGATTTGTTGGAGTTGCCCAATCTTTTACGGCTTCAATCTTGCAGATCAACTTGTAGTCTTTGACTATCAATGATATGACCAAGAAATTGTACTTTACGGTTCCAAAAATCACACTTCGAAAATTTGGCATACAACTTCTAATTCTTGAGTAGTCCTAAAATCGTTCTTAAATGCCCTTCGTGCTCTTCTTTGCTCTTTGAGTAAATCAATATGTCGTCGATGAATACTATAACAAACTTGTCCAAATACGGTTTGCATACCCTATTCATGAGATCCATGAATACTGCAGGTGCATTAGTTAATCCGAACGGCATTACTTAAAACTCATAATGTCCATAACGTGTTCTAAACGCCGTTTTCGGGATATCCTCCTCCCGAACTCTAAGTTGATGGTAACCTGACCTTAGGTCAATCTTTGAGTAGATACTAGAGCCTTGCAACTGATCGAACAAGTCGTCGATTCTGGGGAGTGGGTAACGATTCTTCACCGTTAACTTGTTCAGCTCTCTATAATCTATACACATTCTGAAGGATCCATCTTTCTTCTTCACAAACAAGACCGGTGCTCCCCCCAAGGCGAGGACCTTGCCTAAGAATCCTTTGTCTAAAAGTTCTTGCAACTGATTAGACAAATCTTGCATTTCTGATGGTGCTAGACGGTAAGGCGCTCGTGCAACTGGTGCAGCTCCGGGCACTAAGTCAATATGAAATTCTACTTGACGTGCCGGTGGAAGTCCTGGCAAGTCTTCGGGAAAGACTTCAGGAAATTCTCGGACAATCGGTACATCCTCAAGTCGTTTCTCTTCCGACTTCTTCTCGGTTGTATGTGCTAAGAAAGCATAACAACCTTTCTTTATGTACTCCTCCGTCTTGATGCATGATATAATACTGAGTCTAGTTCCACTTCGTTCCCCACGAATGATCAAAGTTTCGCCGTTGTAAGGAAGATGAACAACTTTTTCATCACAAATGATTCTTGCATGATGTTTGGATAACCAATCCATGCCGATGATGACGTCGAAACTACAAAGTTCTACGGGCATAAGGTCTATATTGAAGGGATGATTTAGAAAATTGAGTGTACAACCACGGACAATGGTGTCGGTGCTAATTGAGTTACCATTAGCTAATTCAATGTTGTATGATGTGTCTAATGTGGGAATTGTTCTCTCGCTCTAACCATTGAGCGAGGATAATGAGCGGTAATCATGTACTAGTGAATTCCAAAAGAATCTTAAAATGATTGTCAGAAGTCTAAGGTGAATCGATAGCTTGTAATAGTACAACTGGAATTGATGCCACGTGTCTCATGCCAAATTTCAAAATGTTAAATCTGTCGAAAAGGACCTTATATAAAGGAATAGATTATGGGTAACATTTGTGATTCCTCGAGTTTCTAGTTCTAGCGAATGTCATGACTTGAATCTTACTTGCTTAAGGTGCTTAGTCTCCATGACTAAAATGTTTATTGTTTGATTATCGAAGTGTTTCCATGCTCTATGTTGTAAAGTCACAAAACCTTAAATATTTAAGCGATGTGATGTAGTGATTGATTTTCAAGATCTTTCCCGATATTGAGTGCTTCTAAAATATTTCATCACTTATATTGCTATCATGCTAGCAAGAAAATAGATATCAGCTCATACCATGTCGAATAATGTTTGTTCTAATTTCACTTGTAGATGGAAAGTCATTTATTGTCCGGTATGTTCAAACCTGTTGCATCTCTTGATATAGAAGTGAGGTTACTTGGAATTTATAGGGAACACAATGCCTTAGGGGAAGTTTATATTGATAACCTTAATTTAACCAAATTTTCCTTTAAGGAAAACTCATTGTAGGGAAGTTCACATATTGTTGAAGCCATGTTTAATGGAATGTTCTGCAGTCTCAATTAAAAGACTTGGTTTATCCCTATGATGTTGCTTAGTGGGTATTCGCTTCGTACTAAATCTCGTAACTCGGTCTAGCTAGTACTTTTGAAATGATATAATTTGGCTTCTAGTCCAAATAGTGTTTCGAAATGTCTCGTGATGTCTTAAGATTTTTGTTGAGTTTTGAAACGTCTTACTATATACTTCTAGTCCTTGTTGGTAGTTCTAGAATGCTTTCTTTGTTTTCTTGTATCGAGGAATCCTCCTCATAGATGGTATAGGAAGCCTTTCCTAAAAAGGTCACTCGTCATATTCTAACTTATCGGTTGAGTGAGGGATGAATGGCGTAGGCTTCTATAGAGTGTTAAAAAAAATGTTTATGAACAATTTATCTGATTACAAAGCCTTGCTTTTGAGTGAAGATTGTTTTAAGAGATTTGAAATGATGCTTGTTACTTTCATGACATAATTCTTCCTGAATTATACATAGGTTATCAGGCCATGTATAATCGAGGACAAATGATGTGATGCTTGGTTTTGTTGAAATGATATTATGTTCCTCCGAAGTTTTAGATGGTATTCAACGTTTTGTTTTGTAAGATAATGGCTCAATGATTTTTTTCAGAGTAACATGAAAATCGTTTCGCATGATGGTATTAAATAGTTGATAAAATGACTAAAAACCAATTGATAGGGTGGTAACAAAACAACTTGTTTTAAAACTTTATGAAACAATGTTTCTAAGATGGTGTAAAATAGCTCAAAAAAAAATTAAGTGAAATAATTCCATGAAATGGTAGCAAAATAACTTGAAATATAATTTGTTGAATGGTTTGTAGGATACACAGGGAAACCTCATAGAATGGTAATAGTCTCCTAATTGGTCAAGAATAAAGTTGGCCTAACCCCTAGTAAGATAGTGAGGTATCATCGCAAAATGATTGAAAATTGGGCAATTGGAATAGGAATGAAATGAACAAAGGTTGTGATTATCGTGGAGATAATAAATGATAAAGATTACATAAGATAGAAAGGTACTTATTATCTGTTCCTGTTGGTAGTCTAATCATGTCTCAAGTGTAAAAGCAAATAGGTGGTCTAGTGGCAATAGCCCTAGCACTCTTGTTGGAAAATTTAGTGCACTTGTGGGAATAGTTCACACCTTGTAATGGGTTAGGAGGTACGGAGTGTACACCCATAAGGTCCATGAACACCTTGACTCTTGTAGTGGTTTTTATTGATAGTGCTTGGTGAAAGTACTGTTGTGGTTACCACTGATTATCAGTGTTTCCACTGAAGCAGTACTTCCACTGGATTAGTGTTTCCACTGAAGTGGTGTTTCCACTGAAGTGGTGTTTCACTGAAATAGTGTTTACACTGAAGCAGTGGTGTTTCCACTGGAGCAGTGTAACCACTGATAGCACTATGAAAGTACTGATGAAAGTACTGAAGCTTGTAACGGCTTTGACCTATTCAAGTGGCAGTTTCAACTGCTTAATGACCACGTTTAATTGTTCATGTAACCACTAACGGCTATAATGGGGATAATTATGAGGCTATTAATGGGCCGATTAATACTCATAATCCCATTGAATTAGCCAAGAGTATTATCCTATAAATAGGATATCTGATTATGCATGAAAGACACACAGAAAACACAAAACACTTATAAGCGAAAGGGTTATAGAATTGTGCCTAATTCTCTAACTGCATTTGGTCTTATCCCAAGTAGATATTCGTGATACCCAGGCATTAGGGTCGAATAGTTTTACTTTGGAAAGTGATCACACGATTCCAAGTGATATCCGGTAACCACCAAGTGGTATTTGTTTCTGCTGAATTGTTGCTTGTTTCTGCTGAATTGATTATCTAACCCTGCTACTGGGCTCATAACCGCCAACAATCAAAGTAAACTATTTGTGAATATCAATGGCTACTGCTGCAATGAAACACATGGCTTCAAACTTTGCCAAGCTTGACAAGTTTGAAGGGGTGGACTTTAGTAGGTGGCAGAAGAAGATGCACTTCTTGCTGTCAAGCATGAGTGTGGTGTATGTGCTAACCACACCTATTCTTGATGATGGTGATGATGCTACTGTGGAGCAGATCAGGAGGAGGAGCAAATGGGAGAATGATGACTACATATGCAAAGGTCTTATTCTGAATGGTATGTCTGATTCTTTGTTTGATATTTATCAGAACTTTGAATCTTCCAAAAAACTGTGGGATTCCTTGGATGCCAAATATATGGCTAAGGATGCATCAAGTAAGAAGTTCCTTGTTAGTAATTTCACAAATTACAAAATGACTGATTCAAGACCAGTTATGGAACAATACAATGAACTTCTTGGAATACTTGGAGGGTTTACACAACACAACATGAACATGGATGAGGCCATTAAAGTCTCATGTGTCATTGACAAACTCCCTCCTTGGAAAGATTTCAAGCATACCTTGAAACATAAGAAAGAGGAGTTAACTCTGGTTGAGTTGGGCAGTCATCTGCGCATTGAGGAATCTTCAAGATGCAGATAATGACACCAAAGAGTAGCAATACTACTGGACCATCTGTTGTCAATATGGTGGAGCATAACAACTCCACCAGGTACAATGACAACAAAGGCAAACGAAAATATCATGACAACACAAGGGCAGATCCCAACAAGAAGGCAACACCTACTTGTAGGAAATGTGGCAAGACTGGTCACATTAAAAGGGACTGCAGGGTGTTAAGTTGGTGGTAAAGCCAATTGATCATGCACTAATGGTTCAGGGAGTGGTGGATCAGCCAACTCACTGAAAGGTCAGAATATGTTTAATAAGTCTTTTCAGATTTATTATGTTACATATGTATCTGAATCTTTTTATGTGCAGGATGATGATGTTGCGTGGTGGGTTGACTCTGGTGCAACAGTTCATGTGTGTAAAGATAGAAGCTGGTTCAAGACTTATGAGTCACTGAATGATGGTTCTATTCTTCACATGGGAATGAGTCAACAGCCTTGGTGCATGGTCGTGGTTGTGTAGATCTTAGGTTTAGTTCTGGAAAGATTGTAGCTTTGTTTAATGTTATTCATGTTCCTGATATAAGGAAGAACTTGGTTTTAAGTAGTGTTTTGAATAATCATGGATATAAACAAGTTATTGAATCTGATAAATTTGTTCTTTCTAAGCATGGTGTTTTTATCGGTTTTGGTTATTTATGTAATCAAATGTTCAGACTTAATATTACCACTGACAGTGTTATTTCAGCTTTTGTGACCACATATGACCAGACTGACTCTACCCTATGGCATGCTAGACTTGGTCATGTTCACTATAAAAGAATGCAAGATATGTCTAAGGATGGTTTAATCCGGCTTTTGACATGGACAATGAAAAGTGTAAAACTTGCATGTTGACCAAGATAACCAAGAAACCCTTTCAGGTGTTAGTCGTGAGACTAAGATCTTGGAGCTTATTCACATGACCTGTGTGTTTGCATGCCACTCCTTCTTTGGGAATAAGAAGTACTTTGTGCCATTTATTGATGAGCTTCTAGGTTTTGTTGTGTTTATTGTTACATACAAGGATGAAGCATTAGATAAATTCAAAGTGTTTAAAAACTGAATTGAATTACAACTTGGGTCTTTGATCAAAAGATTAAGGACTGATAGGGGGTGAGTACATGGATACTCTGTATTTTCAGTCTGTTGGTATAATCCATGAAAAACTGCCCCTTATACTACTTAGCAAAATGGTATTTCTGAAAGGAAAAACAGGGTGCTGAAGGAGATGGTTAATTCCATGTTGTCCTTTTCAGGACTGAGTCAAGGGTTCTGGGGTGAAGCTATGTTAACAGCTTGCTATTTATTAAATAGGGTTCCTAACAAAAGGAACAAGGTTACCCCTTATGAACTCTGGACTAAAAGGAAACCCAACCTGAACTATCTTAGGGTCTGGGTTGTAGGGATGTTGTAAGACTCCCTGATCCAAAGCAAAAGACTTTGGGTGAAAGAGGAATTGATTGCATCTTTGTTGGATATGCTGAGCATTCCAAGGCTTTTAGGTTCTATGTTATTGAACCTAATGAACATGTTTCAGTTAACTCAATAATTGAATCAAGGGATGCAGATTTTGATGAGAATAGATTCTCATCAGTCCCTAGACCAAGTCAGAGGATTCTTAATGGAACTCATGACACTGGTGTATCAGAGGTCCCTGATGGTGAACCATCAGTGGTCCCTGATGAGGTTGTGGTTCAACAACCTGAACCTGTGCTCAGAAAGAGCAAAAGGGTCAGGACTCCAAAGTCATTTGGACCTGAGTTTCAACTATACTTAGTTGAAGGAACAAGGGATGAGGTCTCAGACCATATTCCTATGCTTCATTGTTGAGGATGATCCCAAGACATTTGAAGAAGCAATGAAGTCCCCGGATATTGCTTTCTGGAAAGAAGCAATCAATGATGAGATGGATTCCATCATGGGGAACAACACTGGGGTGTTGGTTGATCTACCTCCTGGTTGCAAACCTCTAGGTTGCAAATGGATTTTCAAAAAGAAAATGAAGGTAGATGGGACTATTGAAAAGTTCAAGGCTAGATTAGTTATTCAGGCTTTAAACAAAAGTCAGGGATAGACTATTTTGATACTTATGCCCCTGTGGCTCGTATCAGTACCATAAGACTGCTGATTGCTATGGCATCTATTCACAATCGGATTATTCATCAGATGGATGTGAAGACAGCTTTCTTGAATGGTGAATTGGAGAGGAGGTTATATGAACCAACCTCAGGGCTTCATCTTGACTGGCAATGAAAACAAGGTGTGTAAACTGATTAAGTCTCTTTATGGACTTAAGCAGCACTAAGCAATGGCATCACAAATTTGATGAAGTGGTTTTGTCTAGTGGTTATGTTCTTAACCAGGCTGACAAATGTGTGTATAGCAAATTTGATGAATCTGGTAAAGGAGTCATCATTTGTCTATATGTTGATGACATGTTGATCTTTGGCACTGACCAAAATCTGGTTGACCTGACAAAGGAATTTTTGTCATCAAGGTTCTCCATGAAGGACATGGGGGAGGCTGATGTTATCCTTGGTATAAGGATTAAACATGAAAGTAATAAAATTTCTATCTCTCAGTCTCATTATATTGAGAAGGTGCTGAGGAAATTCAATTACTTTGATTGTACTCCAGTGAGTACTCCTATGGATACTTGTGAGAAGCTGATGCCTAATCATGGCAAGGCTGTATCTCAACTTGAGTATTCTAGGGTAATTGGCTGCCTGATGTATGCCATGACTTGTACAAGACCTGATATTGGTTTTGCAGTGGGAAAATTGAGCAGGTATACTAGTAATCCTAGTGCTCATCACTGGCAAGCAGTTTAAAGGGTACTGAAGTATTTGAAGAGAACTATGGATTATAGTCTCTCATATACTGGTTACCCATCAGTGTTGGAAGGTTACACTGATGCAAGTTGGATCAGTAACACTGAAGACAATTCGTCTACCAGTGGCTTGGTATTCCTACTTGGTGGAGGTGCAATTTCTTGGGCATCCAAGAAACAAACTTGCATCACCAGTTCAACAATGGAATCTGAATTTGTGGCTTTAGCAGCTGCTGGTAAAGAAGCTGAATGGTTGAAAAACTTGCTCCTTGAGATTCCATTGTGGCCTAAACTATAGCACCTATTTCTATCCGGGTGATAGTGCAGCTACATTGGCTAAGGCTTATAGCCAGATGTACAATGGTAAGTCTAGACACTTAGGTGTCAGACATAGCATGATTCGTGAGCTTATCATGAATAGGGTGGTATCTACAGAGTTTGTGAGATCTCAACAGAACTTAGCTGATCACTTGACGAAGGGTCTGGCTAGAGACTTGGTTATAAAGTCTGCTAAAGGGATGGTTTAAGTCCAACTTAGTCACTGAATGCTAGGACACCCAACTCCCTCCTGAGGAAACTTAGGAGCTGATTTCAATGTGGAAAGCTGAACATTCAGTGGACTGGAGCACATGTTTTATTTACATCCCAAGGTTGTGCTCAAACCTGCTGAAAGGAGGATGAAGTCTTTACTTCTTAATGGTTATTTTCTTTGAAAAAGTGCTTGGCAGGAGCATGAATAAAGAGGAACCACCTATGTAAATGTTGAGGTTTTGCCGCTTCAGGAAGCTTTGGACTTTTACTTTTCAACATTTATGAATTTGGATATGGACACATGGCTTGTATAGTGTCAGGAGCTTTTAAGTGTTTGAAAACTTGTGTGTATTTTATCTTCAGGTATTCAAATGGGTTGAAGGGTTCAATTCTTAGAACACCCTGATTCTCGAATATTTGAAACGTGTAATTTACTAAGATGGAAATTCAATCCTCAGGACATTTTCATTTATGCACATGTTTTGCTTGATGTCTATTTTTTATGCAAAGGAAGTGAACTAAATTTGGGGATGATTGTTGGAAAATTTAGTGCACTTGTAAGAATAGTTCACACCTTGTAATGGGTTAGGAGGTACGGAGTGTACACCCATAAGGTCCATGAACACCCTGACTCTTGTAGTGTTTTATTGATAGTGCTTGGTGAAGTACGTTGGTTGTGGTTACCACTGATATCAGTGTTTCCACTGAAGCAGTACTTGCACTGGATTAGTGTTTCCACTGAAGTGGTGTTTCACTGAAGTAGTGTTTACACTGAAGCAGTGGTGTTTCCACTGAAGCAGTGTAACCACTGATAGCACTATGAAAGTACGATGAAAGTACTAAGCTTGTAACGGCTTTGACCTATTCAAGTGGCAGTTTCTGCTTAATGACCACGTTTAATTGGTCATGTAACCACTAACGGCTATAATGGGGATAATTATGAGGCTATTAATGGGCTGATTAATACTCATAATTCCATTGAATTAGCCAAGAGTATTATCCTATAAATAGGATATCTGATTAGCATGAAGACACAAGAAAACAAAACACTTATAAGCGAAGGGTTATAGAATTGTGCCTAATTCCTAACTGCATTGGTCTTATCCCAATTAGATATTCGTGATACCCAGGCATTAGGGTCGAATAGTTTACTTTGGAAAGTGATCACATGATTCCAAGTGATATCCGGTAACCACCAAGTGGTATTTGTTTCTGCTGAATTGTTGCTTGTTTCTGCTGAATTGATTATCTAACCCTGCTACTGGGCTCATAACCGCCAACAACTCTCACAGTCCTCAAACCTATGAGATGGTGTAGTGTCTATAGTCTTAGTGATAAATGATAATGGTGTGTCAGATCATGCACGCTTCCCAAGCTGCAAGTCAGATGTATGAGTAGTGTCTATGAGATGTGATGGCACAGATGGAACTCTAGATGACAATGATGATGAAAATGATGACAATGATGATAATGAAAATCCTTGTGGTGAGTTAAGAAAATAGGTTCATTAGGACTAAACCTATAAGTTCAACCAAATGGTATAATCTGTCCCAACGGAATGATAAAAATTGCCCTGATCCTACAGTGAATCAATGGTGATCGTGATGGTGTAGGTGCAACTTCGTCCTCCTAAAAGGGTTCAGTCTCATCATCTAATGTTATCGGTGTTGAGTCAACTGATGTTAAAATTGTGATAGGGATTGACAGGGCATTCTCCATGTTGGAGTCTGATGTGAGTATGATGGGATGGGTATTTGAAGGCATCAATGTGACAATCGATTTGAAATGAAAGTAAATATCTCGCAAAATGTGCGTATGAAACAACATGTATTGTGACTATGCACTTATGATGAAATGATGAGATGCTATGATGATGTAGTTATAGTCTAGGGTCAATGATGCAACCTAGTTCTCTATAACTGAAGCTTTGATGCCAATCTGTCACACCCCCAAATTACCTGTTTTGCTGCGGAATGGAATTCCTGGGGGTTGACTGTCATAGCGTCACAATCACAGTTATATTGAACGACCTAAAGTGCCGTTTGGAAAATACATCGCTTGATTTAATAAAACAATCAGAGTTTACAAAGTATAGGTCCCAAATGAAAATCAACATGTGCGGAAAATAAGGTTGGTACAAATCAAACGATGTTTTTAAAGTGTATAAATCCCATGTGAGACGCTGGTCACACCGCCGACTCTATGATATGTACACATGCATGCCATGAAGTGAATGCCTTAGTTACCTGAAAATACATTGCTAAAAGTGTCAACACAAAGGTTGAGTGAGTTCATAGAGTTGTAAAAAAAAATGTTTAATACGACTACCACAAGTATAAATTATGTATGACAAATATGTCACAAAATGTTACAATTGCTGTAAGCCCATGACACCGAAACTAGACTGATCATGATGTTCGCCCCAACAGAGTGTTTGCCAAACAACTCAAATAATGATATTAAATGAAATGCATCCGTTTAACCAGTTGGAATCCACCAACCCGAATGGAGGAGTCACCCTCGATAGATCTATCCACTCACCCTCGCTTCTATGAAATTAATGGTTCATGTTATATAATGGGGACATTCAATTGGCATGAGGTAACTTAAGCAATGTAATGAATTTGATATACTTGGTATCGTAATAATAAAAAAATGATGTGCAATGTATTCTCCCCCGTAGGTTTGAAATAAAGTAAAACTTGAATAAATCGGGCTATGAAAACTCACCTGTTTCAATGATAATGATGATATAATGGCAATACTGAAATGAGGCGCAACCTCTGACCGTGACCTATTATGAATGATATGTTCTAATGTAAATCATGAAATAATTTAGTGCATGCAAATCCACATGTAATCTATACCACTTGTACGCTTTTGAAAATAGAATTTATCGTCGAAATATATGTTTATGACATCTCGTCATGTTATAAAATACTTTACAAGTATTTACGTTGAAATGATATCTTACGATAATCATTTAATGATTTATGATGAAACTATAACTTTTCGTCGTAAAATAATGTCGTTGAAAATTTCAGGAAAGTGACTAAAATGGCCTCGAAAAGCTAGTCGTAAAATGGTGCACGTCGAGTGTTAGGAAACGAACTCAACGGTTTTGGGAAGCTTGTATCATTATCTCAAAGTTTTAGCATTTAAGTTTTCATCCTAGAGGTCTCGATCACGGAGAAAAAATATAGGTTAAGTATGGTACTTGTATCCGAAATATTGTTTAAGGGTGGTTTTCGGCAAAGTTTAAGTGACCGTATTTTATTCGTTGCAACTCCGCTTGACGAACGGTTGGACATTTTGGAAAATATGCTTGGCGAACTTACTTTTACTAGAAGACATCATGTTATAAAAAGTTCTACATCAATGTTAAAAACGTCCCTCAACATGGTCACTTTGTTGGCCGTAATATTTGCCTAATAGAAATATATAATTGTACTTATAATAAAAGTTACGGCAACTTGTTTAAAATGTGAATAACTTAGTCGTTATAAGTCCGTTTTCTACGTTTTATATATCCTCGGAATTGTGATAACATATACTAACATATTTTTGATAAGTCGACACATTTAACAACGCTTAAGACTCATTTTTGACTCGTAAAAAGTCGAGACAGCATGCTGAATTTTCTAAAACAATTAGTTTTCGTCGTCAAACTTGGAAAATTCATAACTTCTCTTCAAGATAGCTCCGCTTTAATCCGTTCAAGCGGCCACGTTTTCGTTTTAAAGTGTATTTTCTAAATATCTAGGCCAAAAATTTTTACCTACTGTCGAATTTTCCAGATTTCAAAAATATGGACAGAACCTTTAGAAAACTTGTCGAAATGGGTTTTTCTCGCGCAAAACCTATTCTAACCAATCCAAAACAACTCCGGAGCTATTCAAATCCTACCATACACCTTCTTAGGGTGTCATGGGTTCCTAGACATAACCAAAAGTGATATGTTTCAAGGGATTCATTATAGGATAATTATATTACATAATAAGTAATAAAAACAACAAAAGTGGTATAAATTCATATGTAACATGCATGATTTCTTGCAAAAATGATGAAATGAACATAGAATAAATATGAAAGATGAAAATGGATATGAGATGCTTACTAGTTAACTGGATGAGGTTAGTGAACAAAGGTTTAATCCTAAACACCCTAGGTTTTTATTTCAAAACCTAAACTAAGAGTGTGTTTAGATTGTTAATTAACTTGACTTGAAAAAATTTGTGATCTTCTCTTGATCCCCATGGTTGGCCGGTTATGAAGAGAAGAGAGGAAGAGACTTGATCTTTTCTTTCACCTTTTTATTTAGTTAACTATGTGTATATGTGTAAGTATAATTTGATTATAAGTATAGAATAAGTTAGATATTTTGTGCAAAAAGATGTGACTCATCCCTTGTGTCGACAAGGGTGAGTTTGTGTTAGTGTTTACATTTTTTTTTAAAAATGATTAAGTATAAGTAGAGGTAAAATTGAGTAAAGATAGTTAGTAACTTGTATACATTTTTGAGCATTTAGGGTAACGTTAACTAAAAATAAATTTTAACGGGTCAAAATAAAATATATTGAGGTCATAAAAATTATAAAAATACATTTCTTGCAAAATTTGAGTGAAATAATAATTATCGTGTAGTATTTAAGAAAACCGTCGTAATTATATAAACATAACAATTTATATACGAAATAAATTGAAAACATCGGGTAAATTAATAATATAATTTTTATAGTCTTAAAATGAGTATAAAAATATATTGGGAATATTTTTGGAAGTATCGGATCAAATGTTAAAAATAATTAATTACGCGATAGCGTTTATTTAATAGGAAAAATAAACGTTTAATGAATAAATGCAAATCTATGCATGAACCGAAATGATGATAACGATGCTAATGATATGTAGACTAAACCTAGTCTATATGAAATGTCCTTGATGATTGTTCATGAATTCGCAGCTAAACCATTAAGGTTACGCGAATTTGATACTCGTAAACGTAGTTTACGATAAATGATGAAATAGTGAAACTTTTTAAAGTTTATGAAATGACCTGAAATTACGAGTTGTCACATTCGCCCATCCAAAAAGGAATTCAGTCCCTGAATTCAGTCCATGTTAGGTTCTACGATGTTATCGGTGAAAGGTGAGGATATTTGGGTCGCATCGGGTCGTCTAGTGTTTTCTTCGAATCGTACCTGCGCCTTTCCAAGACGGACGCTGAACATATATTTGTTTCCAACTTGAAATTCTAATGGTTTGCGACTTATGGAACATACTTCCAATATTTTGCGTCTTATATCGACGTAGCTTATCTAACTATATGTTGTTACTTGTAATTGATTTTTGATCTGTTCGATCACTTTGTTGTTTCATGAATGACTTATGGATTGTGAGTTAAACTTTCCTGGTTTTGACCCGTGAATAAGTGATTGACACCTCGACCATAGAGTGCCTCAATGGTTCCGCTTTTATACTGGTGTGATAACTATTGTTGTACGAGAATTTGATCAATGGCAAATGATTTGCCCAACCATTTCCAAAATCAATCACACATGCCCTCAGATATTTTCTAATGTTTGAATTGTCCTTTCACTTTGACCATCGTTTGTGGATGATATGCTGTGCTCATCTCTAATTTGGTTCCAAATGAATCTTGTAATGATTTCCAGAAGTTTGAAATGGGCTGATTTGGTAAGACGATCGACGATTACCCATATAGCGTCGTAACCTCCGGATGTCTTAGGAAGTTTCATGACAAAGTCCATTGTAATGCGTTCCCATTTCCATTGGGGAATTTCTGGTTGTTGGAGTAACCCTGAAGGTTTCTGATATTCGACTTTTACCTTAGAGCAAGTAAAATGGTACCCACCTTCTATCCTTGAAGCATAATACTCCATCTGCTCTCTTTACAAAGCCATTTGCATTATCGGGCATACCATAAAGCTTTTCACTTGGTCGGTTTTCCTCCTTGAGTGACTCGATTTGTGCCTCAAGTATTTTTGATGGTAAAGGTGAACTGATCGTCATTCCAAAGGATCGGACTCTTAAAGGTTTGGGTCTTTCTTTCCGGCTAAGAGCATCAGCCACAACATTGGCTTTTCCCGGATGATACTTGATTTCACAATCGTAATCACTGAGTAATTCCAACCAACGACGTTGCCTCATGTTAAGTTCCTTCTGATCAAGAACATATTGTAAACTCTTGTGGTCCGTAAACACTGTGCACTTTGTACCGTAAAGGTAGTGTCTCCAAATCTTGAGTGCAAAAACTACGACCCCCAACTCAAGATCATGAGTGGTGTAATTCTTCTCATGAACCTTAAGTTGTCGAGAAGCATAAGCTATCACCTTCTCGTTTTGCATTAATACAACTCCAAGCCCTTTATGTGAAGCATCGCAGTATTCAACGAAGTTCTCAATCCCTTCGGGTAGTGCCAAAATTGGCGCACTGCAAAGCTTTTGCTTCAACAACTGAAAAGCAGCTTCTTGTTTCTTTCCCCATTCGTACTTCTTGTTTTTCTGTGTCAACTTGGTTAAAGCTTTAGCTATCTTTGAAAACCTTCGATGAATCTTCGGTAATACCCGGCGAGTCCTAGAAATTGTCGGATTCGTTAGGATTTGTTGGAGTTGCCCAATCTTTTACGGCTTCAATCTTTGCAGGATCAACTTGTAGTCCTTGATTATCAATGATATGACCAATAAATTGTACTTTACGGTTCCAAAAATCACACTTCGAAAATTTGGCATACAACTTCTAATTCTTGAGTAGTCCTAAAATCGTTCTTAAATGCCCTTCGTGCTCTTCTTTGCTCTTTGAGTAAATCAATATGTCGTCGATGAATACTATAACAAACTTGTCCAAATACGGTTTGCATACCCTATTCATGAGATCCATGAATACTGCAGGTGCATTAGTTAATCCGAACGGCATTACTTAAAACTCATAATGTCCATAACGTGTTCTAAACACCGTTTTCGGGATATCCTCCTCCCGAACTCTAAGTTGATGGTAACCTGACCTTAGGTCAATCTTTGAGTAGATACTAGAGCCTTGCAACTGATCGAACAAGTCGTCGATTCTGGGGAGTCGGTAACGATTTTTCACCGTTAACTTGTTCAGCTCTCTATAATCTATACACATTCTGAAGGATCCATCTTTCTTCTTCACAAAACAAGACCGGTGCTCCCCAAGGCGAGGAACTTGGCCTAATGAATCCTTTGTCTAAAAGTTCTTGCAACTGATTAGACAACTCTTGCATTTCTGATGGTGCTAGACGGTAAGGCGCTCGTGCAACTGGTGCAGCTCCAGGCACTAAGTCAATATGAAATTCTACTTGACGTGCCGTGTGAAGTCCTGGCAAGTCTTCGGGAAAGACTTCAGGAAATTCTCGGACAATCGGTACATCCTCAAGTCGTTTCTCTTCCGACTTCTTCTCGGTTATATGTGCTAAGAAAGCATAACAACCTTTCTTTATGTACTCCTCCGTCTTGATGCATGATATAATACTGAGTCTAGTTCCACTTCGTTCCCCACGAATGATCAAAGTTTCGCCATTGTAAGGAAGATGAACAACTTTTTCATCACAAATGATTCTTGCATGATGTTTGGATAACCAATCCATGCCGATGATGATGTCGAAACTACAAAGTTCTACGGGCATAAGGTCTATATTGAAGGGATGATTTAGAAAATTGAGTGTACAACCACGGACAATGATGTCGGTGCTAATTGAGTTACCATTAGCTAATTCAATGTTGTATGATGTGTCTAATGTGGGAATTGTTCTGTCGCTCTAACCATTGAGCTGAGGATAATGAGCGGTAATCATGTACTAGTGAATTCCAAAAGAATCTTAAAATGATTGTCAGAAGTCTAAGGTGAATCGAATAGCTTGTAATAGGTACAACTGGAATTGATACCACGTGTCTCATGCCAAATTTCAAAATGTTAAATCTGTCGAAAAGGACCTTATAGAAAGGAATAGATTATGGGTAACAGTTGTGATTCCTCGCGTTTCTATGTTCTAGCGAATGTCATGACTTGAATCTTACTTGCTTAAGGTGCTTAGTCTCCATGACTAAAATGTTTATTGTTTGATTATCGAAGTGTTTCCATGCTCTATGTTGTAAAGTCACAAAACCTTAAATATTTAAGCGATGTGATGTAGTGATTGATTTTCAAGATCTTTCCCGATATTGAGTGCTTCTAAAATATTTCATCACTTATATTGCTATCATGCTAGCATGAAAATAGATATCAGCTCATACCATGTCGAAGAATGTTTGTTCTAATTTCACTTGTAGATGGAAAGTCATTTATTGTCCGGTATGTTCAAACATGTTGCATCTCTTGATATATAAGTGAGGTTACTTGGAATTTCTAGGGAACACAATGCCTTAGGGGAAGTTTATATTGATAACCTTAATTTAACCAAATTTTCCTTTAAGGAAAACTCATTGTAGGGAAGTTCACATATTGTTGAAGCCATGTTTAATGGAATGTTCTGCAGTCTCAGTTAAAAGACTTGGTTTATCCCTATGATGTTGCTTAGTGGGTATTCGCTTCGTACTAAATCTCGTAACTCGGTCTAGCTAGTACTTTTGAAATGATATAATTTGGCTTCTAGTCCAAAATAGTGTTTCGGAATGTCTCGTGATGTCTTACGATTTTTGTTGAGTTTTGAAACGTCTTACTATATACTTCTAGTCCTTGTTGGTAGCCCTAGAATGCTTTCTTTGTTTTCTTGTATCGAGGAATCCTCCTCATAGATGGTATAGGAAGCCTTTCCTAAAAAGGTCACTCGTCATATTCTAACTCATCTAATTGTGGATAGTGGTTGCTCTGGAAGCATGACATGAGACAAAGAGATTCTGTCATATTTTAGATCTTATTCTGGAGGAAGAGTTGCATTTAGGAATGATGCCAGTGGAGGAAGAATAACTGGGAAAGGAACTATCAAGGCAGGAAGCATAGATTTTGAGAATGTTCGCTATGTGAAGGAGCTCAAATTCAACCTTTTGTCAGTCTCTCAGATCTGTGACAAGAAGCACCCTGTGTTGTTCACTGACACAGAATGTCTTATTCTTTCCCCTGAATTCAAGCTTGTTGATGATAACTTGGTAGTACTGAGAGTACCAAGAACCAATGATGTGTACAGTCTGGATATGAAGAATCTTCTCTCTTCTGAAAGAGCAACATGTTTAGTTGCAAAGGCAACACTTGAGGAAGCACATCTGTGGCATAGAAGATTAGGCCATGTAAATTTCAAGAATATCAACAAGTTGGTTAAAGGAAATTTAGTTAGGGGTTTACCTTCCAAAACATACAGGAATGATCACTCATGTTTGGCGTGCAAGAAAGGTAAACAGCACAAAGCTTCATGCAAGAAGATATAGGAAAGAACCATTAGAGAACCTTTGGAGCTGTTACACATGGATTTGTTTGGACCTGTTTCTGTTGCAAGTCTAAACAAGAAGAAGTAATGTCTGGTTGTGACAGATGATTGCAGTAGATTTAGTTGGGTATTTTTCTTGGGATTTAAAGATGAAACCTTTGATGCTATTCATGATCTTATAATAGCCCTGGAAAACCAATTGAGACTCAAAGTAAGAGCTATTCGATGTGACAATGGGACTGAATTCAAGAACAAGCTTATGGATGAATTTTGTGCTAAGAAAGGAATCAAGAGGGAGTTTAGTATTGCTAGAACTCCATAGCAGAATGGTGTTGCAGAGAGAAAGAACAGAACTTTGATTGAAGCAGCCAGAACAATTCTTGCAGATTCATTATTACCTATTCAATTTTGGGCTGAAGCTGTAAGTACTGCTTGCTATGTGTTGAATAGAGTATCAGTCACTAAACCTCAGATGAAGACACCTTATGAGTTGCTTATGGGAAACAAACCTAACATACGTTTTATGAAACCTTTTGGATGTCCTTTAACTATTCTAAACATTATTGATGCTTTGGGAATATTTGATGGCAAGTCAGAAGAAGGATATCTATTGGGATATTGTACCAACAGCAAAGGATTTAGAGTGTACAATAGAGTCACCAAGAAGGTTCAACATTGTCTTAATGTTGAATTTTTAGAAGATCAAGAAAATCAAAAGGGTAAAGGTCCTGATTGGATGTTTGATCTTGAGGTTTTGACTCCTTCTATGAATTATGTACATGTTAGAGAAGAAAATCAAGCTGTCCACAAAGAAGAAGATTTACAGTACATTGTTCATGGAGTCCATATTAGACCTGATGCTATTCCTAATGACGAACCCATACCTGTTGAAACAAAGAAAAGTACTGATGAACCAAAATCTTCATTATCTGCTGAAGATCAAGCTATTCAAGATGAGCTTAATATGATGCTTTTTCAAGATGTAGTAGCACAATCTTATGATGATGATCAAATAAGAGCTTATGAAGAAGCAAAGAAAAAGAACAAGGCTGCAGAGTTCTCTCATGGTACTTTGAATGACAGTACTTTAGATCAAAGTACTGCTGCACCTGTTGACAACACTTTGGATGATTTGGACGATCCTAACATGCCTGGCTTAGAAGATACTGATGATGAGTGATAACGCTACACGCGTCGTTCGGGGTCAAAGGAACTTCCTTTTCGTCGAGCAAGTTTTTCAACACCCTAGGCAGTGAACCTAATTGTTGTAGTGTAGTAATTAGGGTAAGCCACGGGTATTAATATCGTTCTCTAGGGGAATAGGAATGCTAGTAAGAAGTTACTACGCTAAGGTTGGGGTTGAGGAAGATTATTTTTTATCTTTTTTATGTTTTTTTAGGAAATTGAAAGGTACGAATCTTGGGGTTTGGATTTGAGGGTTGGTATTGCTACCGATTACTCTACTTATCTAATTATCTAATCTAGGGTGTATGTAGTCTATGTCTAATTATTGTGTGCTCGTATGATAGTTTAAAGATGTGTTTACTTAGGTTTTACTACTCCTTAATTATCTCCTATTGGTGGTTGAATTTTCACGTCCTTATTCTTAGTTGCGTTGTGTGTCTAAAGTCGTAGGGTATGCGTATGTTCCCGAACTCTTTGAACTTACCAAAGGGTCTCGTCTACAAAACCCACTAGGGATAATAAACTCTTACTCTAAGGCACTCTTTGGATGGTTTAGCTTAAAACTACTCAAGGAGCTATATTCTAAGGTTCACAAAGATTTAATCAAGCATTAAGTACACAACGAATGACCTATCGCATTGCTAGATCATTAATCAACTAAGATAAGAGACAACCAATCAATATTCAATAATTAAGTTTCATATTCCCTAAGCAAACACACAAGTAAATTAGCCGGACATGGAGAACATGCAAGCATACACACAAATAATCAAAGACATAATTGAATTAATGAAGTAAAACACTTATCTTGGTGTAAGATAAGGTTTGGAACCCTAAAATACTGTACAAGACAGCCTTGGTTCGGTTTAGGTTTTTACTCCAAAAGACTACACACTAAAACTGAAAAATTCGGATTCTATATATAAGATTACACATGCGACGGCGTCACCTTATGTTTTGTGACGCCGTCGTGTCGCCGTCATTAGGGTTTCGTCTTGGCCACGTTAGACTTGCGACGACGTCACCTTATGCTTGTGACGCCGTCCTCTTTAGCTTCTGACGCCGTCTGGATTGAATCTAGGCCGTCTGAGTTGCGACGGCCTCCTCTTTTATAACTTGACATCGTCACTTGAAAATAGGAGTTTTGGCTTCTGTCCCGTTACAAAATCCTCCGACGGCGTCGCAGATAAGCAGTGACGCCGTCACCTGGTATTTTCAGCAGCTGGAGTGTCTCGATTCTTGACTTTGGCCATTTTCTTCGTATATCCGCGCCTTTTCGTCCAAATAAGTGCCATTACAGCAATTTGCCTTCACGAGACCTAAAAAGTGAAAAGGAACGATATTAAGTAATAACGGATACAAAAGTGATCAAATAAGGGCTTAAATGACCCCTCAAAAAGGTACCTTTTAAAACCTTATCAATGAGTTTGAAGATGAAGGTATTTTCTCAGATTCCAATGAAGATGCTGATTTCACAAATTTGGGTGATAATCTTGAAGTTCCACAGACTCCTATCTTAAGAGTTCATAAGAATCATCCTGCTGGTCAAATCATTGGACCTTCTACTTTAGGAGTGCTAACTAGAACAAGAGCTAAAGGATTTTCTGCGCCACACAATGCTTTACTTAGCTTTGTGTATAAATAAAACAGGATGAATCATAAGGATCACCAAACATGCTTATTCACTTGCTTTATCTCTCAAGAAGAACCCAAGAACATAGCTCAAGCATTAACTACAGAGAGTTGGGTTGAAGCCATGCAAGAAGAACTTCTTCAATTCAAACTTCAAGAAGTTTGGGTACTATGTGATCTACCAGATGGAAAGAAAGTAATTGGTACAAGATGGGTTTTTAGAGTCAAGAGAGATGAAAAAGGGAATGTCATCAAGAACAAAGCAAGGCTAGTTGCACAAGGATATAGACAAGAAGAAAGAGTAGATTATGATGAAGTTTTTGCTCCTGTAGCAAGGATTGAAGCCATTCGAATATTCCTTGCTTTTGCATCATATATGGATTTTCAGGTTTATCAAATGGATGTCAAGAGTGCCTTTCTCTATGGCAAGATTACAGAGGAGGTCTATGTTAAACAGCCTCCTAGTTTATCAAATGGATGTCAAGAGTGCCTTTCCAAACAAAGTCTACAAAGTTGTTAAGGCTCTTTATGGCCTACATCAAGCACCTAGAGCTTGGTATGAAAGGCTCTCTACTTTCTTATTGCAACATGGTTATAGGTAGGGGTGTCAAATGGGTTGACCCGACCCGACCCGAACCGGATAAAGCCTTATAGGGTCGGGTTGATTCAGGTCCAACTTAGCTTATTGGGTCAACCCGATAGACCCGATAACCTAATAGGGTCGGGTTAGGGTCCTAATTAATTTCTTATCGGGTTATCGGGTCAACCCGATAAACTCGATAAGATCTAATGACATATTAATAAATCTTTCATTTTTAGATAAAAGCCCATTAACAAGTGTTATTTTTTTCATAAGTTTAGTGATAGTTGCTGCTTTTTCGTTATTAACGTATACAACACATAACATAAATATGTTAGTTCAATTTGCAAATGCACATTACGAATTTCTAAACACTCGCTGGGCATGTATGACCTTAATAACGACGTATGAACATGTCATTCCTTTGGTGGGAGATGCTACAACATACAGCATATTTGAGTTATTGAGTATATTTATTAGTTATATCCAATTAGCCTATAGGAGCCACAAACATATTATTCTTAAGACTAGTTTATCTTTGTTCTTTTATGAATAACAATCAGCCATCAATGTGCTAAGAGTGATTCAAACGTTTTTAGCATCAAATACAACTGAAATTATCATCATGTTCATTAGCCTAACACTAATTTTTTTCAGTAGCATACACTTAAGGCATGAAATACTAACTGAGCCAAATAACCAAGTGACCCGATAACTCGATTAACCCGACCCGATATAACTCGACCCGATATCAACCCGAACCCGATTCCTTATAGGGTCGGGTTGCGGGTTATTTTCTTCTACTTGAAAACCCGAATTAACCCGACCCGATAACACCCCTAGTTATAGGAGAGGAGCAATTGACAAGACTTATGTAGATGATATCATCTTTGGAGTCCATGGTGAAGGAGTTTGAGCAGCTGATGCAACATGAATTTCAAATGAGTTTTATGGGTGAATTAACTTTCTTTTTGGGGCCTCAAGTTAAACAGTCAAAGGAGGGAATTTTCATAAGTCAAGATAAGTATGTCTCTGACATTCTTAAGAAGTTCAATTTTGATGCTATGAAGCCAGTCACTACACCTATCAAGTCTATCAACTCATTGGGCAAGGATGAAGATGGTCAACCTGTTGAAGTCAACCTGTACAGATCTATGATTGGTTGTCTTATGTACTTAACCGCATCTAGGCCTGATATCATGTTTGCTGTTTGTTTATGTGTAAGATATCAAGTATCACCTAAGGTCTCTCATATGAATGCAGTGAAGAGAATTTTTAGTTATTTGAAACAACAACCTAAGTTAGGGTTGTGGTATCTAAAGGATTCACCTTTTCACTTGGAAGCTTTTTCAGATAGTGATTATGCAGGTGATAACTATGATAGAATATCAACCACTGGAGGATGCCAGTATCTTGAAAGAAGATTAGACTCATGGCAATGTAAGAAGCAAACTATTGCAGCAACATCATCCACTGAAGATTGAAGTCAAGCTGTACAGATCTATGATTGGTTGTCTTATGTATTTAACTGCATCTAGGCCTGATATCATGTTTGCTGTTTGTTTATGTGCAAGATATCAAGTATCACCTAAGGTCTCTCATATGAATGCAGTGAAGAGAATTTTTAGTTATTTGAAACAACAACCTAAGTTAGGGTTGTGGTATCCAAAGGATTCACCTTTTCACTTGGAAGCTTTTTCAGATAGTGATTATGCAGGTGATAATTATGATAGAAGATCAACCACTGGAGGATGCCAGTATCTTGAAAGAAGATTAGACTCATGGCAATGTAAGAAGCAAACTATTGCAGCAACATCATCCACTGAAGATTGAAGTCAAGCTGTACAGATCTATGATTGGTTGTCTTATGTATTTAACTGCATCTAGGCCTGATATCATGTTTGATGTTTGTTTATGTGCAAGATATCAAGTATCACCTAAGGTCTCTCATATGAATGCAGTGAAGAGAATTTTTAGTTATTTGAAACAACAACCTAAGTTAGGGTTGTGGTATCCAAAGGATTCACCTTTTCACTTGGAAGCTTTTTCAGATAGTGATTATGCAGGTGATAACTATGATAGAATATCAACCACTGGAGGATGCCAGTATCTTGGAAGAAGATTAGACTCAGGGCAATGTAAGAAGCAAAATATTGCAGCAACATCATCCACTAAAATAGAATATGTTGCTGCTGCAAGCTGTTGTGGACAAGTCTTGTGGATACAGAATCAACTTTTGGATTATGGGTTCAACTTCAAGACCAAGCACATTCAAATTAGGCATCACTTTATCAGAGACTGTTATGAGCATAGGCTCATTAATGTTGTCAAGGTTCACACAGATGATAATGTAGCTGATCTACTCACAAAAGATTTTGATGTTTCAAGATTCAATCACTTGGTGGTGAGCATTGGTATGCTTAATTACTAAGCTACATTTAAGAGGAGGACTGATTAGTTAGTTAGACAGTCCTACGCATTGCTTGAGGGGAGGAAATCTAATGCCTATTTGAAGTTTTTTTTGTTATTGTGAAGAAGAGAATGGAAAAGTACTGCTTTTTGGTTATATGAAAGTACTGCTCTGAAAGTACTGGTTTGGAAAGTACTGCACACGTGGAAAGCACTGCTTGTGTTATCAACGTACTGTTCCAATGGTCAAAAGATGGGTTAAAATTCAAATAACGGTAACTTTGTTATTATGGGCTGTGATTTTTCAAATCTCACCTATAAATAACTACCCTCTGATTTTTCCTCTCATCTTTATACTTATCAATCTTTTCCATATTTCTCTCTCTTTCACATTTACTATTCATTGAATCACTTTCTTTAGTACACACCAAACAATGGCGAATCGAAATACAGTTTCTAAACACAACATGGTGGCTAATTTGGATAAAACTGAAGCTAATGTCGTATTCCATGACATCATTGATTTTCTCACTGGATCTCCAATCAGTTATGCACTTTTGGTTGAACCAGATATTATTGAGCCATGGATTCAACAGTTTTGGGCGACTGCTAGAACTCACATAGAGAATGATGAGTCATATATACAGGCAAAAGTTGCTGGAAGGATTGTGAAAGTTAGTGAAGCTTCAATTCGAGAAGATCTATTATTTGATGATGAAGAAGGAGCTATCCGTTTTGACAAACAGCTTCTTTGGGATACTTTAAGAGATATTGGATATGAAGGGTCCTTAACTAAAACCACATTCAAGAAACCCTTGTTTAGTCCGCATTGGAAGTACTTGGTACATGTATTACTTCATTGTATCAGTTCTAAGAGTACTTCATGGGAGCAATTTGGTTCTAATATAGCATCTGCTTTGGTGGGATTGGCTACAAATCGTATCTTCAACTTTTCAAGACTCATTCTAGATGGTATGCTATCTCACGTTTCTCATGGATCACCCTGGCTAATGTATCCAAGATTTATTCAAGTTTTCTTGAATAAACAACTTCATGATGTACCAAAGCCTTCAAGCTTATTACCAGTTGTGGTACAACCTGCAAAGATTTTCACCTTCATGGCTAAGAAGAGTGATAGATTCTCTGGAAGGAACACTCATTTGACTACTTCTATGATGGAGATTGTTCAAGTAGTTAGAGATGAGGCTGCTACAAGTGAAAAAGGAGAAGGTACTGCCTCAAATCAAAGTACTGCTTCTCAATATACTGCTTCTTCACAAGGTACTGCTACACAAGAAGGTACTGCAGTTTCACCTCCACCATCTCCACAAGACACTTCTCATGGTGATTCAGAACTTGAGGTACACCCACCATCCTCTCCCAATGATTATGCTTCCACAGATGGGCTTCTAACATCTGGAGGAGATGAGGTAGATGTGGCTTCTGAGGGTCAAGTTCTGGATAACTATGCTTTGACAAGGGAGCTAGTAAGATTGAAGAACGACTTTGAAGCTCAGGCTGCAAAACTCAAGAAGTTGAAACTCAAATTTAGAAGATTAAAGAAGTTTGTCTGGCCATTGGTCCAACATCACAGATTGTGGGTCAAATCTCAGAGGAAACTTAAGAAGGTTTCAAAGGGTAAAAAGGTTCAACAACAGTCTTCATTCCAATTGGGGAGGATATTGGAAGAAGAGAATTTGAATGAAGATGCTCAACCTCATACAGATAAAGATACCGAACCTCAAGGTACTGAAGCACAAGTAAATATTGAAAGTACTGAGCCTGAAGGAACTGAAGTTCAAAGAACTGGTGTAGAAAGTACTGATGATCAAGGTGCTGCTGATCAAGGTACTGCTGCTCTTCAAGGAACATATAGACAAGAGTTAATTACACCAAGGGTATTAGATTTTGAAGAAGAAGCTGGTCCTTCAACTGTTGTACATGAAGAAGAAGCTGGTCCTTCAACAGTTCTACAAGAAGAGGAAGTTGTTACACCCATAGTAGAGCATACTGCAAGTGATGATGAGACAGTTGCTCAAATATTGCAAAATCTATCAAAACCAAAGGGTGTTGGCATTCCAGGAGTTGCTGAAGACCAACCTCAAGCTTCTCAACCAGTATTAGACCTAAAGGACAAAGGCAAAGGCAAAATGGTGGAAACAAAGAAGAAGAAAAAGCTGACTTTAGCAGAGTTAAGAGCTATTGAAGTGGCTAAAAATGAAGCAGCTGCTAGGGAACTACAAGCTAAATTTGATGCTGAAGTTGCTATACCAGAAAAGCCAGTTGCTATACCAAGAAAACCAAGTATTGCTAAGGAAAGAAATACCATGATGGCTTATTTAAAGGGTCAAGGATATACTGGATTACAGAAGCTGAAGCATTTTGAGATGAAATAGTTGTATGAATTAATCAGAGAAGCTTATCAAAAGCAAGTTGATAATATTATTTCTTTTAAAGATGATGATAAGCTGAAGGTGGATGCTGGAAAAAGAATTTTAAAGAGAAAAAAGAACATCTATTGATTTTGAACAGCCATCAAAGAAGGTAGAATTAAGGACAGATACAGTTGATGAGCTGAGAAATTACTTAAGAGTTATAGACTTTGAGCATCCTAAGTATAAAGATGTTGCAGAAAAGAAATCAAAGATATCTACTTTTGAAGTTGTAGAATCACAAGATGGAGATTATCTGATGTTCCATAGAGAAGATGAGAGTTTCAGAGTATTTAATTGGCTATGGGACAAATTGCATATCATCAGCAGAGAAGATTTGTGGCATTCATACCAATTAGTGCAAGATTATTTTGAACACATTCCGTCATAAGGAGTTGGTTTAGTCTTGCTTGGAGACCTCACAACTATCTGGGAAACAGAGGAAACAAGTACTGATGCTATATGGAATAATCAAGAAGTATGGGAGATTAATAGCTGGAGATACTTTGATGAATCTGGAGTACATGTTTTGGAGCTAGAAGATGGAACCATGATCCATATGTTAGTAGAAAGAAGATATCCACTCACATCAGAGCTTATGAGAAGAATGCTAGATCATGGAATGGAAGTTGAAGAGGAGAATGAAACAACACTAATGGTCATCGAATTATTCATCAAATGGAAAACTATGGTTGATGATGATACATAAATACTGGTATGATGTTTAATGGTATAAATTTTTGTAAAATAAGTACTTTATTCAAAGTACTGCTAGACAAATAGTACTTTAATCAAAGTACTGCTTGCAGCACAAAACCAGTAAATGTTTTTAAAAGAAAACTTTTGTTAAGTGAAAAATATTTTGAAACAAAGGTTAAAAGCAACAAATGGTTTTTGAGATGGTTATAACACAAGGTTATCAATCCACCATGTTTAACAAAAGGATTGGCTAATCCATGAGCAAATGGCTCTGGTAAAGATATCTTAAATCCGTTATATAGTTGACAACTTGCTAATAAGTTGTATGGTAATCAACTCACCATATCAGCAAATGTAAAGAGTTGGCTAGCCCACAAGAAAAATGGCTTGTGGTAAAGGCTGTGGAAAAACCATTTATATGGTAATTAGTTCACCATGGTTGCAAGAACTAACTAGTCCAAAAGGGTACGACTTTTGGTAAAGACAAAACAAATCCGTTGATAGCAGATGATTTGCTAAAAATCATATGGTTATCAATATACCATGGTTTAACACATCTAAACATTGGCTACTCCAGAATTAATGGCTTTGGTAAAGAGACATCAAAATCCATTAAAATTTCAATGATTCACCTCTCACAGGAGTTTACACACCTGGAAGTGATGAGAATAGACTGAAACTTAATGAACTGATGTACAAATTGTCATATGTTGCTGAGTAGCTGAAAAGATGAAGATTGTTGATTGATGCTGTAAAGAATTATTTCTAAATACTACTTTGATGATGATAATACAAGCACAGTGAATATAAAGACAAAATTTGAAGATAAAGACACAATCTTTCCTTGAAGACAAAGATGTTAAAGATACACATACAAAAGAACTTGAAATCAAGCAAGTAGAATTCAAGTTAGGGGAGGATTGTTGGGATATAGAAAGTCAAAGTGCTGAAGAGTCAAAGTACTGCTAAAGAAGAAAGTCAAAGTATTGCTCGTTCATCAAAGTACTGCATGGTTAAAGGACCGCTATGCAAAATCGTTAAGGATTATTATGTAATTCTAGAATGTTCTAAGTTTAGTTTAGTATTACTTGACGTACAAGGAATATAATTGTAAACCGACTAGGGTTATCCTTATGCCTATAAAAGGGCCCCTATATTGGCATTAGAGATGTGAATGTACGTACAATATTAGAGTTTACTAAGTTCGATATTAGAGCTGTTAGGGATTGTTAGTGAATCTGTGTATCAAGCAGGTTCAGAGTTTTAATATAAGTGTTGAAGTTAAAGTTAATTCTTCTTAGCTTTATTCAAGTAAATTCCGCATACTTAATAGAGTTAATTCAGTGTTTCATTGTTAGTAACTTAGGATTTATCCGAGGTTGCTAAGCCCTTACAAGCTACATAAAGTTAGTTTGGTTAGAGTACATCGATCCAACACAAACTCTGGAACATTTGAAGATGTCTTGATGTTTGAGGTTTTGACAGTTTCTTTGAGATGTTGATATTTTAGTTGTAAATTAAAATGTTCAACTTCTAGCTTAGAAAAATGTTTTACCAAATTATCATGATCATCCTAATCAATTTTTTCATTTAGTTATGAGTTTTTGTTTTCAAGCTCAATGACACGATCATGGGAAACTTTCAAAGCAACAGATAACTCATGAAATTGAGACGCAGTAATAGAATGCTTAGTAACAGTATAAAACACATCTTGAGCTACACAACTCAATATTAAGTTCTCATTTAAGATATGCAGGTTCTTCCTTTCAATTTCATTACATTTGAGTTCCCGTTCATAATCATTAACCTCAACTATCATTGCATCAAATTCCTTTTCCATTTCTTTAATGTCTGAGTCTATCCCTTTTTGAAGACTCTCAAATTGACCTTTTAATTGTTTAAAAAAAGGCATGACCTCAGTTAAATAACATTCTTTAGTTTGCTCAAAAACCTCTTTCCCCTTCAGTTATCACTGTAGGTGTGATTATCTTCTTACATGTCTTCTCAAAATCAATGAATAGTTGATACACAACATACAGGCTGATTAAGGTCTTACTATTAGTGGAAATAGTTCTAGGAACTAAATGCATTGGTGTATTCGGAGGATACACAGTAGCTGCAGGCACTTTCCTAAGGGGAGCGTTTGTTTCAACAAGTACTTTAGCTTTTTGCTTATCCATATCTTTCTTCCAAAAAATCTGTTCTGGGGTTAATTGAGTTTGAGGCTTAAACATGTTCAGGGAGATCCAATTTTCCTTAGTGTAATCATGGGGTTTGATCGTTATGTTTTTCTTTTTACACACAGGATCTTTTAGCTTCTTATCCATTTTCTCCCTAGAGGCATCTTCTAATTTTCTATCCTCTTCCGTGGTTCCAATACATGATGGTGTTTACCTAGGATTGAGGATCTCATTACCATCATATACAATGTTATGGAAGGCTTTAGCCCTTTTACAATACTCGGGATTTGGCTCCTCAACTAGGGGAATACTATGCTTATCGCTTAAGAATCTATGCTTAGTGATCACGTGAGCAGTCTGAATGGTATTCCCTTGTACGCACAACTTATTATCAAGCTTGTTTTTCAAAGTTTTTAGATTAGAAAAGTCATTCAAAAGTTTTGATTCCTTAGCATTAAATTCTTGTTTAAGCACTTTAACATTATCTTGAAGCTCTTGCTTTTGCTTAATAGTTTTAGAAAGCTTTTCTTGTAAGGAGTTTAACTCTTGTTTTAACACTTCTTCTCTAAAATTACTTTTTCTAATAATTGTACGCATTTGGTCATCCATTTCCTGCTCACGGGTAGTTAACTCAAACTTAGCATGTTGTTCATAAATAGCAACTTGTTCTTTATAGGCATTTAGTTCAGAGATAACAGAATCATCAGGAGCACATGCAGTATATTCATCAAAAACATAGTCATCATTGACTGCAGAAGATGCATCACTTGGTACAATCTCACTTTTACTTTGTGTCACATATTGATCATATGGGATAATATTACTATTACCCACATTATCAATATCTGATTCATAAGTTTCAAGAGATTGTACTTCGTTATGTATCTTTTGCTCATCAACTTCATCGTATAGTTTTAATACCTCTGAAATGATTGAATCTTTGGATAGACCAGCCTGTTGTAGTGATGAGACCTTTGGAGAGACCATTGGCGAAATGCTAGCCATGAAGATTGTTTGGGCAGTAGGTTCATCATCGACATCAGAGTCAAATGCATCACAGTCAGCAACTTGAAAAGCATTTTGATGATTATGACATATCTCCTGAATTGGCTGTTCATCCACATCTGCATCATATGTTTTAGCATTTCCCTCTGCAAGAAACAAAAACTCTTCCTCATCCAAAACTGCTCCATTATCCTGAGCTTGCACAAGAAGCATCTTGTCTCTGAAGTATTCTGCATTCTGTGGACGTTTTGCAGATGTGCAGTTCCTCGCAATATGTCCATCACCACCACAGTTGTAGCACTTGATTGGCTTTGCTTGTCCTTGTTTAGGATTCCTTCTACGATTCTGATTAGCCACATACCCTCCACCTCTTTCCTGTTCATACTGCCTTCCTTGAACTGGTTGCACCATAACCTTTCCATTTCTGACAGTAGCTTGATTGTGTGTATTGGATGCTGTTCTGAGGTTATTGTTGGTGTGTGGGGTGGAATTCTGATTTTGACTCACCATGAGGGATAATTAAGTGATGAAATTTTCCATGACAGAGTTTGAGTCTGGAGGCTTATATGCTGGATCAGGAATGAGCTTGTAGTTACCATTACCAATGGGTATGACTTGAGAAGCTTTGGTGGTAATCCCTACATTGGTGTAGAATGTTGTTGAGTCATTGCTGAGCTTGATTCTCCCTGTTTAGATTTGAACTGTTCAAGAATCATTCGTTCAAACATAGCATGTCTCTCATTCTGAAGAAGGAATGCATACAATTGGTCATAGTTAGTGTTCCTCAAACCCTTAGTTAACTTGACTGAAGTGACAAATTTGTGCCATTCGGGATTCATGTTGTTCACAAACTTTGAGTTTAGCTGAATATTTGGCATAGTCATTTTGATATTTCTCATGTCATTAACAAGCTTGTGGAACCTCACATAATATTCAGTGACACTTTCCCCTGGTTTCATCTTGAAGTGCTAAAAGTCATTATACAGTTGAGATTCTCTGTCTTCTTTAGTTAATTCAGAACCAGATAGAAGCATCTTGACATTGTCCCAAACTGCCTTGGTTTCAGTGTTGTGATTGATCAACTTGTAGATGTCTTTTGGAAGACCCTGAAGTATGATGTTTGAAGCCCTGATATCAGCATCGTATCTCTTTTTCTCCTTATCACTAAGCTTATCATACGTCTTTGGTATGTCCAAACCTAAGATCATAGTACCATCCGCAGCAGTTTCAAGAACATCTCTGGTAGTTTCAATTTGATAAGGTCCTTCGTCAATTGACTTAAGAATGTTAACCCCATTCTCCTTTCCCAAGATATATAACCTAATTCGTTGAGCCCAAGAGTCATAATCAGTTCTGTCAAGCATAGGTGGACGAGTATCAGATCCAGCAGCTTGAACGTCTTCAGCAACAGTAGAGATGATAGTGGGTACGTTGGTCGACATGATTACAAATTCTACGGGATTTTAAAACTCTTTAATTAAACAGGGAAATAAGTTCTTTCTTGGGATTTTACTAAATCAAGAGAAAACCGTAAAACGTAATACAAAGAAAAACACCAAATCGCTCAAGAAGACAAATCGCTCAAAGGAACAAATCTCTCAATGGAACAAATCGCTTCAAGGAACAAATCGCTCAATGGAACAAATCGCTCAAATGAGATAAGTCGCTTAACTGATCAACTCGCTTCAATAAGCAAGTCGCATAACCCAACAAACCTCTTAAACTGACAAATCGCTTAAGAAGACAAATCGTACAAATAAGACAAATCGCTTAAACTGACAATTCGCTTAAATAAGCAAGTAGCAGAAAAGATGACAAGTCGCTTCTCCAAACAAGTCGCACAAGTACAGCCACTACCCGGACAAATCACTTAAATAAATGATTTGTATTTGACACAAATCGCTACCAAACCTAGACAAATCGCTCAACAGAATATGTTACCGTGACACAAATCGCTAATATGCAAACCATACAAACGCCACTTTAAAATTCAAAAGCAATCCAACCACAGTGATTCAAGCCTTCCAAATCAAAACCTAAGCACTTATGATGATCCTAAACACAAAAGTACAACCAAAATCCAAACTTTAACACAAGAAATGGTCCAAATGATGCAAAAACCACTCAACTTTTTCAAACCCAAAAACCATGCAAAACCACTAGAAATCCAAGAGTATGTAAGAGAGATGATCAAACCATGGCTCTTGATACCAATTGTTAGATATAGGATTTCACAAACACATCAAACCATGATTCACAAGAGGCGTACAATCTAGATTTTAGAGAGAGAAAGTTGAGAGGTTTTGGGAACTTAGTGAGAGAAAGTAAAAGTATTATTATGAGCTGCAACCCTATACCTTGGGAGGTATAGGGTATTTATAGTATCTTACATAAACGCCACCTACGGGCTGTGGATCAGGCATACAGTGGGTAAAGACCCGTCCGTCCTTCATGGTATTACTTAACTAAATACTACCTAACATTAAATAACTACGACTACGAGCTTTCTAACGATTTCATGTACTTGAGGTGACCGACACTTTAATAACTGGATTTACTAAATCCTAACAAGTATATTCCCAACAATCCTCAAATAAACTTGTGATTGGGTTTTAGAATCACAAGTTTTCTTCAGTCTTTGAGGATTCTTCCAAACTTCACTTTTTGCTAGGTCTTCCAGCTTGGTCATAGATCTTCAGCAGCAACTCCTTAGCCATTTCTACTGCATTGCTCATCTTTAGTCCTGCTGTAAGCATTTCCAGAAGTGTTCCTAGGGTAAGAGGATAAGTTCTTTCAACCAGCATGTAGATGTCTATCCCATTGCGTGTAGTAACCAAGTGTGGTCCACATGAATCCAGCAATGTCCAAGACAGTTCTTCCTCACCAGTTTGATACTTCCATTGTTCTCCAGCTGGATCAGGTTCAAATATATTCTGCAACTCAAAAAGTAATTCCAGATCCTTGTCATTATCTGGATCTCTATTCTTGAACCTGTTCTTGACCAATTCCCATAGCTTCAGCAAATCATCCCTGTCAATAGATGCAAACAGATCCACCAGATATAGATAAGCACTTGTCCTTCCACCTGCTCTGTGAATCTGCCAATGTCTCTTTCCATCTTCAATGTAGATATCCCAGCCAAGAATTGGATACCTAGTGTTGATGGGCTCTGAATATAATGCATCTTCTGGGGATTCAATTAACATCATTTGAATAAGTTCCTCTTCAGTGAGTCCTCCTTCATCTTCAGAAGCTTTCAGTATTTTTGGTGCAGATGAAGAACCTCCTTCTTCAGATGGTCTTTTGAAACTTGTAATGGGATCAACAGGTTGTGACCTTGTAGGAAAAACATCATCTGACATAGGTGTAAAGTTGAGTATGCTTCTTTAAGTTTTGTCAGCAAGCTTTTGAAGTGTTTCCCATGCTAGTTGATTTAGCTGCTTCAAGGTTCTCCTGTCTTCACCTTGATATTTGATGTACTTGCATAGATACATCTTTTGCTGACTTTTGGTAGGAGGTTTTGAAGCCTTTTCAACTTCCCTTTGATGTCTGAACTAACTCTGTCTTCTGGCCAATATCTCACTAAATAGTTGAACTGCTTCATTTACACTTGTACTCTTGTCTTGTTGCAGCTTCTTTTGTATCTCCTGAGTTGCTTCTACCTTAGCTCTCATATCATCCCATGTTTCCCAATCTTCTTCAATTTTAGCCATCTTTAAATTTTCTTTTTCTGCAGCTTCTTTCTGTCTTTCTTCTTCTTCCCAGTCTGCTAAAATCTTTCTAGCTACTTCTTCATTTAACCTCTCAATCTCCTTCTTCTTCTTTGGTATTTCACAAGTATCCCTTTACCTTTGTCCTTGGGATCAATCTTAGGAACTGAAGTTGGAGATGGTGGAGCACTTCCTTTTCTGATGGTGACCCCTTTTTCTTTAGGTTTAGTTGCTGCTGGTTTTGTCTTCTTTCTGAGATACAGGACAGGTGGCTTCTTGTAGGTTGGAGATATAGGGATTGTTTTCTTCAGGCTTTGGAGTCCCAGAACTGCATGTGATACCATATTCTCTTCATCAGTGTCTTCTTGTGGTGTAATGGTGGTGATAGTAGCCTCTGTTGTTGTAGTTTGTTGAATTTCAGCAGCTACTTGCAGGATTGGAGATAGTACTGATTGAACTGCACCATGAGTACTAACTATTGTGCTATCAGTACTAACTATAACACTATAAGTACTAACTGGGATAGTACTTATAGTGCATGTAGGAGTACTGAGCACTTCTTCTGCATGTGAGGTTGTCTGAACATCTTCTTCATCATCTAGGAAAGGGCTTTGAAAGTCTTAACCACCCTGCCATTGACCAAACTCTCTTCTTCCTTGAATGTCAGAACTCCTCCCCTGTTTGGAAGAATTCTCTGTAGATGTACTGGATATAATGAACTTGGCCTTCCTTTTGATTGAAGTAGTGACTGGAGACGCTTCTTTAGTTGTCTTGGAAAGTAGTTTAACTTGATACTCTAGCCTTTTCATCTTTAGTAGCATTCTGGTATGAACTTTTGATGCAGCTTTCTTATGTTCATCCAGTGCCAGCTCCAGTGTGTTCACCTTTCTGCATAAAAATCTGTACAAAGCCGTCATATTCTCAAGTGTCAAACTGCCCTCACCACTTCCAGCTGTGTGACTTGCTGAGAGAGGTGGGTCATTGGGCATTTGAGATGCATTCCCAGGCCTAGCCTGAGCAGATACACCCCCTTTTTAGCCGATGCCTGGGTCCACCATGTGATTGCTCACTAGGTGTTGGCATGGATTGGGTCTTATTTATGTTACCACTTTCCTCACCAGATTCTAAGCCTGGTTGAGTAGTGGCAGCCCTCAACACTCTTTCCCCTCCATTACCTGAGATAGGCTCATCTGGAACAACTTTAGGAGAAGAATGGGGCTGAGCTGTCCCACTCTCCTGTCTGGTGTGCCTAGTGGTTGATGAAGTTTGTTGAGGTGGTGAATGTTCAGAACCTGTGGGTGTGTGTTGGGAGCCACCTGTGCTTGATGGTCCTTCACCCTCTGCAATAAGCATGTTAGGAAATAATGGCACTACAACCCCACTGTATCCTACCACAGCCCTTAACATATTAGAAAACACTTTGGCTGTGAGTACTTTGGATGGATAAATGTTTTTATGAGGTTGTAGGTTTTGTTTCTGAAGATCCAAAAACATTTGAATAAACCTGGGATACATCAGAAACTTGGTTTTACTAACAGCATTTTTAAGCATACCCTCAAATATGTAATTTGAAAAATTGAACACCCTGCCTGTTGCAAGGCAGATCAAGGCTGTGGCTATGCTTGTGGGAAAAGCATCCCAGCCAGTCCTTTTGTGACTCAAGCAGTGTAAGAGGGTATGAATGAGAAACCTCCATTGTGGGGAAAACTGACTTTTGTGAAAATTAATAGTATTGTCATGTCTGTACCCCATCAATGTGAGTTGTTCAATAATTTCAGTGACTGGCAAAGTGGTAATACCTTCAGCATCTCTAAGATGAAGATGTTCTCTTAGAGATGCCTCAATAATAACAATTTGAGTGCCATCCACTGTACCAATTAGCTGTTGTACCCCTTCCTCAGTTGTTGAGGCAATAGCAGTTTGCCAAAACTTCCTGACAGGGGTACATAAGATTGTAGGGTTTAAAAGAAGAGCAAACCTGATGGTGTTACGGTTTAGAAAAGCTAAAATCTATGCAAATTCATCATGTCCATCTGGCAATTCCAAGCATGCCACCATATTGTGTTTATCGACAAAGTCAAGAGGAGCCATGGATGAACAAAGTTAGGATTACAGAAGTGGGATTAAGTCGCAAAAGCCTGTATTGAAGTGTGGTTAAAGCAATTGGAAAGTTATTGATGCAGGTTTTACTGATCAGGTCTTAAATTTATAATGTCTCGTTATACCTAATGGTCTACCATAGTGCACTAACGGGCAGTGTACCTGATCGTGTGTAGTGTACTAATCGGTAAAGCCGAGGTCGTCCCAAGAGCTATGCGTGTTGGATTATTACTAAGTCTAGGTGTCACTGATTAATAATTGTTTCGATAGGGATTTAGTTAATTAAACTACTAAAACAGAATAAAATAAAGCAGATAAATGGTAGAGGGAAATCAATAGAGGAAAGTGGTGATACCTACTTAATCCTCCTAGCTAGTTATGTCTACGTCTACTTACTTCCAATTACTTTAGGTGGGGTCAAATTCGAGAGGACATCATTTGGTCAATTCGCCCTTCCCTATCAGCAAAGATGACACCACAGGAGAAATCAGGCGCACCGTCATAAGTCCTGTTGTTCCTAGTCCCCTAAGCCAAGTCATTAAGTACCACTACATGCTAGATTTATAATAGTGAATGCCCGGCCGTTAGGAACTTAGATACGCACCCTCTAATTCTTAAGTTCATCCAAACGATAGGTGATCAGTTGGTCAAATCGCACAAGTAGAAAGGGTCGTCAGTTGGTCATATCTTACCCTTCCCGTCTCAGTCCGCTCACCTAGGGTCAGTTGGTCATATCTCCTAGGCAATTGGCCTCTATCGCCATTCAAAACTACCGAACCAAGGGTGGCTAACAATAAACTATGCATGCATACAAATAGAAATAATTGTACGGAAGTAAAGTAAACGCAAACAAAACAATTAAGGAATCATAACTAGGCCGGCACCAAAAGGTGCTTAGCCGCTCATATTAATCATGCAAACCAATTCAATATTCAAAGGTACGAAATACATGAATTGAAAGTAAAAGAAATATAAAACGCTAATGCTTATCGTAGGGGAGTGATTTCTCCCTTGGAGACAGCTCCGTATGCTCCTCTAGACCTGCCTTGAGCTTTTTCCCACGTTCTCTGAGTGTTGTGTGTGGAATGGAATGAATAGAAATGCTAGAATTCGTGGGGTATTTATAGGCCAGATCTGGGTTACAGCGTAACCAATATAGGAGTTACACCGTAACCTTCTATTTCTTCGAATAATGCACTAGATCTACTGGTTACGGCGTAACCTAATGAGTGGTTACGCCGTAGTCTTCAATAAACTCGGTTACGTTGTAATAGATGCAGTAGTTATGGTGTAAGTATCAGCGGCGTGGAACCTCTTTTGACCTAATGTAGTTACGTCGTAACCTTTGGGAAGAGTTATGCCGTAACCTAATGATAAGTTGGTTTTCTGAGTTACGCAATAGTTACGGCGTAATGTGATAGATGAGTTACACCGTAACTTCTTCAAAATAGCATACTGTGATAAATCTTTAGATATTTCTCCAGTTCCGCGTCTCTTTAGCTCCAATGCTCATAATTTACCTGAAAGTGGAAAACAAGTGTAAATCCATATAAATGATATAAATTACAAGCATTATCGGGGGAAATTGACACTTAATATTTAGGACTATTTGATGTTATCAAATATCCCCCCACTTGAACTCTACTTGCGCTCAAGTAGACCTTATTAGAAAGATTCCTATAAAGATATCTCCCATAACCTGGAAAATATGAGTTTAAAAATCCCTTATGCTTGAATAAAACAAAGCCGAACACCTCATGAAAGGGGAACAAAACACTCAAATCTCTCAACTATTCTAAGTGTCAATTTCGGGGTGATCACTCAATCGCACAGTCATAGCATGTATTCTATCATAAGCTTGGCGGTTACACAAATCTCCACTACTAGAGTTAAGGGCTAAGCAATTCTCGAAGGCAATATGGGTAGACACGACAAAGGTTAAGGGGTGACTCGTCATTACTAACATGTCATGGCGAAGTGGACAAAATCAATGATACATGACCAAATCCATGGCCAAGACACCAAAGATTGCTCGCTGCATCACATAGACACGCTTAATGACTAAAGGGTAGGATAAGACATGAGATATATAATTGGTGTAAAATAAAAAACAAGCAGGTAGTCTAAATCTATAACCAAGTCATCACCACTTACCGTCCGCCCAAAGTTCAAGCTTTGAAGTCAAGAAACCGGATCATGAAATGCAAGGTAGATGTGTCATTAGAGGACGTCGTGATGGGCACACTGCCTTTTCTCCAACTGTTGGCATAACTACCAACTCCAATCTTCAAATGTGACCGAGGTGGCCTCCTCGATCCTAAATCAATAAAGCTCATACTACAGTGCTATTAACATCGCACTATACAATGACATAATCATAACAACTCTTTTTTTTTTTTTTTTTTCAACATAACAATAAATACTAAACATAATATCCCCCCACTTGAGATGAACAATGGGAATTCGGGGGGTCTTCAATGATCTTCAGAAATGTTTTAGATGAAAGCGTGATTTTCGAACCTTTCCACTCGAACCTTGAACTTAGGCAAATGATGACTTCCCAATCACAAATAAAGACTACATGGTAGGCTAAGGTGTATAGGTGTATCGAAACAATATATTGGGTAAACAAAATGAAAGGAATGGCTCAGAAGGGTGTATCTAGGGGTATCTTGCACTAAAGGTGAGTGCAACAAAAAGGTTTTACATGGGGGTCGAGATGTCGAGGTGACTAATCGATAGACTCACAATGGTAGGCTGTTTGGGTGATAATCGTATAATATTGCTTTCTAAAACTGAAAAGTCCAAATACATCGAGCTAACTCAACATACCTCGTCTATGGTCTCGAAATGATGCAAAGGCCAAGTTCTAAAGTTTACAAGCTACTGGCACACTCATAATTTGGTGGATTTGGGGTAAAATATTCGAAACGGATAAGGCTAATCTCACCATATAATATCAAGGGTTGTATGTGCTCGGCTAAGGTCTAATCTAGTTAGGTTAAGAAAAACATGTCAAAATTTTAAAAATGGCATAATTTTTCAAAATAAACTAGAAAAATGAGGGCAAAATAAAGTTCAAGAAATAATTCTACTCCCGTCCCCAGACTTGAATTGTACAAAGTCCCTTTTGTACTAGGCATTAAATAATGGTGAAGAGAAAGGTAGAATTAGAGCGAGAACTTCCCTGAAATTTACTCCATAAAGAAGAAAGGCCCACGAAAAAGTGATGTGCCTTCGTATAAGCATCATGAACAAACTTCAATCCCTGAAATCACACTACCGACAAGCATAATTCTAAAAAGACAAAATGAAAAATGAAAAATGAAAAACAAACCTAACTCACTTTCGTAGGAATCACGGTTGCATTTAGCGATTGCAACAAGCCTTTTAAACCACTTGGTGTCCCAAGTGGACGAGTGAAGTCTCGTGAGGGTTTACAGGGAACACACCAAAAAAGTTCATTTAAAAACTAATACAAGGTTATTGTGTTTTAAAATGGAAGAATTAAAGCAAAGGAAAGTTACGTCGTAACTCTTTTGAGGGGGTTACGTCGTAACTGGCAAAACCTGACATATGCTGCAAAGCGAGTGGTTACGGCGTAACCACAGAGATGGTATTACGCCATAATTGGTAATGCGTCAAGAATCCTGCTGCTAAAAGGTTGGTTACGGCGTAATCACCAAGATGAGTTATGCCGTAACCCTGTTCAGATCAGCAAACTGCAACAGTAATTACTTCCTCGTTTCCTGAAAAAATAGTTAGAAAACACAAAACCCTATAGAAATGGAAATAAAACAAAAGAAAGGGATTATTCGGGTTGTCTCTCGAAAGAGCACTTTTCTTTATTTATGAGTCTTTAAGTTACACTCAGAGCTGCGGGGCTTCTATGGGGGTCTTAGGACTTCCCCGACTTCTTCAATATCTTTCATCAAGTTATGCCTCATCCAGGCGACATTCGTAGCCGTTCTGAGGTGTTCATTAGTTTTGACTTTCTGTATTTTACAAAATTTCTCCTCCGGTCCCAAGTGGTAGTGAGTGAATTCGTATTTTTCGACAATAATAGGTGGTGGTCTCTTGTAGGGAATCCCAAGGAGTTTGCACCTCCTTTGCTCGTAAGCTTCGTCATCGGGATCAGTAAACTCCTCATTACCTTGCAACTCGAGGTAATCTAGGATTCCTTCAATGTCATCATCATCAGAAGCAGTACCTTTGAACTATTCTTCATAGAGCAGATTCTCCGCAAGTACGCGCTTGCACTCTTCTTTTTCATCTCTAACCAACTCCTTGTCATTCTCAATTGTTATTTCACTCGTGTTGTTGAGACTTTCATTGTTTGAATCTTCTCGATCCATGTACTCCCTCCAAATCTTTTCTTTGGTTAACGTATCCACATGTCCATACTTAATCTTTACCCAACTATCGAATCCTAGATTGTCCAGCCAAGGCAAACTTGTTCTCTCCTCATCATTGGTTGAGGACCAAAAGAATTCGTTTTTTCCTATTCTCCCAGAGCTGCTTCCTCCGTTACACATATCGTCATACGGGTTGCATGAAGCCCAGAAAATCTCCCCAGGAGATTTTACTCTTTCGCACCAGTGACTGCATATTTCCATGTTGTAAGTTTCACTCAAATGCTCATTCATGCAGTAGATGTCTTTATTATCCACTTCCCTTTTTTGAATGTGCTCCTCGTAATCAATTTTTAGCTTCTTAAGGAGATTCGGGTTAATCTTGGCATTCCCGAATTGTATTGCGTACCAGTCTTCAAATGCCAAATCACCGAACTTTATACAATGTCTTTCACGCTCATGAGGGCATGTCCACTCTTCCTCTCTTTCACTATCCCCGCCGTTGCAATACTCGCGGAAAGGGTTGCATGTAGGCCATGCTCGTGTGGACTCCTCGTCAGTTATGATGACAGGAGAACACCAGTGAGTGATAAGTGGCTCTTCTTCATTTTCAAGGGAGAGTTTGTCGAGTCTTTCATCATCAGTATATGTAGGCCACATAAATTTGTTATGGTTGACCCTATTTCTCATTAGTTATGATGACAGGAGTACACCAGTCTTTCATCATCAGTATATGCAGGCCACATAAATTTGTTATGGTTGACCAGGTCTTAAAACCTTTGGGAAGAGTTACGCCGTAACCTAATGATAAGTTGGTTTTCTGAGTCACGCAATAGTTACGGCGTAATGTGAGAGATGAGTTACGCCGTAACTTCTTCAAAATAGCATACTGTGATAAATCTTTAGATATTTCTCCAGTTTCGCGTCTCTTTAGCTCCAATGCTCGTAATTTACCTGAAAGTGGAAAACAATGAAAAACAAGCGTAAATCCATATAAATGATATAAATTACAAGCATTATCGGGGGAAATTGACACTTAATATTTAGGACTATTTGATGTTATCAGTTATGCAATTTATAGAGAGTTAGAAAAGATTGGTTGAACCGCCTTATAAAAATTTATGGTAATAAGTGAAGAGAAACCAATTAGGAAACCCTTTTATAAGGAAACAGGCGGTTAACAACTCTATTTGCAAAAGTAATCATTGCATAACAGACTTTTGGGAATAAGTACTAGCGGCTAGTTCGTCAGTACTAACTATGCTTATCAGTACTAACTTATAACCATCAGTATTAACTTTTACCCATCAGTATTATCTTATTGTTTGGAAATTATAATACTGAAACCCCATTTTTGAAGGGATTAAGTGTGGTGACAGACACTTAATCAAAGTCGGCCTCGTATGGCCTCTAGTTTGGTGAAAACCAATGGTTTCAGTGCATAGCACTGCCTGTGATGGATAGTTCCATTAAAAGGACCTTCCTGACAGGGTTTCCAGCTCGTGGCAGGTGTTGCCTCCAACACAAGTGTTGGATTCACGGTTGCTCGCTGTTCTCTAAGCCAGATGCCCTAAGGCTAGTCACACTATCTGTAAACAGATAGAATGTCAAAGAGTGGGTTAGTGCAGAGTCATCTGACCAACTAAAACCATCAATTCATGTTCATTTAAAGCACAGGATGCCACATATTGCTTAGGCATCACATATTCCATTGTTATAGCAAGTCCCATCATGTGGTGGCTTCAGAGTGAGCATTAGCAAGAGAACCACATGTGCTGTAACACCTAGTCACCAAACCATCTCCATACTGCTTGTGTTATACCTGAAAAATTAGTCCAAAACCAAGAAAACACAATCCAAGTCATTTTCTTGCCAATCCGTATTAACTTAACACGATTAGTATTAACCTGATAACAATAAGTACTTAGTACCAGTTTACAAAACTTTACAAAATAGAGAGAGATAAGACATATTATGGATGAAGCATCCCAATACTTGTGACCAAGTACTGAAACCTTCCCAAATCAAAAGCTTTAGTTAAAAGATCTGCAACATTAAACTCAGTATCAATCATTTCAACCTGAATTAGTTTCTTTTCATTACAGTCTCTTATAAAATGATGTCTTATCTCTATATTTTTAGTTTTAGAATGAAAAACTGGATTTTTGATAATGTATATAGTACTATTGTTATCAACATAAATGACAGTGCCCATGAAATTATACCCATAATCAAGCATTTGATTATGAATCTAGAGGACTTGACCACATCAACTTGCAGCAGCTACATATTCAGCCTCAGTAGTAGAGTTTGCCACAATGCTCTGCTTCTTGCACTGCCATGAAATCAACCTATCACCAAGAAACTGACATCCACCTGTGGTTGATTTTCTATCAAGACTTGCCCCAACATAATCACTGTCAGAGTAAGCTACCAGATCAAAGGGAGAGTCCTTAGGATACCAAAGACCTAATTGAGCATGGCCTTTCAGATATCTAAAGATTCTCTTAACTGCATGCAAGTGAGAAAGCTTTGGAGAGACTTAAAATCTTGCACATACACACACAACAAACATAATATCTGGTCTAGAGGCAGTCAAATACATCAAAGATCCAATCATGCACTTGTAGAGATGCTGGTCAACATCTTCACCATCAGCATCTGGAAGTAATGGCTTATTGTGCTCCATAGGAGTGCTTTCAATCTTTGTATTTTCATAGCCAAACTTCACTAAAATCTCCTTGACATATTTATCCTAACTCATAAATATGCCATCTGTCTTCTGCTTGACCTGAGTTCTCTCGTAGAACTCATCTGAAACCTGTCATGCATCAACTTCTCAAATTCTCTGCATAGATCCTGCTTGGTTGAACCAAAAATAATGTCATCCACATATATCTGTACCAACAGGATACCAGTCTTCACATTCTTGATGAATAGAGTCTGATCAATCTTCCCTCTTCTGAAGCCATTGCCCAAAAGATACTTGGCTAGGGTTTCATACCAAGCTCTTGGGGCCTGATGCAGACCATAGAGTGCCTTCTGAACTTTGTACACTTTGTCTGGAAAGGTTGGATCTTCAAAACCAGGAGGTTGACAGACATACACCTCCTCCTCAATCTTCCCATAAAGAAAAGCACTCTTCACATCCATCTGGTATACTGTGAAGTCTTTATATGATGCATAGGCCAGGAAAAGTCTGATAGCCTCGATCCTTGCTACTAGAGCAAAGACTTCTTCATAATCAATCTCTTCCTGCTGTGCATACCTCTGAGCTACCAGTCTAGCCTTGTTCCTTATTACTACACCCCTTTCATCCTTCTTGTTTCTGAAAACCCACTTAGTGCCAATAACTCTCTTGCCATTAGGATGATCCACCAGAACCCATACATCTTGAAGCTTAAATTGGAGAAGCTCTTCCTGCATTGCTTCAACCCAGGACTTATCTTCAAGAGCTTTGTAGACTTTCTTTGGTTCTGCTTGGGAAACAAAACAGGAAAAGATACATGTTTGTGAGGCACCGTGATTTCTTTCTTCATAGATGGCACTAGGGGTGTCAAATGGGTTGACCCGACCCGACCCGAACCCGATAAAGCCTTATAGGGTCGGGTTGATTCGGGTCCAACTCTGCTTATCGGGTCAACCCGACCAACCCGATAGCCTTATAGGGTCGGGTTAGGGTTATATTTTTCATACTTTATCGGGTTCGGGTTCAACCCGATAACCCGATAAATATATAAGCCTTATTTGTTTTTATTTTCATTTTAAGCCTAGTAAGACTTAACTCTCAACCTGATCTATCTTCACTCTTAGCCCAATATGTATGTGATATGTAACTCGTTAACAAAAGAATAAATAACATAAAAAAATTACAACAACTTTTTATTGAGGGATCAATTGACGCTACGTATTCTATCCTCATTTTTCAATACACCATTATTGAATCACTGATCAAACTTTTCATTCTCATTTTTCAATACATCATCTTTGATACCACATCATACATAAAGGTAATTTCTTTAATTTTAATAGCCATCACATAATTTATAACTTTGTTTGTTTAAGGTTTATAAATATTTATATTAGTTTTGAGGGTACTCGTACTTGCATAGTTGCGTTGCATATTTGCATGTTTCATCAATTGTTGATTGTTGTTAGATGTTAAGAGTAGTAACAGCAATGGTACTAAGTAAGTTGAAATATTTTAGATTATTGTTTGATGTTGAAACTTCTTTTTTCTATCATAAGCTTTTTTAGGTATGCTAATCATTTTTGCTATTTGCTACTTGCTAGATGTCTTCAAGTTCAACAGAAAGTTTGGAAGAAACAACGGCGGAGGTCGAAAAAAATGGTAGACAACCAAAAACTCGTAAAAAAAGGTCACCGGTATGGATAGATTTTAAACAGCAAAAGCTAAAAAAAGGGGAGTTGCCCGAAGATGTGAAAGCCAAATGTTTACATTGCGGTGACTTGTACGTGTGTCACACGAGAAAGTATGGTATTACAAATCTGAAGAACCATCTTGGAAGGTGCAAACCTTACCTAGAAAAGAAAAGTAAGTCTCAAACTCATCTAACTTTTGAGGGCGATGATGTAAACAAAATGATGACATGGAAATTTGATCAAAAAAAAGAGTAAGAGGGCTTTAGCCCACATGATTGTTGTTGATGAATTACCATTCAGCTTTGTTGAAAATTCAGGTTTTAGGCATTATCAGAGAATCAATCAACCTATATTTGATGTTCCATGTAGAGGTACAATAACCCAAGAGTGTTTGACAATGTATCAAGAAGAAAAAAACAAGCTTCGTGAAACACTCCAAAAGAACATTGGTAGGGTTAGTTTAACTACTGATGGATGGACATCCATCAAGAAAAAGAGCTACGTGGCTCTTACGGCTCACTTTATAGTTAACGAATGGAACTTAGTAAAAAAGGTGTTGAATTTTCGTGAACTTGATGGTCATCGGGGGATAGACATAGGAAAAGGGTTAGAAAGTTGTTTAAATGAGTCGAGTTTTGATAATATTTTGTGTATATCAGTTGATAATGCAAGCGCGAATGATAGCGCTATTGAATTTATGAAAATGATACTTGAGAAAAATTATAATTGTTTGTTAAAAGGGAAATGGACGCATATTAGATGTGCGGCTCATGTAATCAATCTTATTGTTCAACATGGTATGAAAAAAGTTGATAACTCAATTGAAGGTATTAGATGTGCGGTTAAGTGGATAAAGAAGTCGGGTTCTAGAATTGAAAAGTTCACTAAATGTGCCCAAAGTGCAAGATGTGATAGCACTAAGAGTTTGGTACTTGATTGTCCAACTAGGTGGAACTCGACCTACACTATGTTAGAAGTGGCTCATATATATAAAGATGCTTTTTCTAGGTATGATCTAGAAGACGTGTAGTTTGGAAATCATATTAGGAGCAAAGGTCATTCCGTTCCAACATCAGATGATTGGACTAAAGCGAAAAAGCTGTGTCATTTTCTGAAAACCTTTTATGAGATTACTTTGAGAATTTCCGGGACAAAGTATGTGACATCACATACACTTGTCAATGAATTAGCCACTATCCGTGCTCTATTAAGGAAACAACTTGATTGTGATATTCATGATGAACCGCCTATGGATGGACATTTATATGATATTGCAAAGGTGATGCAGCCGAAATTTGACAAATATTATTGTGAGGTGGAAAATATGAACTTGTTGGTGTATTTTGCATTCATACTTGATCCAAGGAACAAGTATGACTTTTTATATGTCATTGTCGAAGACCATTATGGAAGAGAAGGTTTATCGGTTGTGACAAAAAAGATTGATTATATTAAAGGTGAACTAAAACTTTTTTATGAAGATTATGTGCGTATTCATGCTCCATCTTCTACTATTTCTTCAACCTTAGGTAAAAGGTAAAGGACCACCGAAACTAGTGATGAACCTGATCATGGAGACATTTTGAGAAGTAGGGTGAAAAGGGGTCAACCATCTAATTCATCGACTAGTGAATTGGATAAGTATGTTGGTGAAACTTGCGAACCATTTGATAAGAGTGTGCATTTTGATATTTTGCAATTGTGGAAAGTAAATAGCCAAAGACTTCCCTTACTTTCATTAATGGCTATAGATTTGTTAGCTATTCCCATCTCAACAGTGGCTTCCGAGTCGGTATTTAGCACTAGTGGTCGAGTTTTAGATTCATATAGGAGATCTTTGGGTGACAAGACGATTGAATGCCTAATTTGTACTCAAGATTGGCTTCGCTTAGGCTTAAATCCAGAAAAGGCTGAAGACTTGGATACAATAGCAGAAATAGAAAAAGGTACGTCAATTTATTTTTAACTTGTAAACTATAGATATTTTATCTCTTGCTAATTATTTTATCACAAATTATGTAGCGTTGATGGAGAAAGAAGGTCCAGTTCCAAACAGGATTGAAGATTAAAGAATGAAGGTTGAAGCTTGAAGCTTGAAGAATTAAGTTTGAAGATTGAAGACTAAATTGGCTTTTGCAAAAAGAAGCTATATGCGTAATACTTTCTTTGTTTAAATGGCAAATGCATCATTTTGTTAATCTTTCTGGTATTGGTTACTTTGGTTTTTGGATTTGATGTGGTTAGCTACCGCAAACTTTCTTTGTTTAAATGCCAAATGTGCATCATTTTGTTAATCTTACTGGTATGAATTATGATTGAAAAAACTATTGCTAATTCTTGTGAAAGCCTACTGCTCATGTCACATGTTCAGTATAGTATTGCAATTTAATGGTAAATGTTTTGTTTTTAAGCCTATTGCACATGTGTTAATGTTTTGTTATATTTTTCTAAGCCTATTGCTCATGTTCATAAGTTAATATTTTGTCTCTAGGTGTACTGCACTTTTTTTGAATGTTAGCTCTATTATGCGTAGTGCATTTTTTTGAATGTATGCTCCAACAATCCAAATTTAGTAGGACAGTTAACTCGACACAACCCGATAACAACCCGACAACCCAACCCGATTCAACCCGACCCGTTTGGACCCGAAACCTGATAACCCGATAGCTTATAGTGTCGGGTTAGGGTCAAACTTTGAGACACCAATACCCCAATCAACCCGACCCGATAAACCCGATAACCCGACAACCCGACCCGATAACACCCCTAGATGGCACTGAAGAATCCTGTTTCACTATGCTGAACTTTTGATCTTGTAGTTCTTTCAGCATTGACATCCCCAATAAAATTCTCCAAGGGATGATCCTGATTGATTCTTCTGTGTGGTGTAGTAGGAACAACATATTATGAAGCTATATTAGTCATATCAATCTCATCAGCTTCACCAAAAGGATCAGGAACCTCTGTATTGACTGATGGAGTAGACTGAGGACCATCAGTACTAAAATCTGGCTCATCAGTATTAACTTGTGGCTTGTCAGTATTAACCACAGTTGTACTGAACACTTGAGATTCGACCACTAGTTCATTAGGATTGGTTGTATCTCCATCAGCATTAGATTCATGGGTCTTTGGAGGCTGATCATCAGCTTTGTTTGCCTCCCCTGAAGAAGTGCTTCCACCTGAGTTGTCATTCCAAATGGGCAATAGAACACAATCATCATCCTCATCAGAATCTGCATCTGGACCTTGCTTTTCTCTTGTAATCAAGTTAGAATCCACAGAAACAGGCACATAGTTCATAGATTCTGTTAGCATATCAATATCAAAAAGCCATGTTGGTCCTTGCCCCTCTACACTAGGTTTATCCTCAAGAAACTCTATTTGCAGATTCTCCTCTACTCTTCTGGTTCTAGAATTATAAACCCTAAAGGCTTTACTATTCAGAGAGTAGCCAACCAGATATCCACTATAAGATTTTCCATCAAACTTACCTAAATGATTAATGGTATTGAGAATAGAGACATGACACCCAAAAGGTTTAAGAAAGTCTAGTGTGGGCTTTCTACCTAAAAACAGCTCATAGGGAGTCTTCCATGAGGCTTCACAATCAGTACCCTGTTCTGAACATAACAAGCAGTATTAACTGCCTCAACCCAAAATGTTGTGGGTAACATGGAATCTGCTAACATAGTCCTAGCAGCCTCAATCAATGTCCTATTTCTCCTTTCAGCAACCCCATTAAGCTTAGGAGTTCTAGCTACATTGAATTCTCTTTTAATACCCTTAAGTTGACAGAAATCATTCATCACTTGGTTTTTAAACACTGTCCCATTATCACACCAAAGGATTTTAACTTTCTTATCTGCTAGGTTTTCTACTGCAGCTATGTAAGACTTAAGGATTTCACTGGTCTCATCCTTATTGTTCAAAAAGAAAACCCAAGTAAATCTGCTAAAATCATCAGTCACAACCAAACAATACTTCTTAAAATTCAGGCTACTTACATTGGTGGGGCCAAATAAGTCCATGTGCAGCATATGAAGTGGTTGGGTGATAGAGTTAAAAACCTTGGGCTTACAAGAGGCTCTATGCTGCTTTCCTTTGAGACAAGCACTACAGGTATGTTTATTATCAAATCTTTTTGAAGGTAAACCTCTTACAAGGTTATTTTTAGCTAAAAGATTGATTACCTTAAAGTTCACATGACCTAGCCTTCTATGCCATAACATAGATTCATCCAAAGAAGCAACTAAACATGTAAGATTGTCTTTGGGCACTATGTTCTTCATATTGACACTGTAAAGATTGCTTTTCCTAGGAAACTTAATTAGAACCTGATCATCATTAGGCAACTTAAAGTTAGGAGATAAAACCAAGCAATCAGTATCTGTGAACAGAACAAAATTCTTCTTGTCACACATTTGTGACACACTGAACAGATTGTATTTGAGTTCTTTCACATAGTACACGTCTCCAAAGTCCAAATTACCAGTCTTGATTGTGCCTTTACCAGTAATCCTTCCACCTATTCCACCTCCAAAAGAAACATATCCTCCATTCAAATCAGTGAAGTCTGAAAGATAGGATAGATTTCCAGTCATGTGCTTGGAATACCCACTGTCTGAATAACCAAGATCATCATTTTTGTTGGAGTGTGCCTGCACATAAAACAAAGGAAATTAGTTCCTTTTGGGGACCCAAGCCATCACTGACTTAGATATGCCTCGTGCATCAATGTAATCATATTTCTTGAGAGTAACTGATGCACTGTTTGGCTGAGTGGTCTTTCTCACCCAACAAGCTGAGGGCTTAACAGCATTGCCCTTGTTTCCCTTTTTAACATTCACTTTAGAGCCAGTTGGTTTCATTTTAGGCTCATAAGTATTAACCTTTTTCTTGTAAAACTTGATTTGTTCATCATAAGAGTTAAAGGTTTTTGCTGATTTAAAGGACCTTGGTGAAGTAGATGATTTTGAAAACTTTCTTTTAGGTCTTTCATCAAAGACTCTGGGTTGTGGTCTAGCAGTATTAACTGGCCTTTCATTATTCAAAGGTTTTATGCCAGTTTTGAAAAGAACTGCTCTGGGGGTCATGATGGGTTGGGGTCTGATAGGTTGTCTGCATTGAGCCTGCAGATGAAAGAACCTACCACACACAAAGAAAGATTTGTTATACATGACAAATTCATCTCCTAGTTGCTCAGATTTTAACTGGTTCCAGTTTCTCTTGTTACCTCTAGGACTAGATGACCTGTTTCTATACATCTCAGCATATTTTACTCGCTTTCTAACAGGTTTGTCAAATGATCTTACTGGTTTAGTGGCATGTTCTTGCTTTGGTTCATTAGACTCTACATTATCCTTTTTATTTTCAGATTCAGACACCTCAAGTAAGGAGGTGTCACTAGCACTTTCAAACACTTCATCAGTCTTTTCAGGGAAAGTACTTTTGATTGTAGGGCCTCGTACAAATGTGGGTTCCTGAAACTCTGCTAATCCAGTGTGGGCAAGGTCTATACCAGGAGGTGAATGAACTCCTCTGAATGGGTGTGGTACAGCATTATAACCCATACCTGATTTTGCTTTACCAATTAGAGCTTTTTCAAGGAATTTATCAACTCTCTCAGTGTTATAATGTTTTGCGTCTTGAAGAGCCTCAATACTTAAGTCTATGTTATCTTTAGCTATAGTGACTTTCTCTAGTTCTTCTTTTAACACATTTATGGTGACTTCTTTAAAAGAGATTTCCCTATTAAGCAAAGCAGTTGTTTCATTAAATAGAGACTCGTTTTCCTTATAGTGCTTAACTTGTTTTTCTAAGACTGCTAAGCCTCTTTTATGATTTACTAAGTTATACTCAGTTTTGGAAAGTTCTTCAGACACATTATCAAACATGGTTTTTAGCTCTAAATATTTGCTTAATGGAATGCATGTATCTGAGCAATTTGTTTCTGTAAGTACCTCAGATACCAAATCCATGTTGATTTGACTTTCTTCTTCATCAGCCATGAAGCTCCAATCGTATCCAGCACCATCAACAACCATCATTGCTTTAGAAGAGGAGTTATCAGCATCAGTATGTCTCCCCTTGCTCCTAGGGCTTCTGCATTCCCTGGCAAAATGCCCAAGCTTGCCACAGTTGTAGCATTCAACCTTTCCCTTGTCAAACCCAGCAACATCTGCATCATTGATCTTAATCTGCCTTCCAGTTTTCTTCATGAACCTTTTTGCCCTCATTCTGATCAGGGCAATGTTCCATTTGATATCCATCTCCTCCATGTCATCTTCATGGATTTGTCTCAGATCATCATGAGTGATCTGGGATCCATGACTCTGTTCAGCTATGAAAGCATAGATTGTGCCTTCATGAATGCCTACTGCAGTGGTTACAGGACCATCAATATTAACATTAATACTAGGAGTACTAACATCAAAACTGTCCACATCATTGCTAGTGACAGGGTGAGCCACAAAAGCAATGTTTTGTGTTCCAGAACTGGAAGATGCAGCTACTTTTCTCTTTATATCTTGTTCAATCACCTTAAAGCTGTTGAACAGATTGTCCAACTTCATGGTTTCGAAATCTGGCTTGTTCTTCCATACAATAACATGAGTGTGCCATTTGGGTGATGGAAGACTTCTGACAAACCTGAGGTTGATATCTTCCATGGAGAACTCCACATCCAATACAGCCAGTTCACTAACAAGTTTTTGAAGCCTATTATAAACTGATTCAATGGACTCAGTTGCACCAGCAGTGAAGTTTTCAAATTCTTACTTCAACAGAGTCTTTTGAGTTTTCTTGGTGACAGAATCTCCACCAAATCTGGATTCAATGGCCTTTAACAGACTCTATGCATCTTTGTGTTTGCTAAAGGTGAGTTGGTGATCATCAGGGATTGCCATAAGTAGAAGACTTCTGGCCTTGAGATCATTGCCTCTTAAAGCCATTTCTTCATTAGTGATAGGATCACCTTTCACTGTAGTAACAGTCTTACCAGCAACTTCTTCAGTGACAGTGTTTTTGCAAGTCTCCATAGAGCACAATGTTCCACAGCTTGAAATCTTGTACCAAAAAGTACTGTTCTATGCGCATTCTCCAGAGTTCATATTCATGTGGTTGCAACTTAGGAACTCTATTAACAGCATTGAATTGCATTGAATCGAAATCCATTTCTTCATATTTGTCAACACAGGATCTTCTAAAAACAAAGCTTCAGGACACAAGCTCTGATACCACTTGTGAAGTCCCAAACCTTAGATCTATAACACTTAACTTGCAAACGTGTTAGTTGCCTTGGATGGTTCCAAAACAACAATGAGAAACTTTGTTGTGAATACATACAAGTATGCGGAATCTCCTTGTATGCACTTAGAAGATTTAATGCAAATACAATGTAAACAAAGTATAACACCAACAACTTCAATATTATTAAGCAATAATACGAGTACTCTCCTAGTACTAGGGTTTACAACCTTGAAGCTCTACTTTAGACGGCTATAATATATGATGTATATTTAACCTAGCTAGGATCTCCTTTTATACACTAAGGAGATCCCTTACAGAGATAACCATGGACTAAATATATCATATTTTCTATTGGAATAGAAGATATGTTGTTACAACTCTTACACGACATTCCATACTTACATCAGTACAAACTTAACGCTATTAGTACTAACTTTCTCATTATCAGTACTAACTAGTTAATACTTATCATTTAACACTATCAGTACTAACTCTACTGAAATAAGTATTAACTCCCAAAAAGCATATTCCCAACAACTAGATTGTATATAACTTACTCATCTAAGGATGAAGTTTGTATCAATTATTTTTCTTATTTTAGGTGCTTTTTGACACCCTCGAATAAGGGAGAATATCATTTAAGCACTCATATTACATCGTCTATACACTTGGTTGTATATGACATATTTGTCTAAAGACAAAGCTTCTATTATACTAATATTTATTTTGTAGGTTCATCTTGACGCCCTAGAACAAGGGGGAACTTCCGTCAAGCATTCATTGAATGCATCTTATACACACTTTGTTGTATATCACGAATATAGTTTTGCACTAATATTTTTTTTGTAGATTTTTATTCATACCTTGACGCCTCAAACAAGGGGGAGCAACCATCAAGGGGGAGCATGCATGCATTCATCATCATTCTCACTTTTCAACACGCCTTTATGCTTCGATAAAAAGTGGAGAAAATAGGCTAACTTTGCTATGCATCTTATTTATTATATATTTCTCATAATTTTTTTTTTTTGCATAAAACTAACCTTGATATAGGTTAAGCCTCTTAATTTTATCCATGGATCCGCTACCAAACAAGGGACGGATTGGAGAAGAAGATTTAACTTCACTAGGGATTATGCAAGCTAGCCTTTTCAGGAAGAAATAAAGTTTAACTCCAAGGACATGCCCTTTTTGTTTCGACAAGAGGGGGAGAAGAGTGTAAACGGAGAAGGTAATGTAAAGGTAGTAAGGATACAAGTAACGTTTTGCATTTTATTATCCATTACGTTTACATATCTTTTGTCATCATCAAAAAGGGGGAGATTGTTAGTGCAAATATTACGATATTTAATCTATACAGTCTCGTTTTGTTTTGATTTATGACAAACATGTAACTTGTAATACATAACGTAAAATATAGAAGTTACTCGTAATCACATTTTTTCTCAACATACATTCAACACCGCTCGATGTCTCAAGTCCTCGTATGTTACAACACAGGTTCGTACATGTTTGTTATGTGGCATTATGATCAAACCCATTAACAAATCATTTAGAATGTTTAAAATATGTTTAGAGTCACTAAGTATTTTAATAGGTTAACCATTCTATTTCGAACCTCATTTTACATTTTGCATTCACAAGTATTTTATACAAATACATCTTTTGTAAAATGTCTAACAAATATATACTTTTATTTGTACAAGTAAACTAACTATAATATTCATACAAGTACTAAAGTTTACTTACACTTGACAAAATATATTTTATTTTTACAAGCACTCAACTAGATATTTTATTTTACAAAAAGTTACTTACATTTTATTTGCAAGTAACTTACCTTTTAAATAAGTATATACATTTGTTTAAATGTATTTTTCATAAAAAGAAAAACACTCTTTTATTACCTCATGCATAGAGTCTGCTAAATCTTTAAAAGATTTTGGAAGATATTCTAAGATATCAAATATAATAAATTATTATATTTTTGATTACCACTTTGGCTATAAATACAAACCCATTATTTTATCATTTCTCATCCTTTCCAACACACATTCTCTCTATCTTTCTTTCATCTTTTAGATCTATAGATAACCATGTAGTAACATACATTAATCACCCTCATCATCACATGATCATAATGCTTCTAACATTCATCTTTGTTGTAAGCATACTTTACATTTGATCAACCAAGAAAAGCTTGGAGATCTAGCCATCCTCATTCACCAAACTATATCGACAATCAACATATGAAGATTCAAGATCTATTGATATTCTTATTGATTGAAGACTTCTTATTTAAGAATATCATTTAGATTAGTCATTCATATCTATTAGACATTTATATTAAGAATCATCATTGTAAACATTATTGTATCATCACAACACTTTCACCAAACTAGATTAGATGGGTTATGTGTTTGTACCATAAAACACAAGGTTTGTTATGTTGGGCCATAAAACATAACGGGAGTGGTTGTACCCAGAAAGAACTCGACATCTAGCTTAGTGTCGGAAATATTGTATAGGCGACGTTAGGTTGGTTCTACCTCGAACTAGAACCCGATATTTATCTTTGTACCGGAAAAAGTGTAAGCGACGATTGTAAGGTTTTCTCCGCCGAGAAGGGAGCTTGTTGATTTAGTGAAGTAACTCTCGAGTTGGGTACTCGGGGAGTGGAGTAGGGAGGAGAGGAGATCCGTGACCGAACCACTATAAATCTTCGTGTTCGGTTTCAACTTCCTTTCTTTATCTCTTTACTTTTATAATTGCTTGTGATGTGGTTTGATGTTGACGCTTGTGTGACAACTTGGTTTACTATGCTTTATATTAGTCATAGACAATAATTGGTACTTTCATATTATAACAAAGCTTCATAAGCGATTTGATACAAAAGATCTAACGATTTTAAACGGTAACGTATTCACCCCCCACCCCTCTACGTTTTCACAACCCCTACTTCACTACTATCAATATAACAACCACTTCTCTCGTTTTGGGATCTTAACACATTAAAATCGCCAAAAATGACCCAAGTAGCGCTGACCGAATTAATAAGACTTTCAATGGAGGACTAGAGGTTCTTTTTTAAATGGCTGGCCTAGGGCGCATATACATTTAGGAGACCAATCGGATTAGTAGACCCAATCCAAGAACCCACTACACCAACAAAGTAACGATCAATGAAGTTATGTTCCCTACTAAAATTCCTCGAATCCCACATAGTAAGGATGCCCCCAGAAGCCCCAACCGAATCACTGACAACAAATTCTAGATAATTATGAGGCCATAGAGAATGAACAACAAAACTGTTAGGTCGCCATGATTGTTGCAACGCAAGTATAGTAATGATATAAATGAGAGAACGAGATATACGAGTGGTTGATTACTTCACAAATAAGAATGACAAAGGTTTACTAGCATAAATGAAATAACCAACACTCTCAAATGAGATTTACATGTGTTAATATAGGAGAGGATGCTAGGGCAACACATCTAGATCCTTCCTTACATTCGTTTAGGCTTTGCATAGGCTCATGGGCTTACTCCATAAGCCTGAAAATATAAACTAACATATAAGCCTAATAACTAAGCAACCTATTACATAATATAAATGACTGACACTTGATAATAGTTACACATATTTCCAACAATCTCCCCCTAAGGGTTGATCATCAAAGGTTGCTTGACGTCTTCCCAACAATCTCCCCCTAAGAGAGTAGATGTGCATTTGCTTTCTTTGACTTCTTTGGATTGACGTCTCTTGTATCTTTTTTCTTTGTTGTTGTTGTGACCATATGTTGTTGTCTGCCTTTCATCAACGTCTTAGTTTCTGGTATTCTGGTGTCTTTACGTCTTTCTCCAACATTCTCATACTTCTTTTGACTTTGAATCTCCATACTTGTATAGTTCTCAATTATTTAGCTTTGATCTATACTCTTTAAACTTTGTAGATTCTTTGACTTTGACGTGGAATCATTATGAACTTTGTCTTGCTTTGATCTTTGCTGAGAACTTTCTTATGTTATGATGTTGGTATGAGCATGTGGTGATGGAATACAGTTGATGATAGTGGTGGTAGTGATGGTCTCTCCTGGAACTCTGGGTCTATAGTGCATGTAAACAGTTAGCAATAAAGTTCTCGACGTAAGAATTCAGATATTTCGTACAGGTACATCCTAGATCGCTGGCGCGTTCTTTGATGAATCTCAGACCGGATGGTCATTGGAATGTCCCCGTACTTAATATCTTTACTCTGTCATTGTGAGCCGTTGGAGTACACTAAGGTACCACTCCACGACTATAGACCATTTAAAACCACCGCGAACACTAAGCGTAACCCACAAGGGATTATCGAAGTGACCTGCTGTCAGGGCTGTTTGATGTTGACCCTGGCAGGAGTTTCCATTCAATCACTGAGGATCACATATGTAAATCCTCTCATAAATGTTCTGGCAGATTGCTAGGATCTGCGTAGGACTCTAAAATATACCACTTGTGTTCTTATTGTTTGAACAACAAGTGTAGAAATGCTTAGTGTTCCTAATAGATATTTTGATGAATCTCATGGCTTTAAACTCAATTTGTACATTTTGATTTTTGGTAGTCTGAGACTGGACCGGTGTCTCTTGATTTAATATCAACACATCTCGTAGTGAGAGGTCGATAGATTATGCAGGGTTCCTCGTGAGAATGAAACAGGCCCTTATAAAAGAACTTGAGTGGCTAGAAGGTTAAGTGTGGTGCGTCACTGGGTCCATGACGTCTTTGTCTTTAATACCCGTGTCATCTTAGTGACAACTAGTAACATATGAATTTAACCCGATTTCTGCCCTAAGTTGAACATATGGAGGGCAATTTCTTATCACCCTTTTCTTTAACTTTTATTTTTAATTCTTCAACTCATTTTTTCTCCTTTTCTCATATTCTCCTTTTTTCAATCATACCTAAGGACTTCTAATACTAACTATGGGTATTATCCTTGGGTAGATCCCTCCGGCTATGACAGATCATAGGACGTATTTCCTATCCTTAGTCACCTTATAACTCCATGACTATTCCTATGTTGCCATAAAACCTTTTTCTTGAAAATCTCTCAAAGTGTTTATGATTATCAAACATATTTTGTTAACACTTTGACAGTTTTTTATTTTCAGAAATACCTCCTCCACATGTGCATGTATTGTTTTAGCTTAAATCTGCACATTAGGGGTTGAGTTCGCATTTTTGAATATATCAACCTTCAATGAACAAGACCGATTCGAGACATGTTTACATCAGTAGTGAACTAGCTTGAAATTATTACCTGGCCTGATCAAGTCCAAAGAAAGTTTCTTGAAATAGTACACTCTACTTAGACAAGTCCTATTCGAGACACGCTTACATCACTGGTTAAACCAACTTGAAATTATTACCCATCCAGGACAAGTCCTTTCGATTACTGACATTTGAAGTTCGTTAATTCATAGGTTAAATCTGAGTCGAGCTTATCTGAGATTTCACATACTAACTCAGACATATTTTTAATCACATTAAGTTTTTCTCCTCCTAAAAAATAGCATATCGATGTTGTTTTTGACGAAACGTTTATTAAAATATGTCCATTTGAGGTTTGTGGGAAGAATTCAATAAGAACTTTTCATTTTGATCAAAGATGTTTTAAAATACTCCCCTTCAACAAGTAAAATAACTTTTTGAGGTTTTAATTACGAGAGGGAATACTTGTTATTTTGAGCAGAATTTATGAAAAACTTTGAAAATTTGATTAATTCTACTCAAAAGTAAGAAGCTTTCACTCCTTATATTAGGATTAAGGCACTAGTGAACTTCATGGTCCTTTTACATGGTACGGGTTGTACACTGTTATGTGTGCACAAACCATAGTATGTCTAACAAATCATATATCAAGAATATTTAACAAATCACTGACTAATCGATCATTTTGGACGTTGAAATGTCATGATCGGGAAACTCGATCTTCCTCCAATGTAGCTCTCCAACCGTCTGATCTGATCCCGACACTTCAACCTATTTTCAATTCTTGCAATGAATCTACGAACATCCCTTGATTCCGTCGCATTCCATCTTTTTCCCTTGTACAAGTTTTGATCTTTTAAGCGAATAGCCAACCCATCAAGAACAGACTTTAAGGTATCATCACAGTTCTTATGAATTTCTTGAAATTCCATGAAGCAGTTGTAAGTATAGGAACTTCTGTAGAAAAAATGTAATACAGATTTTTTCATTAAAGTGTATTGTGACTCCTTATTGATGTTGTGTAAATTAAGGAGTGGTTTGGTCAGATTAAACTTCTTTTGATAACTTTTGACATCCAATTGGAGATCTTCAACTCTTTCCCAAATTATTAGACTCCTTATGAAGATTAGAAGAGAAGTGATGAACGCAAGCTGTAAGGCAGTTAAAAATTAACGCATTTTCCCTTGATCTTTGAGAAGATACATGTCTTTAATGTCGTTGAGGTTCAACCTAGGAAAGTCAGCTTCATAGAATTCATACTCCTTTTCATCTTTACTTTTGACGACAATCTTCTTAAGGTAGGAGTAGTCCCATTTTGTTGCAGTTGCAATGGACATGATGGAAATAATTCGTTGGTGATGCATGACTTCCCCCTGTGTTTGATCTAATCTACTGCTTCAATAGAAAAGCTTTCACCTTTCTGGCCAATAGTAAATCTCGTACAAGGCATCTCTGTCGTATGTCACAAGTTCGTCAACAAACAAACGTGTGGCATCTTCTTCAATGGCTATGTTTTTGTACCTTGATGCTGGGATATTATAAGTTAGGGAGTTTTCATATTTCTTTTCGGTTTGATTTCCATGTTGTAAGAACTCCACATCGGTGTTGAAGAAGAAGAGATAAGAAATTTGGGATTACTTAGTTTTCCCACCATTGGTAGAGGCTTGGTCCAATATGTGTAATACGGTCCAGTCTTTTTGGAAGTGTGATCTACATTGAACTCAGGATTGATCCAATCGATATCATTTGACATTGCACGAGCAATTTTTTCAAGATGATATTCAAGCTCGATTGCACTCTTGGATTCTTTGAGTAGGTTGAATGCAATATTCTTGATTCGTCTGAGTTCCTTTTTGCTGAGCTTCTTGACTCGAAAGTCTCTCTTGATCTTCTGAACGTATTCCACGGTTCGACCATCCACTGGTTCTTGATCATCTGCAAGTGGAGGTTGAGCTTTAACCAGTTCATTGTACCATTCATATTCAGCTGTGTTGTCGTTGTCTAGCCATGTGACAACTTCTGGTTGTTTGAATTTTTGTTCCTTCCTACTCTTGGATGATGGTGATGGTCCAGGTTTGGTGCGCGATTGAGTGTCAGTCTGTTCCAATTCGTCATCACCAGTGTATACAAAATGAACATCTTCCTTTGGTGCTGACTCAGAATCCTTTGGTTGGGTAGTTGTTGGGGTTGTGGTGGTGGAGGGTTTGACCGGTTATTGTTTTTGTGATGAGGAGCCACCATCCGTTTTCTATTTAATCGCATTGGGTTTAGGATCATGGTCGTCATCTTTTCTTGGTCTCTTCTCTATACTAACATCTGCCTTGCATGAAGTCTGAAGTTGTTTTGCAACAAGACAGTCATAGATTGCTTCATATTCTTTTGACATGTGTCCAACTCTCCCAGACATCTACGCCAACAATTGAGTTTCAAGTTCTTCTTCTATGAGTTCTGGAAGTTTTGTCGGCAGTGTGTGCAGAGGAGGTGTTTTATAGATTACGTCTTTAATCATTTGTTGAATTATTGGTTTCAATTGTCTCTTCAACAGTTCCTTAGTGACACCTTGTATGTTCTTCTGCAAGAAAGCTTCAATGTAGTTTATGATAAAGTTTTTCCATATCACCTTGAACATATCTGGTCAGGAACTTATCAATTTCTTACTTTGATTGTTGAATGCCATCCATTTGGTTTGTTAAGTCAATGACAAGGATCGTAAGTGTGTTAACTTGATCCTGAATTTTGTTATCCTTTTTCACTCGAGCTTTCTTCACCGTATTCTGAATTTTGATTTTGGCATGTGACATCCAAGTGTCAGCAGTTTTCTTGATTGATTTTTTAGTTGATTTGGTTGTTGATTGTGTTGGTGGAGGTGATGAATGAGTTGATGATTCAAGGATTGTAGATGTTTATTTGTTAATGTTTGAATCTGAATCTTTAGGTGGAGCTTGATAAGAAGTATCGGGGTGGTGTTCGGGATTTTCTAGGATGTAATTTTTGGTTTCCTTGAGTAGTCTTTCCTCTTAACCCTTCTTAGCATCCTCAATCTCTTTCAGTCTCCTTTCCTCTTCTTCTTTAGCTTTCTCCTTCATTGCGACTTCTTCTGCAGCCCTTTTCACATCCTCATAAGTGACAATTAGGTTTTCCTCCGTATCATCATTTTGATCTTCAGCGTCATACATCTTCTCATCATCTTGTTGCTCTTGCTCGTCATTGGAAACCAATGTAGACTCACCTTTTTCTTAACTAGGTTGATTAACCAGATCAAAAACAGGTGCAGTGACGGTATGAGTGTCCTGAAGAGGTTGAGCATTGCTGCTGGAGCCCCCTACCTCACCGGGTTGATTAACCGGAAGAGGAGAAGGTGGTTGTGTTATCCTACTCTATTGAAGACCAAGCTTTAGATTTCTGTCATTTATTTCCTCAATGGTTAATCCAAAGTCTTTATCTTGCTCTTCCTCAGTGAGAGGCTGTTTTATCTTCCTCTTATCAGCAAGGTTAGCTTCTTCATCATCTTTCTCATTGTATTCATCGATGTCTCTGTCAATGTCATCATACGATAACTTCCTTTGTACCTCCTCTTCTTCCAACTTTTTTTGCATCTCGCCCATGTTTAAACTTTCACTTGCATGGGCTTCTTTGTAGACCACGGGCTCATCAGACTTAGTCTCTGATTCATCAGCTTGTTGAGGTGATCGTTAAGGAGAAGGTTCAGGTTTGACGATTTTGGCAGGTACCCTCCTCTTTGTGTACTTTGGAGCAGAGGGCTTTATGGCCTTTGTGGTACTGCCATTGCTCCCAGCTTTTCCTCCCTTCTTACCTCTTGTTTTGACAGATGAGGTTTGAGTGTAATCGTTTCTGAATCCGACGCACTGGTCTTTAAGAGCCACTTCATAATACTTGTAGGACTTTGATTCTTTGACTTTTTAGGTGAGAAGACAATCAAGAAGCAGTGCACCTTGCTTTCGAGTGCTAGTTCCTTGTATCATAACCATTTTCAATTTAGGCTCATTCTTGATCGTGAGTTTATCTTCGTCATCGAGACGTCGAGGAATATCATTTAACTTCTCAAGAAGGTTGTTAATGATTAACTTGATGTATCTGACAAAAGGAATCTTGTTTCCTCCCTTCTGGATGTGGTGCATCAAATCTTCCCATATGAGGCTTGCATAGTAAATTAATTTGACATTGACCATGCCCCATAATATTTGCAGGTGAGGTAACTTGGGATGTTCGTGCCCACTGTCTCTTCTAGATACGAACTTGACTATGATGATGTATAATGTCCTCCAAGGTTGTGGCATATACTTGACATCAACTCTAGAGTATGTAGTAATAATTCTAGCTGATTCATCATACCCAATATCTATCAAAAAATCAATAACTTCCTTCTCTATTGGAGTTGGATGGTAGTCATCGGAAGAGTTTACAATTAGTAGTAAAAGTATGGAACGAAGAGAATCGATGTCAACAGTGTCTTGACGGTTATGTAAGGTGCATGTGAATGACTTATCCCCCACCACATTTCGTAGAATTGTGTTCCAAATGTAGAAATCTGGGACGGAGGCAGACTTTGTTAGCATAAATTTTTTATAAGGGTGATGTAACAAAATGTCCACAACAATTTGGCAGGATGACTCTGAGCATGAGAAATGGTTGAAATCAACGTGAAGATTGTTTTTGCCGATGACTTTTTTATAACCTTCTAGAAAAGTGTTTTCCATAGTGAGCTTTTGTGGGACATCAACATTTACTTGTGGTGCAACCATTGTTGTGATCTGAAATACATAAGTCATAGAAACAAACATCGAAAATCACAGTGTGTTAGCATTACTCTGATTCATTTCCTAAGTCCTAAACAGTGGAACGCCAATTTCTCATTTTAAATCACATTTTTCATTAACTTTTAGTTGTGATGTTAAGCTTGATGAATATTTTAACTTTGTGATATTAATGACACACTTATCACTTAAACATTACAATTTGACAGTTTTTGTACTAATTCGTAAAAGTGACAAATTCTAAACTGTGACCTATATGTAAGACTGTGTCTTATTCGTAATCTTTCAGAAAAATTCATAAACTTTTAGACTAATTCATAAGAATCTTCCTAATGCGTAAGATTAAGACAAATTCGTAAAAATCTGTCTTATTCGTAAGAATACGTCTTATGCGTAAGAATAAGGCAAATTCGTAGCAATCTAGTCTTATTCGTAAACATATGACTTATTCGTAAGAATACGTCTTATGCGTAAGAATAAGGCTTATTCATAATAATTTGGCTTATTCGTAAATATTTTTCAAGTTTACGAATTTCTTTCATATAAATTCGTAGTCCACTATAGATTCCTTATTCGTAAATCCTTTGATATCTTTTATAAACTTCTTTATCCTGTTAAATCAACATCAAATTACTTATCAAAGTCTCATTTAAACACATTACAGATACAACAGATGACAATTATCCAAGTTTCAAGTCCTAAAGTTCTTATTCGTAAACCCTTTTTAACAAATTTTATGAACAAGGGATTCTCATGTTAAATCTTTGATCTGATTGTTCCTAAGAGTTCATGTTGAGTATCATAGTTCGTAAGAACAAGTTATAACAACTTTTAGCCACAATAATTGAATATGGTGACTGAACGTGCACCCTTAAACCTAAAACTTTGATTTTTAATCTTGAAATGTTTCTGGTTTAATTAACATGATTTTATGTAATCCACAACAACTCTAGACACTTTCCCATTAACAAACTTAGATTAAAACATCTTAGAACAAGAATCCCCAAATTGGTTCGTATGAACCCAAATTTCAAAAGTCACTCAGACATGTTTCTGGGTTTGATTAAAGACTTGTAATGTGTTATGGACATGATTAGGAGTAAATCCCACCACAAACATTGCACTAAAACACACTCAATCAAATTTACCCAATTCGACATAAACCCTAGATCATAAATCGTTTGGTTTGATAAATTTAACCATTGGATCATGATATAATTCAAACCCATTTCTTAGAATCTTGTTAAAAACATATTCACACTTACAAATTTTCAGATTTGAAGAACGGATTTGAAGGTTGAATTTGGTTCGTTGATTTGGGTGGTTGGAGTATTAAATGTGTTTTGCATGTATGATAAATGCATATTCAAAGTTGGTTTTGACTATCAAATTGTACTTTGAACGTTTGACACAAATAGTCCCTTAACGAAAGAATTTTGCAAGTTCAGTCCTTTTACTAACAAACAAAGGTTAACTTAATATCTTTTGGCAATAACCATTTTAAATACTCCCCCTCGACTTTTGATGTAATGACTTTTATGCTTTTTGAAAAATATTTAAGTCCAAAGAGGGTATTTAACGAAGAACAATTTACCAACACAATTTAAAACAAACGAAGAACAATTTACCAACACAATTTAAAACAACATCATATTTTTGAATTATGCAAGTACACATTTTAAATAAAAATTTAAAATTTCATACTCCCCCTCAACACTTGTTCGGGAAAAATTGTTAGTGTGTTTGAAAGAACAAGGTGTTGATGGAAATTTGTACTTGCATTTTTTTTTGATAAAAGGTAACTAAAGAAGATTGAAAAATCTTTTTTTGATAAAAGGTAACCAATAAATTGTAGACCTCCAGAAGTACTTTTGCGTGTATCTAAGCAATCTGCGTGATCGACATCTGAAAAGGATATTAGGTGAAAACCAGAATCCTTCAGATACCGATTTCCCAAATTAATGGTTCCCTGATAACGCACAAATTGTGCATGTTTTTAGTAGCGTTATCCGTGCTTTTATGTATGTTATTTGGCTATAATCATATGATTTTGTTACTTAATCGCATAAAAGTGCGCACGCTAGTTCATTTGTAGCCAAGTGCAGGAAAGTGGAGAAAAAGGCGGAAAAAGAAGTAAAGTACGAAGATTTATGCATGTACGAAGAATTCCCGACAAAAGAAAGTCTCTTGGAGTATATTCGAGAAGATAAAGTCATCAAGATGGTGGTCCAAAGACTCAAGAATAAAGTTCAAGAGGGAGAACGAGAAAGAAATGAAGGAAAGAAGCTCAAACGAAGAAAATCTGGAAGCCTCGTTGTTCCCGACGCACCTTCACCATTTTGGCCATAACTTTTGCATACGAACTCGGATTTAGGTGATTCAAGTGGCCACGGAACCGGAAGAGAAAGATATACAATTTTGGCTGATGACCTTTTCAGTCAAAAGGCTCCAGCCGATCGGTAGTGCCCCGCAACCGATTCGGCTGGAGGGCAGTTGAGAAGACCAGCCGATCGGCTGGTGACCAAACCGATCGGCTGGGAGGCCTAGTTCTGTCAATTCTTCATCAATAAGAGTCCTAACATGCTCCAATCTTATTCCAAACGACTCCAGTCCCTTCCCACTCAGTTTCTAGTCCCTTCCAAGCTCCTTGGAGGCCAAGAAAAGCATTGAATACCCTAGGACTTGGTTCAAGTATAAATAGACCCATTTGGCACCTCATTTCATCATCCCTACCACCACCACTCCATCCAAAGGTGTGAAATTCGAGCCTCCACCCTTAAGGACGAATTTCCACCAATCACACCATCCTCTCACTCCATCTCAAGGTGTGAAATTCGAGCCTCCACCCTTAAGGACGAATTTCCACCAACTTACCTTCCCCAAAGGTGTGTAATTCGAGCCTTCACCCTTAAGGACGAATTTCCACCAACTTATCTTCCCCAAAAGATCATAAACCTTGTTAGGAATTAGAAATTCCATATTAAAGTGTCGGTCACCCCAATTATGGTCTAGCATATTTTAGCTCGTAGACTTGTAGTTATTTACGTTATGTTGTAGTTAATTAGTTAGTTTGTAGCGTAGTTTAGTTTAGTGTAACACCGTGGAGGAAGGATGGGTCTTTACCCACTGTATACCTGATCCACAGGCCGTCAGGAGGTTGTGTAGTCTTGTAACTATAAATACCCCTTCCATCCTTGGAAGGGGTGGTGCTTTCAATCTAACCTTTCATAATTTACAAAGCAAGTCTCTAGCAAGAAACACCCATCTCTCTACTTTCTCTCTCTAAATGGCTAACATGTATTTCCATCATCCAAGACCACCCGAATCATCAACACAATAATATTATGATCCTACAATTCGTATCAGAGACAGGTTATTGTGTCGTGTTGATTTGTTGTGGTTTTTTGTATCTTGTTAAATCTGTTTTGGTATTTTTTGGGTTTCGAGTTTTGTGGTTAACAGTTTTTCACAAGTATTTGTATTCATCTTTATTGGTCAAAAAGTCATATGTTTCACACTGTTCAATCTGTCTTGTGTTAGTTTGTTGTCCAAGTCAGTTTTGACTATCATTCTTGTGCTTTTTGTTATACCAAATACTGTGAATGTCAAATGGTCATTTTAGTGGTCAAAACGGGTCAAAAATGAAGCTTTTCTGCATAAGTTTTTCTTGGTTTATAAACTGGTCATATACATGGGTCTATAGAAGCAGTTTTTTTCACTTTTTCTGGGTAACTTTGAGTATTCATGCTAGCGAGTTGAGTGAACAAGATGTCCAGATTCAATGTATCTTACTAGCGACTTGTCTATGTTGTACTGTAGCGACTTGGAGGTTCGTTGACTTTTTTTTTGAATATCAATAGCGAGTTGAGTAATAAAACTGCCTAGTGACTTGTATTTACAAGTCGTAGCGAGTTGTGCTTTGAAAGGGGTAGCGACTTAGGCTAGCGACTTGACACAAAACTCTGTTAGTGACTTGACTCTAAAATCTGCTAGCGACTTGACATGTAATGAATGGATGAAGAAGAAGAGTGACCTGTTTGACCAATCTTTAACCAAATACCAACATGACTCACGACCTCAGTTTGCCTTAACATCATTGGTCCATGTTCTACAAGAATACGAGATGAATTGAAGTGGTTCAAAAAGTTCCGAATACCAAATCCATCTCAAACAATCATACAACAACAATCTATCCTAACTTCAATCCCATCTCAAACATAAACCTAGACCATGACTTGACTCTAAACAAGATCTCAACTATCTTTCTTTCGTGGCATTCAAATGTAACATCAAAACCATAAAAGTTTTAATTCATGTTAGGTCACCATATATGTAACACAAGCATCAATAGAAGAAATGAGGTGAAGAAGGATCGGTTGAACAACACACACAAACACTATGCGTATAAATATAGAGAAAGGTTATGCGTATGCAATAGTGAAAGAGAATGAATTGAACAACCAACCCTCAAGTGAGGGTTATTACATAGTATTTATAGGAGAGGGAGCTAGGGCAACACTCCTAGTCCCTTCCTTTCCTTATTGGACTTGGGCCTAGGCTTATGGGCCTTCTACATAAGCCTAAGCTAATAACAAACATAAAGGCCATAATTAAGCTAACTATTACATATGAATCACTAACACTTGAATTAGGTTTAGGAGTGATTCCAACAGTCTCCCCCTAAGTGTTAGTGATGAATGAATGCAGACGGTGAAGGTGCTGGTGTAATAGTAGCTTTGGCGTCTTTGACATTCTTCTTTCTTGTAAGAAGAAATGCCTTGATTTGAACAATCTCCCCAGTGTAGAGAAATTGTTTTTTTTAAACAGTTCTGCTTTGACGTCATCATTTTCTTTGTTCTTTTGTTCTTTGTTCTTTGAAAGTGATAGTATGTTGTTGTTGTCTGCATCAGGTCAGCTTCGTTGCTCCAGTGTCTCCACGTCTTTCTTCAACATGCTCACACACTCTTTGACGTTGGATTTCAGTACTGAGGAAGTTCTCTTAGTCTTTAAACTTTGTAGATTCTTTTACTTTGTGAAGAATCATTCGACTTTGTGTGGCCTTTTGAGTGAACTTCCATTAGTGATGTTGTTGGTATGAGCATGTGAAGAATCTGCATGATCAGTCCGCTCCAGAGCTTCCATAAGAAGTAAACATAAGAAAGGTTAGTAATAAGCGGATTCCGGCACTTACAAGTTTGAACTTCGAGAGTGTTAACAGCATAGTGTGAAAACACAACTCTAATTCTCACAAAGGCCGTTCCTGAACTGGAGTCCCACAAGTGAGATAACGCGATGTACCAAAGTACACCTACAGTTCAGATGAGTCGCTGAGGTACACCGAAGCATCACCTCACGACTGTAGACCGTTTGAGACACACTAAGCGTAATCAGCGGGGAGTTACCGAAGTGACTGCTTGCCGTGGTCGTTTGATGTTAACCCTGGCAGGAGTTTCCATTCAATCACCGAGGATCACAATTGTGAACCTCTCATAAATGTTCTCGACAGATTGCTAAGATCTGTGAAGGACTCGATAACGTACCACGGATGTTCTTATTGTTGAACAACGAGTGATGAAATGTCAAGTGTACCTAAGAGATCTTTTGATGAATCTCGTGGCTCTAGACTCAATAGTGCATTTTGGTTTTCTGGCGAAGACTAGGGAGAGGGTCTCCTTCTTCAATACCAGCAGTCTCTAAGAGAAAGCCGATAGTTTACGTAGGGTTCCCTGTGAGAATGAAACAAGCTTCTATTGAGAGAAACTTGAGTGGCTAAGAAGGTTTAGTGCATGCGTCACTGGGTCCATGACGACTTTTAATCTTCAATACCGGTGTCATCTAGTGACAACCTGTAGCATATGAATTGAACCCGGTGTCTGCCCTAAGTTGAATAATCTGGAGGGCTATTTCTTTTCACCCTTTTCTTTGCATTTCTTTTTAATTCTTCAACTCCTTCTTTCTCCAATTCTCATTTTCTCCTTTTTATAATCATACCTAAGGACTTCTAATTCTAACTATTGGTAGTGTCCTTGGGTAGATCCCTCCGGCTCTGGCGGATAATAGGACGGTTATTCCTAACCTTAATTACCTTATAACTCCATTGCCATAAAACCATTTTCATGAAAATCTCTCGAAGTGTTTGTGAATGAAAAACATGTTTGAACACTTCAAGAGTTTTAGATTTTCAGAAATACTCCCCTCCACATGTGCTTAAGAGTTTTGACTGAAATCTGCACAGTGAGGAAAGAGCGCGCACTTTTGAATTGATCAACTCAAGATAGACAATTCCTTGCGAGACACGATTACGTTGCATAGTTAAAAAGATACATTGTCAGCTTTTAGGTGACAACTAGCTCTAATAACTACCTTGAAGATGTGGACAACCCCAGAGGTTGTCAAACCAGTCAAAGTTCATGTCTATCAAGAGCTTCTCGAATGGGTACAATTTACTTGGATATGTCTTGGAAGACGAATCTTTTCAATGTATGACTGTTCAGTTCCCGTCAATTCATGGGTTGAAGTCTTTTCACACAAGGATTCAATAGCAAAACACAACATATTTCTTATCATATAATTTTTCTCCCCCTAAAAAATGGCATATAAATGTTATTTTTGAAGAAATCTTGAGAATAAATATGTCTATTTTGAGTGTTGTGGGAAGATTACACAAAGAACAATTTGTGAACAAAGTTTTTAAGTCAAATACTCCCCCTCAACAATTGATATAAACGGTTGAGGTTTTGAAAATCATAAGGGGAAGTACTTGTTCTTTTGCGTAAAACCTTTGAAAAATGAAAGGTTTGATAAGTTTTACTCAAAAGTAAGAAGCTTTCGCTCCTTTTATAGGATTGTGGCACTGAAGCGTACCACAGGGTCCTTTATTTACAAGTACGGGTTTGATGAGTGTCTAAATACTCATCATTTTTGTACAAAATAAACTGCAAAATCATCTGAAAACACTCAGAAACACATCAAAATGATCAAAATATCACAAATCAGTGTTTTATGTGTTTTAAATGCAAAAATATCAAAATCAGATGAAAAACATATCAAATTTGCAAAAATTGCAGTTTCAGTCCCCCAAGTTTCTAAAATTGTCAAAAATAGTCCCTGAGTCAAAATTTCAAAAGAAAAGTCACCAAAGGTCCTTTTAATATCATAAGTTGTCAAATTTAGTCCTTTGGTGAAAAATGTGAAAAGTTTGAGAAAATTACAAAAATGGTCCTTCAAGTTTGCAAATTGGCAGAAATGGCCCCTGGAAAAATTGAAAATGGCAACTTTGGTCCTTGTAATGTCAACACTTGTCAATTTCAGTCCATAAAACACCTTTGCAAAATTACAGGTTTGGTCCCTTGGTTTTGTTGGAATTGCATAAATGGTCCTTGTGTTTTAAGCTTACCAAATGGACCCTTTATTACCTTTGGCCCAAACAAAATACCCAATCCAACCCCTGGCCCATCCCTTTACCCGGTTTTAAACCCGAATCCAACCCACACCCTATTATTAATATACCGGTCAAATGGGTTTGACCCACCCATTTTCCCTCTCTCCCTCACGTGCTACCATTTCCATCATCACAATCCTGCATATCACCTGCTCACACTCAACCATCATCACCCCTATTCCCCCCCTCCAAACACAAAGAGCCAAGGAGGCATTTAATGCACTCTTGTACCTAACACTCAAGCCTTAGCTGTTAAAACCAAAAATGGCGCCAAATCCATTTAAACGGCCAAGATGTTCCCAAGCAATCCAATGGCCACTTTTTGTGCTGGGAACTATTCATTGAGGTGAGAGAAGGAGATGTAAGCTTATAAAGACCAAGAGGAAGCATGAGGGAAAAGGGAGTCTTTATTTTTATTTACCATAGATGTCGTTTTTAGCTTAACTTATTTTAAACTAGTTTTCATTTGTACTTGCAAGCTTATTTGTATTCAACAAAGATATTTAAGTGTTTTACAACTTATTTCAAGTACCAATTTTAGTTAATGTTCAATATTCACTCTTAATGTCCACTGTTGAGATTTGTGTTTTCAAACTCATTTGCTTAAGCTTTGAATAGCTTAGTTTCAACATAAAACAAGCTTATATAAGCTTAAAATAGCTTATTGTAAGCTTGGAATCAAGTTTCATTCACTTTTAAACTTTGGTCAACAAAAGTCAACACGGGTGAAAATTGAAGCAGAAGGGAAATGGGTTGATGCAGACATGAGAATGGGTTGCTTTGGATTGATTTGGGTTGGTTTTTATTAGGTAGTGTTCCTTGTTTCACATGTTGCTAGCCACTGTGGCTTTGGACTCTTGTAAGTAGTTTTCACAAGTTCTATGCATAATATGTAATTGTAGTGTAAATCTGTTAAAACCTGTTTTAGTAGAAGTATTTAGGTTGTCTCAAGTTAATTTGATCATATTTATAAGTTGGTTCTGTGTTTGGACTTGTCTCAGTTGTAAAACAGTAAGATAAGGGGTGTTTGGATTGCTGATCCATTTGCTCTTTTTAGGCTTATGCAGTGTTGGTTTTTATTGCTTCATGCTTGTTTAGTTCTCTTGAACTCATTTGGATCTTAGATTGGGTCTGCAACATCACAAAGTCAAAATACCTTAAAATCTGCTATCTGTCTTACTGTTGAGATTTTAGGAGTAGCAGTTCATCATTTTGTGTTTAAAATCCATCAACATTGCTTGCAACAAGTTCAATTCAATACATAACATCAATCTCAGTCATAAAATTGGATCTAAATTTCAATTTAGTCAAAGTTCATCAATATCTTGAAAAGTCAAAAAGTGCAAAAACCTGTGTTGGGCTCAGATAGAAGGAATTTTCATGGCTTCAGTTTTTAGCCATTTTCAGTGAAATTTGGTACTTTAAAAACTTCATCTGGTCTGGTTACTTATTACCATTTTAGTTGAATTTTACAAATTTTTTACAGGCTTCAAACAGGCCTCTCTTTTAGTCCAATATGCCCTGCACCACACAAGCTCAGTTAATACTGAGATTTTCACAGAAATTGCAGCTTGTGCACAGGGCTTATTAGAGTTTATCATTGCCTGATTTTTGGTACATTTGCTCTCAAACAGGTCTACTTTAGGTTGCAATTGGTAGTTTTAATTTTGAGCTTATTCTTAAGCTTGTGCATGTGTTCAAAGTTGGGACCCAATCTGTTTTAGTTTATAAAATCAAATAAGCCAAATCTGTACTAGCTTGCTAATCTGTAGTTATAAACTGTTGTTTTAAGTTGTATTAGAGTTATTTTAGCATAATAAGGCTTTGTTAAACAGTTGGTGTCTTTTGGTGAGCTTTTAGCTTATCAAAGTGCTTATTCATAAGCACTTTCCATAGCAGTTCTTAATTTCTCCACATAAGTGCTTGTTTTTCCATTTTTCTCATATTCCTCATATTAATTCAGACTTTTCCTGAAATTTTCAGATTTTTCTGAGTTGTTTAGCTATTTTTCTTAATTTAATTAGTTTTTAATCATTTTTAATTAGCTTTTAATACAAAAAATTAAGAAAAGATTCAAAAAAAATAATTTTTCATTTTTATTAAGTTAAGATAAATATAAAAAGCCAAAAAAGTATTTTTCCATATTTTTCTTAGTTAAATTTGTAATTTTAAATAATTTAATTAGTTTTAAATAGTTTAAAATTCATAAAAAATAGAAAAATAATCAGAAAAATACAAAAATAGTTTTGAAAATTCTAGTTTGATATTTTAGACTTTTCCATTTCATAATTTGATTTTTCTAGCTTTGTTTCCTCATTTTTTGTATTTTAGGTAATTATTAAATAGTTAAAAATAGTTTTTAATTAATAATAATTAGATAATTAGTGATAAAATAGTTTTCTTTTTCTATAAATTTTCTTTTATCATTAGGTTTGTAAAAATATCATTTTCATATTTTTAGGGTTAATATTGTGTAAGTTTCACGTTTTATTTGTACGTCGCGTAGATTTTAATTCAGTTTTATAAAAACATAAAAACAAAAACATCATTGTAAAAATAGTGATAGCGTTTATTTAATAGATTTTATCTTTTTAACTTTCTTTAATTTGCATTTAAGCCGTTTTAATTTGTTAGCTTTTTCCGTAGTTATAATCATAACCAAATCCTTTTTCCGTTCAAACTCCTCGATCACTATACGTTTGATAATTCATCGCACAGCTCGCTGGGACATAACGACCCGGGGAGACCCTATACTCCTCAGATCTTCATTGATTTCGTGCTTAAGCAGTTTTAAGCTGGTTACGGTCCGTCATTCACAAGTGGCGGGCTTGTGTGATTTAGCTTGACTGTTTTGCGCGGATCAAATTTTGGCGCCGCTGCCGGGGAGCTGTGCTGATCTATCTTCCGTCTAGCAGATTAGTTGTTTGAATACTCACTCATTTGTTCATATCATCCATCTATCTATATATATATCCATATTTTCTTCTAAAAAATCCAAAAACCCAAAAACATCCAAAAACGTATAAAACACAAAAATATTTTTCTTTTGTTTCTATATATGTATCAAATAATAAAAATACAAAAAGATTCGTCGTTTTCTTTAATAATAACAACTTAAAAGATTACCACCGAAAACCAAGGCAGTGCACTACCTAACTGGGGGTGCGACCATAATAAGTTCCCGAACTAAAGATTTAAAACTTGCCTTTGTGTCCTTGTGATTGGTGTACCTTTTTCAAAGAAGCCATTCACATTGTGATTATTGGTTAAGTTCACTGTTGTTTTGCCTCGATTTTGTGTTAATTGATTTTGTTGTGATATCGACGTTTCAGAACCAGAAAACCCATAAAGATTCTTCTCACCCATTTTTATAAAACGTCTTCATAATTCTCATTCTCATCTGAAATATCTTCATAATTCCATTTCTCTCCTTAACTCTGAGAGTCCTTAGAGTTATCTCTAGTGCATGCGCACTCGTTCTTCTAGATCATTGAGTCCTTTGCGTGATCTAGCAGAAATTCCTAGAAGACGTTCTCGTAGGCGTGCTGCCCAAATAGTCGAACCCGAGATTCGTACTATTTCAAGCAACAACATGGCAGACGAACGTACTATGGCGGAAATGCTCCAAGCACCCACCGAGGGTTATGGAGATGCCATCGTTTTACCGGTTATCAACTCTGATCACTTCGAATTGAAGACACATTTGATCACACTTGTGTCTACGAATCAATTCCGCGGGTCTGATCGAGAAGACCCGTATGCACACATCCGTTGGTTTAACAAGTTGACTTCAACTATCAATTTCAAGGATGTACCACAAAAAGTCATCAAGTTGATGCTTTTTCCATTCTCACTTGAGGGGACAGCCCGGATTTGGCTGGAAAAAGAACCCCCTCGATCCATCGAAACTTGGGAGGATCTTGTTCAAAAGTTTGTCAATTACTTCTTTCCTCCATCAAAGACGACTAATCTAAAAAATGAAATTTCTGGATTTCGTCAAAATTTCGATGAAAATTTTGGAGAGGCATGGGAGAGATTCAAAGATCTCCTCAGGAAATGCCCCCATCATGAATTCACGGAGCTTCAACAAGTCAATATCTTTTATAATGGGTTGAACTGTAACGATCAAGATTCTTTGAACGCATCCGCGGGTGGCAATATCTTGAATCGTAAACCTAAAGATGTGCTTGAAATTTGCGAGAGTAAATCAAAAGTTCCTATTTCTCGAAACAAAGTCAATGTTCCGAACACTCCTGCTTCTTCATCCAGTAACTCGTCTGAGTTAGCAGCTCCGTTAGCCGCTCTAACGGACATGATCCATTGTATGATAAAAGAGGTAAAGGAAATCAAAAGCGAAATTCATAAGCCGGAACCAATCAAAGCCATAAACAAGGTGTGTGAAATTTGTAGTGGTCCACACGCATATTATGATTGTCAAGCAACCGATGCTTCTTTTTACCAAGCTCCCGTAGCTTCGGTAAACCACAATCAATACCGACCACAAGCTGATCCTCACTACCGTGCACCTAGCGGTATGACACCACCGGTTTCCCTGCAAAACCATGGCAATCAACACCATGGCAATCAAAACCATGGCAATCAAAATCGCTTTGTTCCGAATCAAGGACACAACTTCAATAACTCTCAAAATTTCAATCAAAACCGGAACAATTTCAACCAACCATATCAAGCTCCTAATCATCAAAGTTATCAACAACCTCCTCAAGCTCCCATACCAAATGACTTCATGAAAATGACTGAGTCAAACATGCGTTCAATGCAAACTCAGATCAATAACATGAGAGGTGAGCTAAAAAGGGAAATTGATACCACATTATCTCGGCAGACAAATGAGTTAAAGAATATGATGAGCAGTTTCATGAACATGAATATGAACAAAGCTTCGCCATCTTCTGGAGGACTCCCAAGCAATACTATTCCCAATCCTAATGCCGAGTTGAAAGCCGTCACCACTCGTAGTGGTAAGACGCACAATGGACCTTCGACTCCAATGCCCCCTCCTCCTGTGGCATTCAATCAAGTTACCAAGGAGACAACGGACAAGGTGCATTATTCAAGCCCACGAATTACCGCACACGTCCCACCTTCGGTAGTCCAAGCTTTAAGTCCGGAACCCGAAGTTCGAAGAAAAATCTTGAGCCAGAAAACACTTCCATCCCGGCTCAAAATTCTAGTCAGCTTCCTTACCCATCAAGAATGAATGATGAGAAGCTCAAAGACAAAACAAAGAGCAAATGGAAAAATTCTTCCAAATCTTCAATGAGCTTCACTTTGATATAAGCTTCGTTGATGCTCTCGTTCTAATGCCTAAATTTGCATCCACGCTTAAAGGCTTACTCACCAACAAAGATAAGCTATCGGAGATGGCTAAAACTCCTCTCAATGAACAATGCTCAGCAGCCATTCTTAATAAGCTTCCCGAAAAGCTTGAAGACCCTGGCCGGGTTTTAATCCCGTGTGATTTCTTGGGGATGTTTCAATGCTCCGCCTTGGCAGATCTTGGCGCTAGCATTAACCTCATGCCACTCTCAGTATGGAAGAAACTGTCTCTTCCTGAACTTTCATCCACTCGTATGACACTCGAGCTAGTGGACCGTACCGTAACTCGTCCACTTGGGATAGCCGAGGATGTCGTGATGAAAGTGGGAAAGTTTCACTTTCATGCTGACTTTGTTGTAGTAGACTTCGATGCAGATCCTAGAGTTCCCCTTATCTTAGGAAGAGCTTTCTTAAGAACGAGTCGTGCTCTGATTGATGTGTTTGCTGAAGAGTTGACCATACGGGTTGACAACGAAGAGCTCACATTGAATATCAACCAGAACTCCAAACCTCTATACAAACAGAGTGTTGCCACAATTGATCAAAAATCTGAAAGAATCAATGCAACACTCTCAAATTTCACGGTTAAGAGTGTTCACCAAAAACGTGCTGAGCTCAAAGCTTTGAAAATTACCCCTGGTTCAAACAAATGGTTTGAAAGTTGTACCAGGGAAGTCAAGAGTGTTCTTGATGATGATGATGATGATCTAGAATCGGAGACTTCATCGGAAGTGGTGGAAACTGCTAGCTCTAAGAGCACACCACTTGTCCCACCTCCGGCATCAGTTTGTCGCATCGAGATTGTTAAGTCTGTGGATGAAACCAAACTCTCTTCAGTTTCATCTGAGTTGGATGATGATGTTTGTGATCCAATGGGAGACATTTTTCCCATTGATGAATTGCTCAAAAATGATCCATCATCTTCTAGTCTTATTCCCGACTCTTCCATCCCTTCTCTCACTCTTGATGAGGAAGATGACAACTTTTGGAATGAAGTCGAGGCCTTTCTTAGTGATGAGTCAATTCCAATGGGAATTGATAACACTTACCTGGATCCGGAGGGAGACATCCTTTTTCTGGAAAGTCTGTTGATTGAGGAACCATTTCCCACCCTCCCTACCGGACATCTTCTTGACAATCACCATCTAAGCTTCAAGTTTAAGCTTAAAAATGTCAAAACTGGTGATTTGCTTCTCTGAGGAATGGACATGCCTTCTCATGTACGTCTTTATTCCATTCTTCACAGATGGTGTGGTTGCTCTTTCCCTTTTCTCTTTCGGGAATGAGGACACCATCTTTGACCCCGGTATCATCCTTTATAGTTTCTACTATTAAAAATACCGCGGTTATATCTCGTCGGTGTGGAACTTTCTGATGTTCATATGTTTATTAACACTGTGAACGAAAGTCCGATTGAGATTGGTTTTCCACGTTACTTTCCCCATGAACAAATGAATTAGGGGTCGAGTCAAGCTAGCGACTTCGGAATCAAAAACATAGCACGCCATATGGTTTTCACCCATATTTCTGACTTCTTTCTACTTTCTACCACCCTAGTGTGGGGGGGTTGCCCCACATGTTGTAAAAAAAAAAAAAAAAAAAATCTTTCAGAATAATGGCCGTAGTATTTCCCTTTTACGTTCTTTGTTTCGGCATAACCGCCGGTACTTTGAATATTGAGGGCAATATTCATTTCTAAGTGTGGGGGGGAATTCTCACGAATTTCATATATTATCTACCCAATTCCCCCGTTTTTGGCCAAAATTTTTTTGGAGTAAGTGTTTTACACTTTCTCGTTTGGTTATCAGTCCGCCATGTCTGTAAGACAAAAGGATTGGCTAATCCAGGAGCAAACGGCTCTTGGTAAAGATATCTCAATTCCGTTGACGGCTTGCAATTTGCCCAAAATTGCATGGTATTCAGCTCACCATATCCTAAAAAGTGAAGAGTTGGCTAGCCCGCAAGATTATGGCTTGTGGTAAAGGCAGTGGAAAAACCATAATTGGTAATCGACTCACCAAAGATAATCTTGATAATTTATCTAAGAGTTGGCTAGTCCAGAAGGGTACGGCTTCTGGTAAAGACAAAATCAAATCCGTTGAAAGCTGGTGGTTTGCTCAAAATCACATGGTTATCGGTGTACCATGGTTCTTACTTGAACTGAAACATTTGGCTACTCCAGAAGTAATGGCTTTTGGTAAAGAGATTAAAATCCATTATGTTTTCTCAAATCATTGCTAGGGGCTAGCAATATCTCAGTGTGGGGGATTGATGAGTGTGTAAATACTCATCATTTTTGTACAAAATAAACTGCAAAATCATCTGAAAACACTCAGAAACACATCAAAATGATCAAAATATCACAAATCAGTGTTTTATGTGTTTTAAAAGCAAAAATATCAAAATCAGATGAAAAACATATCAAATTTGCAAAAATTGCAGTTTCAGTCCCCCAAGTTTCTAAAATTGTCAAAAATAGTCCCTGAGTCAAAATTTCAAAAGAAAAGTCACCAAAGGTCCTTTTAATATCATAAGTTGTCAAATTTAGTCCTTTGGTGAAAAATGTGAAAAGTTTGAGAAAATTACAAAAATGGTCCTTCAAGTTTGCAAATTGGCAGAAATGGCCCCTGGAAAAATTGAAAATGGCAACTTTGGTCCTTGTAATGTCAACACTTGTCAATTTCAGTCCATAAAACACCTTTGCAAAATTACAGGTTTGGTCCCTTGGTTTTGTTGGAATTGCATAATTGGTCCTTGTGTTTTAAGCTTACCAAATGGACCCTTTATTACCTTTGGCCCAAACAAAATACCCAATCCAACCCCTGGCCCATCCCTTTACCCGGTTTTAAACCCGAATCCAACCCACACCCTATTATTAATATACCGGTCAAATGGGTTTGACCCACCCATTTTCCCTCTCTCCCTCACGTGCTACCATGTCCATCATCACAATCCGCATATCACCTCGCTCACACTCAACCATCATCACCCTATTCCCCTCCAAACACAAAGAGCCAAGGAAGCATTTAATGCACTCTTGTACCTAACACTCAATCCTTAGTCTGTAAAACCAAAATGGCGCCAAATCCATTTAAACGGCCAAGATGTTCCCAAGCAATCCAATGGCCACTTTTTGTGCTGGGAACTATTCATTGAGGTGAGAGAAGGAGATGTAAGCTTATAAAGACCAAGAGGAAGCATGAAGGAGAGGGAGGAATTTATTTTTATTTACCATAGATGTCGTTTTTAGCTTAACTTATTTTAAACTAGTTTTCATTTGTACTTGCAAGCTTATTTGTATTCAACAAAGATATTTAAGTGTTTTACAACTTATTTCAAGTACCAATTTTAGTTAATGTTCAATATTCACTCTTAATGTCCACTGTTGAGATTTGTGTTTTCAAACTCATTTGCTTAAGCTTTGAATAGCTTAGTTTCAACATAAAACAAGCTTATATAAGCTTAAAATAGCTTATTGTAAGCTTGGAATCAAGTTTCATTCACTTTTAAACTTTGGTCAACAAAAGTCAACACGGGTGAAAATTGAAGCAGAAGGGAAATGGGTTGATGCAGACATGAGAATGGGTTGCTTTGGATTGATTTGGGTTGGTTTTTATTAGGTAGTGTTCCTTGTTTCACATGTTGCTAGCCACTGTGGCTTTGGACTCTTGTAAGTAGTTTTCACAAGTTCTATGCATAATATGTAATTGTAGTGTAAATCTGTTAAAACCTGTTTTAGTAGAAGTATTTAGGTTGTCTCAAGTTAATTTGATCATATTTATAAGTTGGTTCTGTGTTTGGACTTGTCTCAGTTGTAAAACAGTAAGATAAGGGGTGTTTGGATTGCTGATCCATTTGCTCTTTTTAGGCTTATGCAGTGTTGGTTTTTATTGCTTCATGCTTGTTTAGTTCTCTTGAACTCATTTGGATCTTAGATTGGGTCTGCAACATCACAAAGTCAAAATACCTTAAAATCTGCTATCTTGTCTGCTGTTGAGATTTTAGGAGTAGCAGTTCATCATTTTGTGTTTAAAATCCATCAACATTGCTTGCAACAAGTTCAATTCAATACATAACATCAATCTCAGTCATAAAATTGGATCTAAAGTTCAATTTAGTCAAAGTTCATCAATATCTTGAAAAGTCAAAAAGTGCAAAAACCTGTGTTGGGCTCAGATAGAAGGAATTTTCATGGCTTCAGTTTTTAGCCATTTTCAGTGAAAATGGGTACTTTAAAAACTTCATCTGGTCTGGTTACTTATTACCATTTTAGTTGAATTTTACAAATTTTTACGGCTTCAAACAGCCTCTCTTTAGTCCAATATGCCCTGCACCACACAAGCTCAGTTAATACTGAGATTTTCACAGAAATTGCAGCTTGTGCACAGGGCTTATTAGAGTTTATCATTGCCTGATTTTTGGTACATTTGCTCTCAAACAGGTCTACTTTAGGTTGCAATTGGTAGTTTTAAGTTTGAGCTTATTCTTAAGCTTGTGCATGTGTTCAAAGTTGGGACCCAATCTGTTTTAGTTTATAAAATCAAATAAGCCAAATCTGTACTAGCTTGCTAATTTGTAGTTATAAACTGTTGTTTTAAGTTGTATTAGAGTTATTTTAGCATAATAAGGCTTTGGTAAACAGTTTGTGTCTTTTGGTGAGCTTTTAGCTTATCAAAGTGCTTATTCATAAGCACTTTCCATAGCAGTTCTTAATTTCTCCACATAAGTGCTTGTTTTTCCATTTTTCTCATATTCCTCATATTAATTTAGACTTTTCCTGAAATTTTCAGATTTTTCTGAGTTGTTTAGCTATTTTTCTTAATTTAATTAGTTTTTAATCATTTTTAATTAGCTTTTAATACAAAAAATTAAGAAAAGATTCAAAAAAATAATTTTTCATTTTTATTAAGTTAAGATAAATATAAAAAGCCAAAAAAGTATTTTTCCATATTTTTCTTAGTTAAATTTGTAATTTTAAATAATTTAAATAGTTTTTAATAGTTTAAAATTCATAAAAAATAGAAAAATAATCAGAAAAATACAAAAATAGTTTTGAAAATTCTAGTTTGATATTTTAGACTTTTCCATTTCATAATTTGATTTTTCTAGCTTTGTTTCCTCATTTTTTGTATTTTAGGTAATTATTAAATAGTTAAAAATAGTTTTTAATTAATAATAATTAGATAATTAGTGATAAAAATAGTTTTCTTTTTCTAAATATTTTCTTTTATCATTAGGTTTGTAAAAATATCATTTTCATATTTTTAGGGTTAATATTGTGTAAGTTTCATGTTTTTATTTGTACGTCGCGTAGATTTTTAATTCAGTTTTATAAAAACATAAAAACAAAAACATCATTGTAAAAATAGTGATAGCGTTTATTTAATAGATTTTATCTTTTTAACTTTCTTTAATTTGCATTTAAGCCGTTTTTATTTGTTGGCTTATTCCGTAGTTATAATCATAACCAAATCCTTTTTCCGTTCAAACTCCTCGATCACTATACGTTTGATAATTCATCGCACAGCTCGCTGGGACATAACGACCCGGGGAGACCCTATACTCCTCAGATCTTCATTGATTTCGTGCTTAAGCAGTTTTAAGCTGGTTACGGTCCGTCATTCACAAGTGGCGGGCTTGTGTGATTTAGCTTGACTGTTTTGCGCGGATCAGGGTTGTACACTATTATGTGTGCACAAGCCATAGTCATTATATAATCACACAACCAAATAAATATGAAATTGAAACAGATTAAGGGGTACCAGGAATTTCAGGTAGGTCAGCAAGAACTCCAGGAATGCGAACTGGTCGTTGATAGCCTGTGAGATTAATGCATTGACGACCACCGATGAAACTCTCCAACGTTCTGAATTGGTCCCTTCGAAACAACCTTTCATCAAGCATCTTGATGATTCTCTTTACATCCCGTCTTTCCTTAGAAGTCCATCTCGTTGGTGACCCAATGCCTTGTTGAATCGCCTTTAACCTATATGCTAGCCCATCTCTGACATTCTTCAATGTTGAATCTCCAAACTTATGAAGCTCATTACACGACATCAAGCAGTTGCGGTGGAGTGCACTGCGGTAGACTAATCCAAAGGGTTTGCTGATGATAGTGAATTGAGGGAGATGGTTGATGTCGGAAGTTCTAGTCTGCGTCTGGTGAAGTTGACACGAGTCATTACGACTCAACGGCGAAGTTGCAAATCTTCTACACGTTCCTGGATCACGATGCTTCTGATGAAGATGAGTAAAGACTTGATGTATTCGCGTTGAATTTCAGTCGAGAATTGTCTCATTCTTCCCTGTACTTTGGCAAGATACAGATCTTCAATATCATTGAGAGACAAATTTTGAAAGTCCGCTTCACAGAATGCATAGTCTTGTTCGTCTTGTCTTTTGACCACGATCTTAATAGCAACGATCCCTTGACCACTATACACTTCGTGTTGAGATTTACGAACCTGGCAGCTTCTGTAGTAGATTCGTCGGCGTTCCGGCCAATGGTGAATCCCATACATTGCATTGATGTCATACTCTTCCACTCTGTTGTTGAACATGTGGGTAGCCTTTTCTTCGATGGCTATGCAGTTGGAGTATATGGCTGCCGGGAACGGAAGTGTAAGTGATGTAGCATATTTCCTTGACACATCGCTACCATGTAGAAGAAATTCCAGGTCGTTGTTGAAGAAGTATCGAAATGGAATCTGAGGTTGATCTGGTCGACCAATGGTAGGTAGAGGTTTGGTCCAATCTGTGTAGTACGGAGCGTTGTTTTTTCTGGTGTAGTCGATGTTTGCTTCAGGGTTGAGCCAATCAATGTTGTTAGACATGGCTCGTGCTATGTTTTCAAGGTGATATTCAACCTTCCGAGCTGTCTTTGAGTATTTGGAATGCTTCATTCTTGATTCGTTTCAACTCTGATTTCGTCATCTTCTTCACTCGGAACTTTGATTGTAGTAACTTAGCATGCTCCAACGTACTACCTTCTACCATATCTTGGTCGTCAGTTAAGGCGGGTGTAGCAGCAACAAGTGTGGAAAACCATTCGTATTCGGTGTCATCGTCGTCTAGCCATGAAGCGACATCAGCCTTAGTATTCTTCTTCTTCTTCTTCTTAGGCTTAGGGATTTCCTCATCGTCACCACCCGTATACTCAAAGTGATCACCGGTTTTCTAAGTCTGGGGTGGTAACTCAGAATCCTGAGGTTTTTCAGTAGAAGAGCGAGGAGGAGATCGTCTTGGTGGTGAAGTCCTTCGGGATGGAGGTGGCTTTGAGGAAGATTCACCAGATTTCTTTGGACGTTTAGGTGCAGAATCCTTGTCCTTATCATCGTCATCTCTTGGTCGTTTTGGTTGACTTGTTGATTCTTTGCATGAAGACCTGAGTTGATAGTCTAATAGAGTCTCAAAAAACTTAGATTCATCCGAAGTGAAGGTTCCAGCTCTTTTTGACATTTGCATCACCAATTTAGCGATTAACTCAGTTTCAGAAAGGTCATATTCTTTGGCCATTATATTTTTAACCAATGCAACGATGTTTGGAGTAAGTTGTCTGGAGAATACTTCTCTAGTCACACCGGGGACAGTATCGAGAAGAAACTTGTGAGTATATTCTCTTTCCATCTTCTCTAATTCCTTTTGGAAACCTCCTTTGATAAACTGCTGGATTTGTTCCCTTTCTGTCAACAACTCGTTTATCCCGTCTTGAAGAAAGTTGATTCTGTCAGCGAGTTGATTCAGCTTTTTGTTGGTAACATCCTTCTTCTGTACTTGCTTGAACAATCCTTTTTGAAGAGTTTATCACAGATTTGGATGAGGAAGAGTTTTTTTGGATTTTTCAGCTTTAAGAATCCTTGTTTTAGCCCGGGATAACCAAGAGTCTGTTGGTTTCTTCACATATTTGGATGTGGATCTGGTTGATCTTTGGGATGGTGGTGGTGAAGAATGAGAAGACGAGTCTGATGATGATGAGACGTGAGGAGACTCCGGGGTCCTTAGGAGGATCATAAGTTTTCTCCTCGGAACGAATTGGACTGTTGAGAAGAAAATCATCATAGTCATCTTTTCCAGTTTTAGTCTTTTCTGCAGCCTGAATCCTAGCTTCCTCTTCAGCTTTGGCATGAGCTGCAGCCTCTTCATCAGTCTTTTCTTTCTCGGACTTTTCTTTTCTGGTTTCTCCGGGGTTTTGTTGTTGCTCAAGAGTGGTAGCACCAGTTCCTTATCGGGTTGATTAACCGCGATCGGAATTTGTGTAGATTGAACTCCACCACTTGACCCTCTGGGGCCACCCATTTGATCCTTTGCAAATGCTTCGGCAAGATGTTTATGTCTGAGTTTCGTCAACTTCCTTTGATATTCCTTTTCTTAGTCAACTGGTTCTTCTTCTGAACTCTCCTTATCATGTTCAATCACAGGAGTTTTCCCTTTACCTTTGTTAGCTGGTGGACTGGGAGGTTTAGCTACTGATGGAGTTATATCGGTTGCAGTTTCAGAGTAGAAGACCTCATCGTCTGATTCGGTTTCCTCAGAGCTTTCGTCCACTAGCTTTCTTGGCGGTTCAGGCTTAGGTACGGGAATAGGAACAGCTTCCTTAGAAGGAACTTTCCTTTTGAGTGGAGGTTTCCTCTTCGGGAACTTCCTTTGACTTTCTGTGCTTGCAACACTCCCTGCACTACCTCTTCTGGTTTTCCTTGTAGGTGTACCAGAAGACATATCATCGAGAGAACCAACTTTACCTTCATCAACTGCTACCAGATACCTTTTATATGAGTAAAGTTGTTTGATTTCATCAGAGAGAAGGTGATCCAGCAGCACAGCACCTTGTTTCTTTGTTGTTGATTCCTTAAATCTGACTGTTAGAGTAGGTTTAGACAACATGTCGTGATTTTTGAGGTCATTGATTCTTTTGGGGATATCAGGGTTAAACCCAAGTGCTCTTTGGATCAACAGTTTAGTATATCTGATATAATGGATCTTTGAGCCAAGCTTCTTGAGGAATGTCATCATGTCGTTCCATATCAGAGCTTCGACTTCTATGTGCTTCATGTTGAAAAAAGCCCAAAATATTTGCAGTTCCATGAGCTTGGGGTGCTCATAGCCACTGTCACGACCAGAAACAGATTTGGTGATGATGATGTAGAGAGTTCTCCAAGGTTGAGGAATATTCTTAAGATCCACATGTGAATGCTTAGTGATTACTCCTGTAGTTTCGTCATAACCAATATTGATCGGAACCGTAGAACGTCAGTCTCTTCATTGGTGTGGCATTGAGTTCGGTTGGCTCGATGATCGGAATGAGAAGAACAACCCGTAAGTCTGCAGGTGTGATGGTGACTTGTTTGTTATTGAGAGTCACCGTCACAGCGTTTTGTCCTTTGACCTTTTGCATTGTAGTCCGTAAGCGGTGAATATAGATCTCTGGAACAGTAGCGAGTTGGAGAGCATGTTCGATAAGGATGATTCTTCAAAATATCCACGAATCAAGCAAGAAGACTCTGAGCAGGTGAGATTTTCAAAGTCAACTCGAAGGTTGTTCTTTCCAATTTTCATTGGATAACCATTTGGGAAGATATCAGCAACGGTGAGAACATTTGGTGCATCCACATTCATTTGAGCGTCCATGTCGTGATCTGAAAGATATTTAGCCAAACGAACCAACATATCGAAAGACATTATGTTAGTCAACAGATGGTTTTATTGTCTACTTATTGAATGTGATGTGTCAGTGATTGTTACGAGTCCAAAGTCACTTGTTTGTCCAATAGTCCAATGAAGTCGTGATAAGTTTCGTGAGTTAATTAACTTTAATTTTTAAAGTCCATGTTATCACTTATTTCTCACAATATATTAAACGTTTAAGCTAATTAGTGACATTATTGGTTTCGTGACGTTATGATTTATTTATGGGTAATGATATGTACACATTGAATTTTACTTTGCACACATACAATTAATGAATAAAACAAACAATACCCCATGTAATTTTATGTGTGCAAAGTAAAATCCTATGTGTATATATCAATTCCCTTTATTTATTCACAAGTTTGCACGCGTAACAATTCATGATTAAGGTTAAACAAGGCTTAGGCATAGAAATGGCAGCTTATGCGTAAACAGGAGAGGTATACGCGTAAACGCAAGCTTATGCGTAGGATCCTGACTTAAGCGTAAGAAATATTACGCGTAGGAACAGGGGACCTTATGCGTAGAGCTTACGCGTAAGCGCATATAAAACCTTACTCGTAAGGCTTACTCGTAAGAGTAGACCTTATGCGTAGAGGTCATTGTTTACGCATATCCTTCACAAGATACGCGTAGTCCCATATGTAGAACCTTACGCGTAACAGCTACGCGTAAGATTACTCTTACGCATAACTCTCTACGCGTAAGGTGATCCTTATGCGTAGTTTGCTAGTAACCTTGCTTCTGAATTTTACGTGTAGCAAACCTGAAATAATAATCATCATAGCATCAATATTAACCTTAACATTCATTTATTTTTCAGATCATAGCATGAAAACGCATTAAACATTTACGCGTAACAACAGTTTATGCGTAAAACTAAACCCTAGGTTTCAAAGATTACGCCTAAGAAATCTAGCCATAGGATTTGCACCAAACTGATTCTGGGAGGTCTTAGATGCCTAATGAGATGTTTTGTTCAAGTTTTAACATCAAACATGCCATAGATCAAAAATACCCAAACCGTATGAACATAAACCCTAAATTCTAATTGATGAATCATTAGTGTTACTAGGTGATATCTGGGCCTAGATATGATCAATTCAACTTGACAACAACCTCATACAACAATCTTTATCACCAAAAATGTTCACATATGAAAACCCCCAAACTAACGCATAAACCCTAATTCACAATATCAAGCAATTCGTGTTTCTGGGTATGTTTTTATGATCAAAATAGTTTCAATGATGTTATATGAACGTTTTGACACTATCATTTTAACCATAAACACAAAAACATGATTATGTGTTCATACGCTTATGCGTAGAACACAAAATCACGCATATCTCACGTTTCAACCGTTAGATTTGTAAAAGATTCAAAACCATTGTTTGTAAATACGTTAAGATTATGAAAACACTTACAAATTGAAGATCAAGAACTCGGATTTGCAGATTGAATTATAGGCGTAGGATTGGTTAGGTTAAATAATAAATGTGATGAATTTAATGAATTAGGTGGAGTGTTTTATGAAAAATAGCTTTAATATTTTGACAGTTTTAGCCCCTCCACCTTTTTCATTTTCATCCAATGCCTTTAACTTCCATTTTGGTTACCAAACGAAGAATATTTGGAAATAACTTTGACGACACTCCCCCTCGACTTAATAAATAATGAAAGTTTACAAATTTTAGTCCGAGGAGTGTCAGAAGACCAGAAATGTGACCACCATTTTTTTAAAGAAACAACCGGGATAAGATAGCATGCAAGTACAAGGTTTTATGAAACTGAAAAATATTTGCTTTCTCTCCCTCAACACTTGATCAGAAAAATACTAAATTTTGAAAGATTTGAGTGTTGACGGAAGATTTGTACTTGCCATGTTAAAAGAAATATAGATAGAAGAATATTTTTGTTGTTTTATCTGATTTTATATTTTTATATTTTGTTTTTGAAAAATATTTACAAAAGAGATTTTGGTGTTTGACTTCTTTTTAAGAATGTTTTAAGAGTTCATCCAGTTCCTCTTGAGTCAAACACCGCATACCAATCCGGTGGACCAACTCAGTAAACCTAGCAGGAGCTAAGGCTTTGGTGAGAAGATCTGCCAATTGGTATTCTGTACCCATAAAATATAATTCAACAGTACCCTGTTCCACGTGGTCCTTAATGAAATGATATCGAAGGTCGATGTGCTTTGATTTCGAGTGTTCAACTGAGTTGCACGAGATCGCAATAGCACTCCGATTGTCGCAGTACATCGGGATTCTGTCAAACACGTAATCATAGTCTTTAAGTTGTGTTCTCATCCAAATGAATTGAGCACAACACGCGGACATGGCTACATATTCTGCTTCGGTTGATGACAGCGATGTACAATCCTGCTTCTTCGATTGCCATGACACCAATTTGTCACCAAGAAATTGTAAAGCTCCTGAAGTGCTTTTCCGGGAATCTAAGCATCCTGCGTGGTCAGCGTCTGAAAAAGCAATTAGTTCAAAACCAGAATCCTTCGGATACCAGATTCCCAAATTAATGGTTCCCTTGATGTATCGGAGGATTCTTTTAGCCTCAGAGAGGTGGGTTTCAGTTGGTATCGACTGATAACGGGAGCAAAGATAGACGGCAAAAACAATATCAGGTCTACTAGCTATTAGATACATGAGAGACCCAATAATACTACGGTATTTTGTAGGGTCCACCAATTTCCCATGTAAATCAGCGTCTAGCTTCTTGGTATGAGCCATTGGTGTGGCATAGGTGTCACAGTTTTGCATTCCAAATTTGTTTAACAATTCAAGGGCATATTTGGACTGACTCAAGAAAATACCACGGGGTGATTGATGAACTTGCATTCCAAGGAAGAATGTGAGTTCACCCATCATTGACATTTCAAAATGTTTTGTCATAAGTTTTGCTAAAGCATTTGAGTATTTTAAATATGTTGACCCGTGATATTGTATAAAGAGTGTAGGGTCGACCGAACCTTTGGTAAACTTATTGGCAATAAAGAAGGATGATAACTTATGTACCACCGAGGGCTTGTTTGAGATAGTAGAGAGCTTTCTTCAGTTTGTAGACATGATTAGGGAACTCTGGATCAACGAATCCTTCAGGCAGGCTTACATAGACCGTTTCTTTCAGTTGTCCATTGAGAAAAGCAGTTTTGACATCCATTTGAAAGACCGTGATGTTCATGTGAGCCGCAAATGCCAGAAAAATCCGAACAACCTCAAGACGAGCAACTGGAGCAAATGATTCTTCAAAGTCAATACCCTCTTCCTGTCTATAACCCTTAGCCACCAGACGTGACTTGTTTCTGATTACGTTCCTTCAGCATCCAATTTGTTCTTCCGAATCCATTTTAGACCAATGACGAAGACCCCTGTTGGTCTTTCAACCAGTTCCCATACTTCAAGACGTTTGAATTGGTTGAGTTCTTCCTGCATGGATTCAATCCAGTTGTCCTTTGTCATTGCGTCTTTTATGTTTTTAGGCTCAGATTGGCAGATAGTGAGTGCATAAATGCAGTGTTCACAATATGTGTGAAGACGTTGTCTCATTACGACTGGTTGATTCTGGTTCCTGATAGTTTCTTCAATTGTTTGTGGATCGGAAGAAGTTACATCTCCTTGAATACATTGTGGAAGTCCTCCAATGAAATTTTCCAGTATTTTCTCATTGTCCGAAACCATTGATGGACATAGTGCAGCCAATTCTTGAAACCTCCTGATGTAGGTCTCGATCTCATAACCAACAGTCACTAACTCATAAAATTCCGTTTCTAATTTCTTCACCTCCGTGCGTGGACAATACTTCTTTGTCAACAACCTCTTGAATTGATCCCACGTGAGCTTGTAAGCATTTTCGATGCCAATAGGTTGCGCATACGAATTCCACCATGACATTGCGCCATCTAAGAGTGTACCAGTGGCAAACTTCACCTTGTAGTCATCTGGGCAATTGCATAGAAGAAACACAGACTCCATCTTCTCAAACCATCGAACCATAGCAGTGGCTCTTCGTGCCTTTGAACTTTGTAGGATCGCAGTTCTTAAAGTCCTTGTATGTACAATTTCGAACTCCAGACCCTCCTGCAGCTCCGTAAGCGGTAGCAAATCTAGCAACTTCAGCGCGTGGCCTCAGCAGCAATAGCTACCGTTGCTCGTTCTTTCCTTAGTGCCTCGGCTATACTATCCTCTATATACCTTTGGATAGCAATGGTGTCATTGCTGGTGGAGCTTTCTTCGGTGCCATAACTCTTCAAAATGAGAGGAAAGGTGAGACGTAGAAAAGTCCTATGTTAAGAATAAGCGCTCTAAAGAGATGTGATGTGAGGTGATAAGTTTGAGGTTACTTTTCAAAATAATCGACGGGTTCCCAAAAGATGGGTTATGAGGTGTCGTAAGTGCTTCAAATGTATGATGGTCTAGTGACTTAATGCGTGAATAGCGTGTAACTCGACATGTTAGTGGTGAAACAAAGGAGTGAAAGCGACTTCGCCCTACTTAAAGGTTTATCTCGGCATTCGACGTTATCGGTGATGAATCAGCTGATATTAAAATTGTGATAAGAAATGACAAGGCATTCTCCACATTGGAGTCTAAAGGAAGGATAATGGAATGGGTATTTAAAGGCATCTATGTGACAATCGATGTGAAATGAAAGTAAATAACTCAAAAAATGTACGTATAAACAGCATGTAAAGTGAACATGCACTTATGATGAAATGATAAGATGCTATAATGATGTAGTTATAGTCTAGGGTCAATGATGCAACCTAGTTCTCTATAACTGAAGCTCTGATGCCAATCATTACACCCCCCAAAATACTGCTTTTGCAGCGGAATGGAATTCCTGGGGATTGACTGTCATAGCATCACAGTTACAGATATATTGAACGACCTAAAGTGTCGTTTGAAAAATACATCGTTTGATTTAATAAAATAATCAGAGTTTACAAAGTATAGGTCCCAAATGAAAATCAACTTGTGCGGAAATAAGTTTGTTACAATCCAAACGATGTTTTAAAATGTATAAATCCCATGTGTGACGCGTCGTCACCACGACTCTATGATATGTCCATATGGATGCCATGAAGTGAATGCCTTAGATACCTGAGATAAAACATGCTAAAAAATGTCAACACAAAGGTTGAGTGAGTTCATAGAGTTTGCGTTGAAATGTAAAGCCTTTCAAAATCGTTTATGCATCAATACAAAGGCATTAAATCCACTCAGTTCCAAGTTCATACATACAAAACTTGCAACCTGTGTGTTTACAATCCATTGCCAAAATATGTATACTTTATGTTCAAATGCATGATGTCAAATAAATTCACATAACAGTACATTACTTAATGTATCAATAATCAATTGATATAACACATATGAGTGTTGTTTCAAATAATCCCAAGACCTTTAGCTCAATAATAATCCCAAGACCTTTAGCTCAATAATAATCCCAAGACCTTTAGCTCAATAACAATCCCAAGACCTTTAGCTCAATAATAATCCCAAGACCTTTAGTTCCATGATTTATGATATAGAATATGACTAAACATTCAGTTCAGATAAACATATAGTTGCAAATAATCAGAATGTCATAAAAGTTGATGAGCATGTATCTCCCCCAAAGAATTTAATAAAAGCATTAAAACAATTGAAAATGGGGCTATGGAACTCACCTGTTGCAATGATTATAATGACAAAAGTAGATACACCGAAATATAGCGTGAATCTCTAAACTTGACCTATTATGAATGATATGATACATAATAAGTTATGATGTAATGTTATGCATGCAATTCGGATGATATCTATACCACTTGTGAATTTGTGAAAATAATATTTCTCGTCGAGAAATAATCTCTTAACGTCTTGACCATTTTTAAATTATTCCAAATGTATTTACGTTGAAATGATATCCGACGATAATCATTTAGTGATTTATTATGAAATTATAACTTTTCGTCGTAAAATAATGTCGTTGAAATATTCTCAAAGTTTTAAGAAACGAACTCAACGGTTTTGGGAAGCTTGTATCATTATCTCAAAGTTTTAGTGTTTAAGTTTTCGTCATAGAGGTCTCGATCATGGAGAAAAATGTAGGTTAAGTATGGTACTTGTGTCCCAAAAAATAGTTTAAGGATGGTTTTTCGGCAAAGTTTAAGTGACCGTATCTTAATCGTTACAACTCCGCTTGACAAATGGTTTGACATTTTGAAAAATATGCTTGGCGAACTTACTTTTACTAGAAGACATCATGTTATAAAAAGTATTACATCCGTGTTAAAAACGACCCTCAACATGGTCCTTCGTTGACGTAGTATGTGTTTAATAGAAAGTATATTAATTTTTCTAATAGAATAAAGTTACGGCAACTTTTTAAAATGTGAATAACTTTGTCGTTATAAGTCCGTTTTCTATGTTTTATATATCCACGGAATCGTGATAACATATACTAATATATTTTTGATAATTCGACACATTTAACAACGCTTAAGACTCATTTTTGACTCGTAAAAAGTCGAGACAGCTTGCTGAATTTTCTGGAATAATTAGTTTTCGTCGTCAAACTTCAAAAATTCATAACTTCTTCGTTATAGCTCCGTTTTAACCCGTTCAAGCGGCCACGTTTTCGTTTTAAAGTATATTTTCCAAATATCTAGCCCAAAATATTTTGCTTACTGTCGGATTTTCCATATTTTCAAAATAAGGACAGACCCTTAATTAGACTTGTCGAAATGAGTTTTTCTCGCGCCAAACTTATTCTAACCAATTCAAAACAACTCCGAAGCTATTCTAATCCTACCATACACCTTCTTTGGGTGTCATGGGTTCTTAGACATCACCAAGAGTGATAAATAACAAGGAGTAATTATAGGATGACATAAATATATATATATAACTCTTAAAATCAATGAAAAAGTGGTATAAACCTCATGAGACTTGCATGTTTTCTCAAATATGATGAAATAAATATATCAATGAATATGAAATATGATGATGGATATGAAATGCTTACTAGTTACTTGATGAGGTTTATGAGCAAAGGTTTTTCCTAATCACCCAAGGTTTTTATTGCAAAACCTTAATAACAAGTGATACTAGAGTGTTGAAAACCTTGTCTTGCAAAATTTTGATGAAATCCTTCTTGGTCTCCATGGTGTGGCCGGTTTGTGCAAGAGGAGAGAAAGAGATTGTGTTTTTGATCTATTTCACCTTTGAATTCTAGTGTGTATGTGTTATGTGAAGAGTAGAATACATTAAATTTGTAGATATTTTGCAAACACAATGACTCACCCCAAGTGGTCGACATATATGAAAAAGAAAAGACTAGTTGCATTTAGTATAATTAAGTGTATTAATGTAGAGTAAATGTGTAGTTAATTAGGAATAAATGATAACTTGTGTAAATATTTGAGCTTGTAGGGTAGCGTTAACTAAAAATATATTTTAACGGGTCAAAATAAAATATATTGAAGTCATAAAAATTATAAAAATACATTTCTTACATGATTTGAGTGAAATAATAATTATCATGTAGTTTTTAAGAAAACAGTCGTAGTTATATAAATATAACAATTTATATACGAAATAAATTGAAAACATCGGGTAAATTAATAATATAATTTTTATAGTCTTAAAATGAGTATAAAAATATATTAGGAATATTTTTGGAAGTGTCGGATCAAATGTTCAAAATAATGTTTACGCGATAGCGTTTATTTAATAGGAAAATAAACGTTTAATGAAAAATGCAAACCCATGCATAATATTGATATGAAATGATGTTATTGATGATATGTAGACTAAATCTAGTCTATATGAAATGTCCTCGATTAAATGTTCATGAATTCGCAGCTAAACCATTAAGGTTACGCGAATTTGATGCTCGTAAATCTAGTTTACGATAAATGATAAATGATGAAGCATGAATAATGTTTTGAAATATGACCTGAAAATACGAGTTGTCACAGTACATCATTCAGAACATCATCAGCTGGTGCTGCATCGTTGGATGCAGTTTGTTCAACTGTTGTTGTAGAGTCAACTGGTGGTGCTTCTTCAACAGTAGTTGTTGTAGCAGGTGTATCAGGTATAAGTGTGTTATTAGGTTGAGCAGCGGAAACATCGGATACACCTGGAGCACGATCATCAATATCATCACTGAACAGAGGAGCAAATAGTCTTTCCATTTGTTGACGAGTAAGCTGAGGGCTTGAGTCAGCTAATGATGGGGTTTGGGGGAAGTTTAAGCGGTTGTGACCGGGTTCCAAGTTGTTATGCTCAGAAGCCATTTCAGTAAGTTCATCAAAATTAGCATGAATCGTTTTCATAACTTGTTTTGTACGACGATTCCAGATCCGGTAACCTTTAGAATTCTCACAATATCCAATAAAGACTCCAATGTCAGCTTTGGCTTTGAGCTTTCCAAAGTCATCACGATCATTATTCGGATAGCAGAGGGACCCAAATACATGAAAGTGTTTAAGATTCGGTTTTCGGTTATGGAGAAGCTCAAATGGTGTTTTGTTGTTGCGTTTTATAATCATTGAGCGATTCTGAGTGTAGCATGCAGTTGAGACAGCTTCAGCCCACAAGTAATCTGGAAGTTTAGCATTAATTAACATCGTTCTGGCAGCTTCCACTAACGTACGGTTTTGTCTTTCAACAACTTCGTTTTGTTCTGGTGTACGGGCAATAGATGCTTGATGCTCAATTCCCACTTTCTCATAATATTCCCGAAGAGTTTGGTTTACAAATTCAGTTCCTTTGTCTGTTCGAATTTGTCTGACGGTGTTTCGGAGCTGAATTTGAATTTTCGTGAGAAAATAAACCCAAGTCCATCTTGAGTAGTCATCAACAATTACCCAGATGTAGCGTTTGCCATTAATCGTCTGCACGTGCATCGGGCCACACAAATCCATGTGAAGAAGATGAAGCACATGCTGAGACCTATGTTCCACCTTTGAAGGAAAATGAGCACGAGTGCTTTTCCCTTGTTCACAAGTTGAGCATAGGTGATCTTTAGAATACCGGAATCGCGGGAGACCTTCAACAAGTTTGTGTCGAGCAAGGTTGGTTATGGTTTAAAAGTTTAGATGTGAGAGACGACGGTGCCATAGCCAAGATTTTGTAAATGTAGCCTTTGAGAGTAGACATATGGGAGATGAAGCAATCATGTCTTGCATGGAGATAGTGTAGAGACTGGATGAGCGTTGGCCAGACATAAGATCATTTCCTTGTAAATCACGAATGAAACATGTTTTCTTCCTAAAAGCGACTTCCAAGTCTCCATCACAAAATTGACCAACAGAAAAGAGATTGTGATCGAGGCCTTCCACATAATAAACCCTGCTAATTTTGATGTTTCCATTGATGTAATCTCTGTAGCCCATGATAGCTGCGAAGTGATCATTCCCGAATCTGACAGTGCCAATGAACTTTGCAACAAAGTTTGATAACAATTTAAGGTTGCCTGTCATGTGTCGGGGAACATCCGCTTTCAACAATTCAAAGGATGATCTGTATCACCTACATTACACACAGACGACACAGATGGAATAGAAGTAGATGTGTAACCCGATGAGTTAGAGGGTTCCTCAGCAGTTATAGTACAAATACACACATCAATGATTTTAGGCATCCATTTAAATCCTAGTGTATTATGTATCCATATCTGCCATCTCCAACTAGTCTTAGCTTTAGTCTTAGTGAATGCACTAGGTGGTACTACATTCCTTGGAGGTGATACTGGAGCTACAGGGACATCATTTCGTTTCTTAGAATCTAAAGAGGGCGGTTTACCTAGCACAGACTTAGAAGCAGTAGTGGGCCTAGAGGTATTCCAAGTCTTAGGATTCCGTAAACGAGACAAGATAGCCTTAGCAACACATTTATCATGACAATCAGAAAGCATACTTTTACGACAAATAACACAAGAAGCATCAGACTTAATATCAAAAGTACTTAAAGGTTCAGCATCAGTTACAACACTTTTTCCATTACATTTGCCAGACGCAATATCTAAAGTGGGTGCAACTTGAGTCTTATTCAAATTTCTATGGTGTTCTTCTACTTCAGCCTTCTTTATTTGTATTTTCATAGGTCGCAACTTCCTATTCTTCCTTGTATTGCTCCTAGGCTGTGAAGTGCGGACGTTTGGAAAAGAGGCAACTATTCCTGTTTCAGTAGAGGGAAGCACATTAGTAACTTGTGTTTTGTCAGTAGGAATTCTAGGTTCACGTTTACAAAGTGTTACAGGTGCAATCCTCTTAATGAGGCTAGGCTGAACTTGTTCATACTTTCCTAACATTTCCCGTAACTTAATGATAGTGTGCACCAAATCTTGATTTTCAGAACAAAGATTTCCAGCAAAATTCATGACTTCTTTAGTGTGTGCAAGATAATGATCAAGTTCGTTTGATGCTTCATCACGAGTCTGTTTGAGTAAATCAAATATGACACCATATTCCTGTTTAACTTTTGCAAGTTCATGTTCATATTTTGAGATTTGACACTTAAAAGACACGTTTTGATCATCCAGTTGCTCAAGTTTTGGATTAATATTTTTTTCATGCAACTTGGCGATTTTGTTTTGAAAAGCAAGTTGCTGATCGTGAATATCTTTTTGACACCAATTAAGACGGCGTTTTGCAGATGAAAGTTCGTTTAATAATCGTTCATTTTCAACTTTTAAAGACTCGATTTGAAGCACATTATCAGTATTCATAACAATTTCAACAGAATCAACAATATCAGCAGAGATATAATCAAAAGCATATGCAACAGATTGTAATAACACAACATTATGGATATCAGCACATATAACATCTTCCAAGAGTCGATCAACATCTTTTCTCAATAGTTTCTTTTTACGTTTAGTATTTGAAATCGATGATTCTGTTTTCTCGAAAACTGTTTTCATGAGACCAAGTTCCTTGTGAAAATCCCTTTCCCAATATAATGCACAAGTTTTCAAATTTTTGACATGGGGTAAAATTCTTTGCTGAAGAATATCTCTATGTTCTCGCGCCATTGGCGATTGAAAATGTTTAACTTTTATTTCAGAATGAAATTCAATCTCACGTTCCAAAATTTTGAGGTCAGATAAGAAAGTGTCAAAATATTTGATAACGCGACAACTTTCGGCTTTAGCTGTTACTTCACTAAGTGAAGGTAAAGGACCATTAATTTGTGCACCATTGTGTTGGGGACTAACTTCAGAAACTGGTGTGATAACCAAAGGTTTGTTAGAAGTATCTTGTTGTGTGACAAAAGTTACGGCTTTTGAATAGTTAAATGGTTTGTTATAAACGACATTTTCCATTTTTGACCGACTCTCGTCATCAGCATCTAATTCCTCCATACGATTATATTCAACAACAGTCATAATTGAATCATCAATTCTATGTTCTTACCGTAAACTTCAGGATTTGGTTTGAATGCTTTGTGTGAAAACTTAGGTTTGTAATCAGCAAGATTCGGTCCATATCCATTTGGATTTGGTTTGAAAGAAAACTTTTGAATCGTTGTGATTGATTCACTATGTTTATAAACAACTGTTTTAAACTCTTTGATTTTGTTTTGTAAGTCGACAATTTCCTCAAGATAGTCATCTATTCGTTTCGTTGAATGCTTTTTGTACTTAGAGAACTGTTTTTGACAAGTTAACAACTCAACCTTGGCTTTTTGAGTTTCCAAAGTAAGAGCGTTAATTTGTTGTTTATGTTCATGTTTCATTTGTTCTATTTGAGACAACAAAGCATTCTTCGAAGCGGCTAGATCACAAATCTGTCGTTCCAAATATTTTTCATTTTGGTGTGATTTGGCAAAGCGGTTTCAAAACCTTTTTCACGGTTTTCTTGAGTTTTGAAAAAGTTGATTTGTCGAATTAAGCATTCATTATCCCTAATTAACAGTGCATTTTCTCTTTTAATTTCGTGCAAATTTCCAAACGAGATTCTTGGTCTTTAATTAAGGTCAAGAGCTCAATTTCTCTATTAGACAAAAGCTCATCTTGTTCAACGTTAGTCTCAACATGATCATTATTTAGATCCTCAAATATAACCACAGAGTCAACTTGATTATCAATATTAACCATAAGGTCATCGTGATCATCAAATATAACTACGGAATCTATTTGATAATCATCGGAATGAGATGTGGATGGCTCATGTTGAACACTCGATCCTTTTCGGATGGAGAAATTGGCGGAGATATCGATCGTAATGAGTATGTCTTGTTCCGGTACCTGAGACAAGCCATCAGTGTCATACACTGGGCCTGTGTCACTCATGTGTAGAGCTTGCATATGTGCCATCAACATCACTGCTGCATTAGCCTGCAAGTCCTCCATATCATCATCAGAATCGGCATCTGCCATAAAGCTCTGTTCCTTGTTGGTAAGAGTGCCACCAGCTTCATCCTTGAGAGCCAAGAGCAAAGCCTCTTTGTGATAAGCACTGCCTCTTGTCCTCGGCTTAGGACATGCATTAGCCAGATGACCCTTCTCATTACAGTTATAACAACGAAGACCATTAACCCCATTCTGAGCATTCCCCTGTTCAACCATTTGAGCTCTCTGTTGTTGTGGAGCACCCTGGTTATTCCTGCCCATAGCATTAAACCCTTGACCACCTCCCATCTGACGACCATAACCACGATTCTGAACTTCAATGCGTCCATTGTTCACAACAGCCTGATTTCTTGTGTTTGATGAGGAACGAATGTGATTGTTGGATCTGTTTGTATACCGGCCGAAGGCTTTAGCAATCATAGCAAATCCTTGTTGCAATTCATCAAAAGCATCGGAGTCCTCATCAGCTTCACTGTAAAGTGCTTGAGCATTGTTGTTGTTGTATGGAACCAATTAAGTTTCTTGAGGTTGTTGGTGTGACGGATCATATGGTGTGATGGTTGCAGTTGGTTGAGGAGGAACACTAGTTTGAGCCCACAAAGCAAGTTGTTGATTGTCCGAAAGTGACTGTGGAGCCGGGAGTCCACGGATAGCCCTTTCTTTGTCAACTTCTTTTTAGTGAGGCTTCAAATCGTCGTATAACAATACGTATGTAGCATGATGAAGATTTTTAGCTTGACGAAGAAAAATGACATACTTCTCCCATTCCGGACCAAGACTACTTAGGAACTTAGTGTTGACAGCAATTCGTGGCATGATGATATTGTGTTTGTCCAAATCATTGATGATGTCTGAAAAGCGATGATGATATGACTCTAATGTCTCTCCTGGTTCAATCATGAAGTGTTCATAAGCCAAGTAGATTTTGGATTCCATGTCTTCCTGATTGAGCGATGTGCCTTCCATAAGAAGATGAATATGTTCCCACATTGCTTTAGCAGTCTTTTGAGCATCAACACTTCGAAGGATCGGATTGGGTAATCCCAAAAGGATGTATTGCATTGCTAGTAAATCGGCTTCAAAATGTAGAAGTTCATCACCTGTGAGGTCTGAGACAGTTGCAATATTGGTGACAGCATCTCTTGGTGGATTGGCAGCTGGATCTGCGGGTGTGACAATAGTAGGCATCTGAAATGGACCTTCCATAATGACCTTCTTTAAGAACTTTCCATGTGGCTTCTTTAGATCACAGAACCTAAAGAACCTTATCACCCATTGATCATAATTCCCGGGAGTTAGCATTGGAGGTCTATCAAGTGAGCCAGCTTCATGAATTGATTGTTGGCTACTTAAGGCTTCACACATCTTGCCAAACCATGCCGGTTCCTTCATAGTATTCCTGGATGGATATTGATTGTAGAAGTTTGTGTAAGGTTGTACTTGAAGACTTGGTGGTGGTTGAACCATTTGAGGTTGTGGGATTGCTGCAAGTTGTGGAGTATGTTGTTGATTAAATTGTTGTTGATAAATTTGTTGTTGATGATTAAATTGTTGATGTTGTGGACTTAGTTGTTGTTGATTATAAGTTTAAGGGAAATAGTTAGAGTATGGTGGTTGTGACATGTTGAAAACTTGTGTTGTTAAATGGATCTTTGTAGTCGAATGAACCGTTGTTAATGAAGAGTCCTTAGGCGTAGAAATCACAAAAGAGCAAAGTACCACTTAAGCGTAAAAACACCAAAGATACGCGTAACAGCAATAGTTACTCGTAGGATTAGCTTACGCGTAAGTAAGGAGAAAAACACTAAAGTTATGCGTAAACAGTAAGTTAGGCGTAGGATTACCTTATGCGTAAGACAAAGCTTAGGCGTAAGATGAATCTTATGCGTAATGGGTTCTACGCGTAAGCTTAAGCTTATGCGTAAGTTTAGGGTTTTTGCCCAAGTGATCTTTTACACTATCACAGTGCAAAAGATATCCAAAGTCGACGTGTTTTCAGGCTTATCCAAGCAAGAAAACACGGAGTAAACCACGAAAACTGAAGATCAAACCAAGGACAAGTTACGCGTAGTTTTAGGGTTTTGTTACGCGTAGAACTCCTCCTAAATTGATTTTTGCCGAAAGATGTTTCTAAACCAGATTTTTGTGATGAAGTATCTTCAATATCATCAAAATAACACAAAAGTGTGAAACTTGAAGATCCAAAGCTTATAATACAGTTATGCATAGAATGATACCCTCGTAAAAAACCAAGTTAGAAAATGATGATCCACACGTAAAGGTTGAAACTTTTTGCCAAAAACAGATATTTTAACACCTAAAAACGTTGAAAGGACAAGAATCTTGGATTAAAAAGTGTAAAAAATCAGTTTTTAAGCGTGACCAAGTTGGAACCGTTGTTACGCGTAAGACCCAAAACTTACTTTAACAACAAACGATTCACCCAACTAGTTGGCGATTGATACCACTGTTAGGTCACCATATATGTAACACAAGCATCAATAAAAGAAATGAGGTGAAGAAGGATCGGTTGAACAACACACACAAACACTATGCGTATAAATATAGAGAAAGGTTATGCGTATGCAATAGTGAAAGAGAATGAATTGAACAACCAACCCTCAAGTGAGGGTTATTACATAGTATTTATAGGAGAGGGAGATAGGGCAACACTCCTAGTCCCTTCCTTTCTTTATTGGACTTGGGTCTAGGCTTATGGGCCTTCTACATAATCCTAAGCTAATAACAAACATAAAGGCCATAATTAAGCTAACTATTACATATGAATCACTAACACTTGAATTAGGTTTAGGAGTGATTCCAACAATTCACGAAAAGTACATCATCACAGATCCACTTCATTATGTCTCAAAACAACTCGAAAATAAAAAGAATTGTAATGCAAGATCTCAGATTTTTTTTAGAGTTAATGATAAATCTAAGATCCTTTCAGATCCCTACAACCCCAAGTCAAATCATCATCACTAAGATCTCAGTCCGTTCTTAGTGTCGTGTGATATTTTTAAATGTCAAGACCAATGGCCTAATACACGAGAAGAATGACTCTTCATCGATCTATGAGATGTATTACACCTTTTATTTATTCGAACCAAAGGATTAGGGTGATAACAACTTTCGTTATCCTCTCATTACTTTTTGATTCGATTATGTTCACAAAAAGGATAACCAAAATCACTTACTCATAATTTATTCCTCAAATGATTATACAAACTAAGAAATGATTTTAACAATATTTGCTAAATCGTTTTTCTTGAGTTCGTTTAAGGTGAACATACGTTAATGATACTTACCTACAACCACTTGGTTTGATCTATATGTGTCACCCATATCTCATGCCATCCCTGTGGCTAGACATGATTAAGTGGTGCCCTTGAGAAGGCCACAATTACTTGTCGTTGTGCAATATATTGGATGCAGCTCGGTTTGATTTTTTTTCTTCTCAGATGATATGTGAAGGAGAAAAGGGGGCGCAGGAGTTTATGTGAGATGTTTAGGGTTAAGGGAGAGATATATTAGGGTTGAGTGTATGTTATTTAAGGTATCTTATATACCCATGTTATTAGGGTTGCAATTATTTTGGATCGGATGCTTTACTTGGACTGGGCCCGGACTTAAATTCTTTCTGGATCATGTGGACTTACCGATGAGATTCATGATTTGGGCCTGTTCTTTGGTTCGGTACAATTGTTAACAAAAGTCTATCCGAGACTTAACTTTTGGATACATCTTTTTAATTTTACATGGACTAAGAATAGTATGAGGGGTATTTTTTTGGTCGGATATAAGTTTTCACGGGAGGATACAAAGTCTCGGCTTAAGCTAAATATTTGAGATAAAGGATTATTGATATTGATGACGGTCAGATGGGCTTCTCAACATGAGATCGGAATTATGAAATATGGATTGTTGAGATATGAAATGTATAATTTGATGATACGAGTTGAGATTTGATGAGAGTTGATAATGTGATTTGTTGTGTTATATGGTTGGATACTTTAGTATATACATTTTCACGGTGAATATTATGTCACGGCTTGAAGTGGTTATTGGAATATGTTGACTACGGGTTTAATTGGTCGGTATTTCTTATTTGGAGTTGGAGTGAGGTCTTTCGGGCGCATTTACTTATTTCCGTCATCTTTTTTTCTACCCTTCCGTGAAGATGACTTGTCTGGGCATTTATAGAGTGTGATCAAGACTTGGCTATTTAGTTACGTTTGTGATTCTTTCTCGCTTAACTCACAACATAACTATCACTTCGGTGTCTCACGCAGTTGAGGATACGTCAAGAGGTTTTGTACATTAGGTACACCGTTTCTTCTTCACAAGGATTAGTACAAGTTTAAGTAACAAATCTGGAGAGTTTTACTTCATGATCAAGTTTGGTATATCGGGTTCACTTCACTAGGTGGTCACAACATTTGCCGACAGAATGCGTGAATAATGTGTTTACCAAAGTGTTTATTGGATGGTTGATGATAATGTTGATGTTGGATAATGAACCGCTGCAAGTTCCCCTAAAACAGATATTCACTGAAACCAAAGTTGTCATAACACATTCAAACTAACATTGTTTACGGTTTTGTCTTGATTTTGTAAAATCCCGCGAAAGAATCTATTTCTCGGTTTAAATCATAGACTTGTAAAATCCCGTGACAATGGAAACATCCTAGTTAAAGTAAAGTACATTTCCGGATCTATCTTATGGTTTATTCTTGGTTTTGTAAAATCCCGCAAAAGAAATCATTTCTCGGTTTAAACCATAGAGTTGTAAAATCCCATAATGATGGAACCATCTTGGAGAAAGGAAAATGTATTTCGGGATCTTATTTATTGCTGGTGCTACGGTTTATATTTCTAAGAAGAGATAAAAGGGTGTACTTCATGAATTGGATGTGTGTTTGGATATTCGTCATGGCAGTTTGGTTATTACATGGTTTTACGGGGATATGTGCATTTAACCATGGTCGGGATGAAACCATTATCAAAGTTCATTTAAATGTCAAAGAAGGCTAGATTTGGGCTGTTAACCAGAAGATGTGACAACGGCGTTAATTCAGTATTATTTATTTGAGGTTGAAGTGAAATTTCACGGGCAAGTGTACTTATTATCTAAAGGTATCGGGGATGGTTGGATGAAGATGCTTCAAGATCCTTGTTCGAGCTTATTATCAAAAACGAAGACTTGGAAATCTAGTTATTGTTGGGTGACTCTTACCTTTTCTTTTTACTACGTGGGGGAATTGGGCTCTTATCACCTCAAAATAACTATCACTTTAAGGAGTTACGTTGTAGTGCTCAGTGTCACATTCAATTGTGGATTTTCAAGAGGTAATGTACGTCTATTACTTGATGGCTGGTTGGTTGAAGATTATAGAGTACTTAGAGATTAAATGGTGGATGAAGTCTCGGCACCGCTCTTTGTTACATATGTGCAAGTTTAAGTCACAAGTTCGGGTTAGGTTACTTCAGGGTCAAATTCATCATACTGGGTTTTCTCCATCAGCCTTCACGACAAAGAGCCTACTAAATGATAATGGGGATGATTACATGTCTTGCCAAGGGAGCTGAAAAGAGAGAGATTATGACGTATGAACACAACAGTTCATGCCTCGTACTCTAAAGGAAAGAAAAGTGTACGTTTCAGTGCGCTTTATCTTCGAAAGAAGAGAAATCTTCTTATGACGTTTGAACACATCAGTTCAAGCCTCGTTCTCTAAAGAAAAGAAAATTGTACGTTTCAGTGCGCTTTATCTTCGGAAGAAGAGAAATCTTCTTATTATGACCATTCTCATCAACATGCTTCATGCTTTTTCCATGCGCTTCAGTCATCAAGTGAACCGGACTACTGTTGATTGTTTTCTTATTCCACTTGCTCAACTATAATGACGATGGTGACATCATGTGCTAATTTTGCGGGGGAGAAGTGTAAAGAGACTACATTTGGATGATTTCACTTATTTAATCAAGAATGGCAACTCCGTATGCAATTCTTGAGGGGGAGAAGAAGTGTGAATTTACTGCATGGTTGATTGATTTATGTGAATTAATGGTCAAACGGCTCCAAACTCATGTAAGAACCGAGCTTCTTCTTATCAGGTCATCTTTACATGGAGTTTCTTTTTAAGAGCCTTTGGTTGACATCTTCATACGGACTGATGAGTTTAATGACAAAGTGATTCTAGTTGTTGGACTGATTTCTTTGATGAACATCTCTCTGTTCTTGTTTGATTGGGAGGGATTTTAGTTAAGGGGATTTGCTATTTCAAAGTTAACGGGAATGCATTTGGTGAGTTGAAGATGTTGACTTTCTATTCCCCAACTGGACAATCTTGAAGAAGGTCGAGTCTTCAGTCTGTTCTACATTTTCTGTTGCATGATTAGAAGACTAAAGACGAGTTGCATTTAACGATCTAAAGACTTCTTCTTATCTCGGGCATTTATTAACAGATTGTCGGTTTAGGGGAGAGCACTAATTGGGGGAGAGTGAAATGCCGTATTTAATCCCCAATTAGACTTGCTCACATTCTGCAGCAAGTTGATTCTCACAGATACATCTGAGGTAATTTTGATCTTCTCAACAAGATTTCTAGTATACGAGCTTACAATATGTTGCTGATTCTGAAGTATCAAAACCAGCAAGGGGGAAGGAGACACACATCTAAACACAAAGCGAGTAAACTTGATGAACTTAATTCTTCTAAGTGATTGAAGATATCCCGAGAAGACAAATGTTATTACCGCAGAGAAACTCAAGGTTTGACTCATAGCGAGTAAACTTGATGAACTTAATTCTTCTAAGTGATTGAAGATATCCAGGGAAGACAAATGTCATGACCGCAGAGAAACTCAAGGTTTTACTCATCAAGGCTTTTAGTGTTATTATTCCAATGACGTGGGGGAAGTGAAGTTAAAGAAAGTTTCTGGAGATAAAAGAGGTACACAAGTGTGTGATGATCTCGATGTTATCTCAATCATCAGGGGAGAGAGAATTGTGTACATTGGGGGCGCTCAGTTGTTTCACTAGAGGGCTTAATCAATGATTCAGAGATATAATCACTTATTTCGGAGTTGACATCCGCAGAGATTGTCTTCCGCAGAGATAATCAGTGATTTGGCCTGCTTCTTCAATGTTATCAGTTATTCCTTCCTTGTGTATTGGTATACTTCGGATACTTGAGCTTCATACACGATCATTAGGGAAGAAAAATGTGAACATGGGGAGGTGTTTTCATTCCCCTCATGATGTGTATTCGGGAGAGCTCTTGGGTATCGGTGTACTTCGAGTTCTTGAGCTTCATACACGATCATCTGGGAAGAAAAATGTGAACATGGGAAGGTGTTTTCATTCCCCTCATGATGTGTATTCGGGAGAGTTCTTGAGCATTATACAAAGAGGCTGACTGCATCAATTCAACTACTTGGGGGAATTGTTCTCTTGACACCTTTTGGAATGGATCGCTTCAGACTTCAGTGGAAAAGAAATGTGAGAAGATTATTTATGAGTGGGATGATACGTTGCTGTTCTTGTTGATGATATAACCCCGAACGAAGAATCTCGATTATCGGTCTTAAAAGGAGCAGCGGGATTTATGATAAAGGTGTGCTTCTCTGTGCACCTGGCTAAGGCAAGCTTGAAATAGAGCTTCGAATCTACTCATCTAATGGATTTTCGGTTTGGGGGGAAGCTGCCAAAGTCTCACTTTCAGATGGTTCAATTTCTTACAATTCAAGAGCCTTTGGAAGCTTTGGTGGTGAATGTTTAAGGGATGATGACTTCAATCTTCTACAACGGGGCTATTCGATATCCTTATCTCGGTACTCGTATCATCATCTTTCTTAAACTATGTCATCTACTCTATCATTGTAAATATTTATCAAAAACCAAATACAAAAATAGAAAACCAACAAAATCAAAATAGAAAAATATAAAACCAACTAAAATCCATAAAAATTTGAAAAATCAGAAAATTCCAAAAATATTGTTTTCCAAAGACATGTCTTCTGGTATCGATAACATCTGCGGTCTTAGAAATGTCATTCAATAATGGCACGGGACCATAGATGAAGTTCGAGCAGGAGGTGTAAATATTTTTTTCCAAAACATGTCTCAAAATATGGCTTACAACTACTTCAGACTGTGACCCGCGCTTAAACCATGGCTTGCTATTATTTCCGATAGCAACCCGCTCTTCAAGGAAGGAAAGTGTTGCGCTAAACAATTTGTCAAATATTTCGTGCACTTATTCTAAATACAAATTTGAGGAAAGTATGTCGAAGGACTGCTGTTCCTACACAAATGTTTTTCCGTCTAAAATTCTTCAGAAAAATATTTGTTGTATTCAAAATTGGTGGAAAATGAGTTGCTTGAAAATCAATCAGATTCAGAGTATTCGTAAAAAATTGAAAACTCAATCAATGACTTCAGCGCTTTTAAACTTTTCAAAAAAATAAGTCATTGATTGAGGGGGAGAATGTTTTCAAATCTATATCATCTAATGAGATTATCTAATTATCCTACATGCTTAATTGAAAATGTTGTTAACCTACGTTGAAGGACTAGGTGCCTAGGATATGATTGTTAGGATTAGATGATTAGAGTTTAATAAACACATTTTTCACATGCCTTATATGAATTGATTGACATGTTGGATTGACTCTTATTAGTCGATTACTGTTTGGGTGATGTCGACCACCATATATTTGTTTGTGTCCACTAACATATGCAGATATTATGGTATATAAGAATGTTCCCGATCTGGATCCCACAATTGATGATGATTGGATGCCGAAAGGAAAGGGTAACTATATCTTGGGTTGACAAATGAAGAAACAGAGCTTAATTGGACTTCTATGGAGAGTTGGCATGGAAAAATGCAATGCAAGAGGTCTCACTGCATCAGCAGATGGTTTTCTTCATCAGCAAATAAAGAAACGGAGCTTAATTTGACTTCAGTTGGCATTAAAATGCAACGTAAGAAGTGTCACTGCATCTGCAGGCGGTTTTTCTTCCAAGTCCTACAGCAACAACAGAAGCAGATTCTCAACCACCTAACGTATCTTTGTGCAGGGATAATAGTGATGATACCATTTTTCTAAAACTTTGAAAAATATTGTTTTGAAAATGGAAAAATATTGTTTTGAAAATAAATCGGATTCAGGGTTTTGAAATCAACCGGACTTTATTTTGTCAAATCTTCAGTGATTTCAAATTAAATATTTTCAAATGATATTTCATCAAAAAGTCTGTTTGTACGTTAAAATGTGGTGATCTAAAGATTTAATGTTATGTCATGGTATGATTTTTCTTTAGAATCAAGATCTTTCAAAATGAAATTTTTTGTGTTCTTGTTTGATTGTGAAATTATTTTATTTTCCTTAAAGATCTCTTAAAACAATCATACCTGACACTAACAATCTTTAATGTCTTAAATTGGTCCATTTCGATCATTTTTCAAAATTAAATCTTGCCACGTCTTTCCCCAAATTTTTTCTAAAAGATTTAAATCAATTGGGATCACAAATCTCAAATGGTTTGAAATTTTTGATCGGGGGAGAGATCGTGATTTAAATCTCAAATCTGTTTTAATGGAATTGGTTTTAGTCCTTCAAAGGCACTCCTGCCTCCATGTGCCAAACGATCTCAATATACTTAATGCACATGTTGAGGAGGAGCATTTATCCAAAAACTAGATGAGTATTTAAACAAGGCACATTTTCTCTCATGTTTTCTAAACCTTATTAAATCACTTGGCATCCTAAATCTCAAAGGGTTTGATATTTTTGATCGGAGGAGAATTTGTGATTTAATAATGAAATTTGATAAAAGATGAACGTTTTGATTCAAAGTGCAAGTTCTCTCTAATATGTGCCAAACTCTTTCGTATATCGATGCACATATTGAGGGGGAGCGAATGGTTTATATTGGCAATCGTGAAAAGTACTTCAAAGAACTCTTTCCTCTATGTGTTAAAATCATTTCAAATATCCTATGCACATATTGAGGGGGAGAATTTACCAAAGAAAATCAAATGGCTTTTTCCATGGAAATTGTGATCAAGAAATTATCTCTAAGAACTCTTGCCTCCATGTGCTAAACAATTTCAAGATCATATGCACATGTTGAGGGGGAGCATTTCTAAATGATCAAAACTATTAAGGTACAAAATGCTTTGATTTGATATCACAAATACCTTGATTGATTTTCCAAATGATTTTTCAATTGGTTTCAAGGAAGAATGAACTGTACCAAAAGACCGACCATTTTACTTTATGCATGGAGTTATAAGGATGGTGAGGTTAGGTATTAGTTCCCACGATCCGCCAGAGCCGGAGGGATCTACCCAGGGACAATCCACTAGATAGTGTAGAGTCCTTAGGTATGATGAAAAAAGGAGAAAATGAGAAATGGGAAGAGTGCGGACTGAGACAGAGCTAGTACTGGAATAAACCCAACAAGGTTCTAGTTATGAAGTCTCGGTAAGCACTGAAGAGGTTGAAGAATGAAAAAGAAATGAATGTGAAAAAGGGTGAAAAGAAATAGCCCTCCAATAATTCAACCTTAGGGCGGAAACCGGGTTCAATACATATGCTACTGGTGGTTACTAAGGTAACGCCGGTATTGAAGACAAGACGTCATGGACCCAGTGACGCACTGCACTAAACTTCCCAAGCTACTCAAGTTCCTCTTAAAAGGGCTTGTTTCATTCTCACGGGGAACCTACATAATCTATCGACTTTCTCTTAGAAATTGTTGATATTGAAGAAGGAGACCCTCTCCCTAGTCTCCGGCATAGGAACCAAATGTGCACAATTGAGTCTAGAGCCAAGAGATCATCCACAATATCTCATTAGGACACAAAATTAATGAAGACTTGCTGTTTCACACAACGTGGAAAGTAAGTATATATTGAGAGTCCTACGCATTATCCTCGTGGTATTGCCAGAACATCCGAGTGATATGTAAAGTATTCACGATGAAGATGGAAATCTTTCTAGAGCCAACATCAAACAAGCTCTTGGTGGGTGACATGTGAGATCTTTTCTAAAGATCAAACTTGTGACAACTGGATAGAAATGATGGGGCGATTCACTCGTGAATCAACCTTGGTCCAGGAAATGCATTGACGGATGCTTTTGGAAAAACCGTTCGATGTGCATTTCTTCTTTTCTCTAGCACATCGAATGTGTATTCTTTTTCAAATACAAAAAGTATTTTTGATTGAAAGTTGATCTTTCTCATAAAACCTTCGTCGTATTGCAAAACTCTTTCTTCAAGCAATACGCGATTGTTTTTCAAATCAATGTTTCATCAATCAGTGAATCTCAATTCGCTGGTTCACTCACTCCATGTTGTCTTCTTTGAGACGTTCCGGTTTGAGAACAGCTAGAACAGCTGTGAAACCCTGTCAAGGAGATTCTTCGAATCATACCTGATCACAGGCAGTACTTGTACTGATCAACGGGGAACCGTGGGCCGTGTATCTCAATTCAACGAAAGTGATCAAAGACACTTTCGTGTGCTTTATTGCTAACTGTTGTTTACAGGTACATTTGGACGTTTGCAGCTGATCCGAATTAAGGAGTCAATCCAAAGCCGCATGCTCACAGCATCCACACTTAATTGAAGAAATCATGACTTGTGCATATCTACAGAACCTGGCTCTGATATTTTTATACTATGTTTCCGCTATGCCACTGCAAATATCATGAGCCAATAAAGCTTCCGCTACTCTGATGAGAAGATGTCATGATCCAAAAAGTGTGAGCATGTCGGTCCGAAAGTCACAACAACACATGATGGCAACACAATAAAGGATGATCCAGAGATTTATTGTGGCTGATGATCTCAAAGAAAGCTCAAAGATCATCAAAGATGTGGATCAGTTAAAGGCCTCCACTAAAAGTACAAAATTATGCGGACTTTGAAGAATCGCTACACAAGCACAAAGAATGTGGAATTTGAAGAATTGAAATCTACGAGCTTAGAACTAAAGACAAAGATAGAATGCTAGGATGCAAAATGTATTTCATGGGGTGACCTCCCTTAGGGGGAGATTGTTAGGAATTGGAAATTTCATATTAAAGTGTCGGTCACCTCAATTATGGTCTAGCATATTTTAGCTCGTAGACTTGTAGTTATTTACGTTATGTTGTAGTTGATTAGTTAGTTTGTAGCGTAGTTTAGTTTAGTGTAATACCGTGGAGGAAGGACGGGTCTTTACCCACTGTATACCTGATCCACAGGCCGTTAGGAGGTCGTGTAGTCTTGTAACTATAAATACCCCTTCCATCCTTGGAAGGGGTGGTGCTTTCAATCTAACATTTCATAATTTACAAAGCAAGTCTCTAGCAAGAAACACCCATCTCTTTACTTTCTCTCTCTAAATGGCTAACATGTATTTCCATCATCCAAGACCACCCGAATCATCAACACAATAATATTATGATCCTACAAACCTCTGCCATTTCCAGAAGTAGTGCTCAAGAAAGTGTTCGGGTTCAATTTTCCGGCTTGGTTAGAAGTTGTAGTTTATTGGAGGCTTGAAGGTTGCTATAATCCTTCATCTTTTCCTATTGTAATTCATACTTTGGGTAAACCTTGTTACTTTTATATTTCCTTATGTTTGTTATTGATATGATTATTGAGCTTTGTGTTTGATTGAAATAACCATGAATGTTTTGATACTTGCTTGTTCTTATATTTCTTTTCTTGTTGGTTTGATACGTGACAATCATAACCATCAACTTGTTACTTGCTTAAACAAACAAACGACACTTGAAGTGCAACCAAGTCTCTTGGAACGACCTTGATTTACCAAAACCTATACTACAACTTGACTAGGGTATACTTGCCCGAATGTGTTCCTAGTTAACCGGTAATTCTTTTTTATAAATTTAAAGCTTGTTGGAACGCATCAAGTTTTTGGCGCCGCTGCCGGGGACTTGCGTTTTGTATTCTTGTGTTTGTTTGTTTGTTGAATTGTTTGCTTTTTTGCTAGTTTGTTCGAATGATATATTGCTCTTAATTATGAATGCTTCTTTCTTTGCTCTTGTTTGATTGCTCTTGGTGTTTGCTCATGATGTTTGCTTAATTTCTCTTTTGCGTTTTCTTTCAAAAAAATCTCTAATTTCTCATAATTGCTTAAATGATCTTGGCATCAAAATCAAGTTTTTGATGGGATTTTGTTTCATTTTTCTAAAAATGCTCATTTTAAAGTTTGCTTTCTAAGTGTGTTCAAAAGTTCTTGCGAAAAAACCACCAAAACCACCCAAATCACTTCAACCGAATCGGTTGGAATCCCAACCGATCGGTAAATATTTTTCAAAAGTCATTTAAGAGTCGTATAAAAAAATCGCTTACAACCGATCGGTCACCACCCGTAACCGATTCGGTTGGAGGCTTCTGTCCCTTTTTTTTCTTTTTTATTTTGTGTGTTTCTTGTTTCGTGATTTTTGTGTTTTATATGTTATGTGATCTCTTGCGTGTATGTGTGTTATTTGTTTGTGTTAATCTTGTTTAGATTGGTTTCGTATCAATTTTGAATAAGACTATCTTGTTTTAGATTATCTTGTTTGATTTGTGTTACGTGACTAATTATGTTTGCTTGTGTGTATGTGATTGTGATCGTGCTTTTATTTGTTTATGCGTATATTGTTTTTAGTGTTGTTTCATGTTCATGATAGTTAATGTGTGTTTGTGTGTTTTGTTTACTTGTGTTTATTTTCGTGTCTGTTATGTTCTATGTTCTTCTTTTATTTTATCAATAAAGGTTTTGAAATAAAACTTGTTTTTATAAATTTATAAAAAAAATAAAAATAAATAAATAAATAAAAATAAAAATAAAATTAAAAATTAAAAAATATCCTCCAACCGTCGGTCACCCCCCGTAACCGATTCGGTTGGAAGGTGGGTTGCTATTTGGTTCATCCCAACTGATCGGTTAGACTCCCTGACCGATCGGCTGGACCAATCGTTAAAAAGAAAAATACTTTTCATATTTTGTTCTTGTATGTTTGTGTTTAGATAGAATAAGTTTAAATGTCTTTTTGTTTTTGCAAGAGTATCATTTCTTTTATTTGGTTTTTGCATTTTTAAGTTTTGTTAATTTTTAGTACATTGTAAATAAATAAGTACATGTTTTTAAAAATAAAAGTGTTTTGAACATTGTGGGTATGTTCACCGGAAACCCTTACGAGACTACAACTCGTCCACTCGGGCCACCGAGGGGTTTAAAGGCTTGTTGCATACGCTAAATGCAACCGTGATGCCTACAAAAGTGAGTTTTAGAATTTTACGCGTTTTTGTAGTTTAGTTTATTTTTGCAGATTTAATAAGCTCGTGGAGGATGGATTGGTTGGATCGTAACCTTACACTCTTGATTGGACATGTTTGGATGAGAAATCGATTGTTCTCAAGCTTATGCTAGCGTTTGCTTAGCATCTTATCATATGGAGTTCGGCCGCGATTTCTTTGGCCCGAGATGTTTTGTTTCTCTTGGACTTATAATATCATTTTTCCCTATCTTACATGCTTTGAAGTTTTCACAATTCATTTATTTTGTTTCCTTGTTATTTTTTCCTTGTTTGTTTTTTTTTTTGGTAAATTATTTTATAAATTGACTTTTTTAAGTCCCTTCAAAGTAATGCTCACCAATTGTGAACAAACTAAAAGAGAGGTATAAGGCGGGTATCCCTGATTCCCTAAAGAAGTTGGGTTTTTAATATGCTTCACGCTGACCTGCTTCTCCGCTTCTTTATACGTTTCAATGGAGCTATCGAGAACTCGTGGGAAAAGAAAAAGTCATGTTTGGTTTAAAAAAGAAAAATAATAAAATAAATAAATAAATAAATAAGAGAAAAAGAAAAAAAATAAGTCGTAACTAGATTATTTTTCAAAAAAATTCTCGTAGTAATAGTATTATAGCAATTTTTTTTAGGCATTAAGTTATTTTTCTTTTGTGTGCTTAATTTAAGTGTGGGGGAAAATATTATTGTGAAAATCGAAACTAGTTTTTAGATTCCAAAATTTTGGGCCAATTTTAAAAAAATTTTGAACTTGTTTGCCCTTGTGATCTAGTTGTTTTCATGCTTATAGGATAATATATTAGAATAACTTGATCAATCCACTGGTGATATCAGTAAATTTTGAAGGGCAAGAGATCACAGGGATTTCAATACCGCGAGACGAGAGGTTCAAGCGATGAGGTAACTGATCCAAGTTCATTCTCCACATAAAAATGTTAACTTTTCGTGGGGAAAGTTTTATCCCAAGTTGTCGAAGGAACTAAAGATGGTAAGAGTTGGGCGTCAATCTAGCAACGAGTCTTCCCAACTGAGAAAACTCTGTCACTTGCAATCAACCAGACGCAAGAGTATTCAATGGAATTTATGTCGACATTGCTAATCTCGAGCATCATGTCTCTCAAATAAGCGAAGTTACGAACGACAAGGTCTGCTCTAGACCAATTCCAACGCTATTGCATGTTTTTCAATGCGATCAATGATTAGACAATCTTTGTCTTGTTCCAAACGATAAAGTCTGTTGTAGCGAATATGTAGCGGGCAATCACCAAGCCAAGTGTCCTTCCAAAAGCGGACACGCGTACCACATCCTGCTTGGAAGCGAAGAGAGTTAGCCGTAAGAATACTGTTCGAGTGTAAGAAGTTAGAAGATCCAATTATCTTAGCCCAAATACCATTAAATTTGCAACATTGTTGTTCGAAAGCCCCTCTTGACTGTGCAAAGCCTTGATAACTAACCCAAAGAGCTTATGGGTTAGAGTACATTCTCCAACGTACCTTTAAAGAAGAGTAAGGTTGAAAGACTTTAAGCTACCAATGTTCAAACCGCCTTTGTCGAACGAAGAAAGAACATTAGGCCATTTAATCCAAGCAAGCTTTTTAGACTCCTTGAGAGCCTCCCAAAAAAAGAGGCACGGGTGCTCTCCAAAGAATTCAACACAAATTCAGAAACTTTGAAGATCGAAAGAATATAAATCTCAACACTTCCTAGCACCGCCTTAATTAATGGAAGACGGCCCCCTATTGAAAGAAGATTCGACTTCCAAAAGGAGTGTCTCGAATGAAACCGGTCAAGTACTAAGCTACAAATTGGAGAACTATGACATCGAGCTCTAGTGGCTCTAAAACATTCATGGCTTGGTCTATCATGACACTTAAAAAGGGTTGTCCTTTGACTTCCTTAAGAAAAAAAGGGTAACGTAAAAAATTTTAATAGGCGAACCGAATTTCCATTCTCTAAGATTAAAGTAGTATATCAGAAAACATTTTGTTTATGAAAAGGTGAACGCCAAGAAGATATGAGAACTGAGAAGATGTACACTAAACGATTGTTACCAAAGTGTTACTCTGTATTTCTTTAGCTTGCAGTTGTAGTCATGTTAATTATGTTTATGTTATTTTAAGTCTTATCTAGTATCCTTTATTTGTAAGTTGCACTTATATTAAATGAAATAATAATATTAAGGGCTTATTTTTTTAAGTTTGTGGTCAAGATTATCATTGTTTTTGTTATCTTATGTCAATTCAAGAATCCCATTTTTTGTATTTTGTAATTGTTTTGAATGCCTACAAACAAAACGATCAAGGATGTAGCTAGAAAAAGTAGTCGTTGCAACTTATTTTAGTTTATACAAACATCTAAAGAAAGTATGACAGCCAAAACAAGTATTGAACTCAAATTTTATGCCTACGTAGGTAAGTTTTATGAATCATGCAATAAACATAAGAGCACAAGGTGAGGGAGATACCAATAACACGTTATTGGTATCCACATCATATCAAACACTTCCCAATAACACACCAATCACTCAAACATCTCTCCCTCATAACACACCACTAACATGTTATTTCACAAAATAATAAAAGTAAACACACTTTGGTTCCTGTGTCACTTCTTTTTGTGACAATATACAAAAAACAAAAACAAAAAAACCTTGTTATTTTATTTCACGTTTCTTTGTTTTTCTTCCTGATTTTCAAAGAATGCAAATGGTTGAGCTATTTTCATTGTGCTTCAAAACTAAAGTTTGGCACCACGAATATGCATGAACAAAACCAAGGATATAGAAAAAGTAGCACAAAATACAAACATCTAAAGCATTTCAAGTATGACACCAATATTGACACCTCATACCTTGTGCTCTAATATAAAAAGTTCAATCACGATCTAGCTTGCTAAAAGTTGTGGAATAAGGTGTTCCTCTAATACAATAAAATATTTGGAAAAAGAGGAAAATCATATAAAGGTAGCAATTTCATATTCAATTTAAAGAATCTAATTATGATGTAACTTGAATAAATAAGGAGTTAGAATGAAGTGGGGTTCATTGATTGGAGAGAGAGTCTACTCGTGCTCATGAATAGTTAAATAGAACACTTTTCCGTTTTACCAACTTCATATTACATCTACGAACCAATATTTTAAACAAATTTGCTAGACACAAATAAAAGTATTCACAAAAACAATTCACTCGTTGAGGTATCAGCGTGTGATTGGTTTTTTGTGGGATCCACATCTCACAAAAACCAATCACTCGTTGACACCTCAGCGAGTGGATTGTTTTTGTGAATACTTTTATGTGGATGTATCATTGCTCTATTTTATAACCCAAGTTGACTTGGCCACTTCAATCAAGTTGAATCGGAAACTGGCTCGAAGACCTTCACCAAATATGACTGGATTTTTCTTTGTTTGAGTAATGGATTGAATTGCCATTTTTTTCGTTGACCTGAATTTACTCAGTTAGATAAACCCGGTCGGGTTATGAAATCTAGCAAAAAAAATTTCCATCAACTTCTCTACATTAATTGACAAGTTGACGTGGTAAGTACCAATGTTAGTTAAAATTTTATAAAACAGTAAATTATAGTTATAAGGCTGGACGCAGTAAGGTGAAGCGATCGACTCACTCGATCGAGTAAGTGTCGATCGCCTTTTTGTGGCAAAGCGATCGAGTCCCATTTTTTACCCATCTCGGTCGTCCAACCGATCAATTGGCTTGGGCATTGAATATGCAAAAAGTGAGTGGGGAACGTTGCAAAAGTTAGATTCAACAAAAAATAAAAAATAAAAAAAATCCGAACGTTAAAGTTCAAAAATAGGACTGTTTGGGGGTTAAAAAAAATATACTAAACTACCCTAAAAATACACAACATATTTACACACTTAAATTCACAAATCTCACAATCCTCTCTATCAAAAAACTCATAATCATCTCTATCAAAATGTCTAAGAAAACACCACAACAAAAAGGCCGAAAATCCCTATTGGCACAAAACATCCCGCAATTAACACCGGATCTGAATTTCCGGTTAACCGGTGTCTCACCATCCGTCAATTTCCGACCCGCTTCTTTCGATTATCAATTCCAACAAGCTCCATAACAACAAACTAACAATCCACTTTTTATAAACCATCCTATAAATCGTCCATTTGTTCCACCGTATCAAAACATCCAACAACAACAACAATAAAGCCACTCCCGTCGAAGCCAACAATCTATGTATGGCTCACCCCGAATCGGTGTATCGTCCAACAATGGATTCATCAACGTCTTCATATTCAAATTATCAACATTATTCTCTGGTTAACCGTATCAATCTTGATGCTTTTGATTTCGAAGAACAATTATACACCAATCATGATTTTTATGTTGGAACGGTTCGGTTATCCGACTCAAGAGTATCACGGTTCGGGTCAAGGTTCGGCTCATGGATCATATCACGATTCGGTTACGAATGATGACGACAAGACTATTTCGGAAGAGACGTCACCGGTCAAACCGAAGAAACGAGCTACAAAGGCGAATAAGAAGGTTGTCGAGAAAGAAACCAAGAATGATTCGTCGCTTTGGACACGCGAAAAAGAGATCGCGTTGTGCAATGCTTGGTGTGATGTATCCGAGAATAGTATAACGAGAAACAACCAAAATGCTAAGGGATTTTGGCAGAAAGTCATTGCTTACTTTGAAAAGGAGGTTGGTGCAGAAAGAACGTACAACTCTATCATTACCAAGTGGAAAAATAGGATCCGTCCTAGAGTTGGTCAATTTTGTGCCATTTACAACAATGCTTATAAGAATTACGGAAGTGGTGAGAATGACCTCACTGTTTATAGACGAGCATGTGATGAATACCAAATAGTGTGTAATCATGCGTTTGTATTGGAGCATTGTTGGGAAATTTTGAAGGACCATTCGGTTTGGAAGGATAATGAGATGCTGGCTTTTTTAAGCCAAGATGAGAGTCGGAAAAAAGCAAGGACTTCTAAAACCGACTCGGATGTGCTTGTGCCTGTGCCTAAGCGACCAATTGGTCGTGATACCGCTAAGAAGAATGAGAAGAAATCTTCGGAGTGTTCCAAAGCTAGCTATATGAAAGGTGTTGTCGAGAAATGGAAAAGCATTAAGTCCATGGCACTGGGAAAGAAGAAGGATCTGGCAGACGGATACTACGAATTGAAGAAGAAAGAGCTGGATCAAAGGCAAAAGGAGTTGGAGCTGGAGCAAAAGAAAGCAGAAACGGAAGACAAAAGATTGGCACTAGAAAAAGAAAAACTTGATTTTGAGCGACAAAAGAAATATGAAAAAGACATCATATTATATTGCACGCCAATTGACCCATCTTTGCCCGCACTACAACAACAAAAAATGCAGGAAATCAAATATTCGATCAAGGCACGCCACAACCTAGATTATTAGTTTTTAATAAGTGTTGTAATGTTTTAATAAGTTTCGTAATGTTTTTATTTTATTAGAATTATTATGTAACATTTTATATATTAATGAAATTTTAGTTTGTGTTAAAAAAAAAATTTTTTTAATGGATCATGGTCGTCCTTACTGGGGCACCCAATCGCCTGAAGGTCGCTGGAGAGAGAAAGCTGACGTGACAGGGAAAATGAGGGGGATTGAAAGCCCTTACTGGAGGCAGCCTAAAGTATCTTAGAAATGCTAACTAATATAATTTTAAAATAGACTTTTATAACTTAAAATTATAAGTTGATTGTTGTTGCAAATCATTGTTATATTATTATAGATATAGAACTTAAAAAAAGCTTATCGGTAAAGTCTTATTTTTTTCATCAGTTCAATCAAATGTAGAATAAAGTCGAATAAATCATGGAATCATACAACACAACATATTAAATATGGAAAAAATATATACATATGTATAGACTTGGTTCGATAAGGCGGTTCATCCGGTTGAACTGGTGACCCGGTGAACCGAAGACTAAATCTAGTTAATAAAAAAACCAGATGTTAAAACATTAAACATTTATACATACATTAGTATTGAATTTTTTTTCACAAAAGACTACTACTGAAACCTCTTGTGAAAAAAAAACACATAGAAAACACCGCACGCAAACATAGCGTGTCTAAAAACTAGTGTGTAATACTGTATTTAGTGGGTATCTGTTAAATATATAGAGAGTAAGTTACACCGATGGTCCCTGAACTGAAGCACGTTTCCGCATTTGGTCCCCCGTTTCGGTTTTCTGGTGTACGTTGTCCCTGTTTTCCCAAACGGTGACCCCTTTAGTCCCTACTACCCTGTTATTTCTTACCATGGTTACAATGTATGGTTTGCTGATGTGTAAGCCATGAATTTTTAGTCATTTGTTGATTAACTCTACTCTACCACTCTCCTTAATAAGTATATCGTTGCCCCAAGTCCCTAACAAGTTCACTCCCAACTTTTCCGCTCACAGCAACCATCTAATCTCACATCTCTCATCTCGTAATTTCTTTGACTATAATTTGTACATTGATCTTTTTGTTCGCAAAACTTTGTCAACAACGGGGTTACAACATGGATGAGGAGGAAAGAAAGAGTAGTTATAACAACCAAAGACTTGGAAATCGAATGTGAGAAGGCATATGGTAATGACTTGAAATTCGGTTGGTTTGAGCTATATTTTGCTATGATCTTGTGTTTATTTTTGTTGAATTACTAAGTAATTGCATTTTTTATGCAGAGTGTGCATCCTATTTTTCACCATACGCATACACCAAGGGGGGTTCATTTAGGGGGTTTCCTGGTAGAGAATAAGTTGGTGGTGAAGAAGATATCTTTGATAGTGTTAACGCTGAAGTTTTCTCAGTCTTTGAGGTAGACAAGATGGCCACACAGTTTAGGCTACAACGTAAGAATGAGTCTCTGTTTTATCATTATTTAAGACCCGTGAGTGATTTAGATGTTGGGTTGTATGCACTTGCATGTGATAAGGATGTACGTTGTCTGAGTACCCTACTGTCAAGTTTTAAGTTAATAGAGGTCTATATAGAGCATGGTTCTACACAACTTAACTGTTACCAAATGTCACCCGGACAACTCAAGGCAACAATAGAAGACTATCAGTAAAATGTGTCTAGTGAACCTAGTACTAGTTCTTCTAAGGAAAAGATTCTAGTAAAATGTTGTTGTTGACATGGCATGATAGTAGATATAGTAGTACACCCAACTCTGTTTTACCTAAGTCTATACTTGAAGGATTGTTTGGTATCCCTACTGGTTCATGTGATATCACATTTACGCAATTGACTGGGAATGAATCTGCTGACAACCAAATCAATAGCCTTCCACATATAAGTTCATAGTTTGACACTATAAACCTCACTTTCACCCCAGTGGAAGCAAGAGCTAATGATGTGGTAAATAATGTGGTAAATGATGTGTTAGATGATTTGAATAGGTGTATAGACTTTGATGATAATGAATTGGATATGTATCAAGATTTTAGTTATCTTAAAGCAATGAATGTGGACAATACTTTTGATTTAAGTCATGATAAACATTTTGGAGTAGATGACATGGACTTAAACTTAAATTTAAATCTTGAACTAAATGTTTCCCAAAATGCTCATGAAGGTGACATGATTGGTAGTGCTCATGTTGTTGGAGAAGCAGTATTGTAGAAAGTAGAAGTGAAGGTGACATAACCATACCATTCTTAGCTAATGGGAATATATTTCCTTCTAAAACTATGTCATTCTCATCTAATGTTTGACTTAATTTTGTCAAACAAAGTTTATGGTCAAATGGGTCACCATGGTCAATAATTTCCACCTAAAGAAAGTCAATACTTTTTTATTCAAACAAAAATGTTCTTCAGAGGTACATTTCCAAACAACAATTTGGCCAAAATGGGTAAGAATCACAAAGGTTTGCAACTGAAAATGGATTTGTTCAAACACATAATACTCAAAATGGATCATATTGTTGACTTTAGTAAGTCAAAGTATAGACTTTTGTTTGTTGGCTTCCCTAAGTCAAACATATTATGCATTTAACAACTAAACATAATTAATAATAATAAGAACCCACATTCATCTGATCAGACATACGTACAAACCAAAATGTTATAAACATTGTTATTGATCAGATTCCATTACAATCATTACAAACTTTTGCTTCATCTACAAAACACTATCACCCACTGCTTCACCAAAATACTAATAAAATACATCCACCACCATCATAAAATAACAACAACTACCCAAAAGAGACTTGATGGTGGATGGATCAAGAGATGTCAAGCAGTAAAGTAAAACTACAACCCCAAAAAAACTCAACTGATGATGAGATATTCCTTGTACTTGGACCGCTATTCTTCAAAAAAATCAACAACATATTCAAGATTATTAATCATCCTCAACAAACCAAGGATAATCTCTACTGACCTTGGGCACATAGGAGGATCGAACAATCCAAGAAAAGGACAGTTTGAGCCATGAAACAACACATTGTGTAAATAAACAACACATTTTGAAAATAAACAACACATTGTGTAAACTTGATATACATTTCACCAACTAACTTAACTTACAATTTTTGGACAGCCATAGAAACGACCCCCTGGATTTCTGTCTGTCCAGGAAGTCTTGACAACAGCTTGTCGAACACATGTGCAGACCACCATTGTTGCTATGTTTTTTTAATGTATTTGCTTTTGAACGTTAGGATGTGGAAAAAAAATGGTCCTACATATATGTGTTAATATAATACTTCTAGGATACGAGCCGGCAGTGATCTTGTGGACAAAAAGGCCACCTGCTACAGTGATGAAGAGTAGCTAGGGACGAACGAAAAAAGTTACAAATGGAGCATATGACTAAAAACCACGGCTTACACATCAAAAAACCACACATTGAAATCATGGTAAGAAATAACGGGGTAGTAGGGACCAAACGGGTCACCGTTTGGCAAAACAGGGACGACGTACGAGATTAAATCGAAACGGGGGACCAAATACGGTTGCGGAGCAGAGTTCAGGGACCATCGCTGTAAGTTACTCAAATTTATAAATTTATTAAAAAACATGAAAACTAAAAAGAGATTCATATGGTTTTTTAAGACTATACGAGTACCCGTGCACAGCAACGGAATTTTATAGCGGCATAAGTTTCCAGTCGTGTACATTATAGGATTGAATACTTTCTGAGATTATAATGATTGAATAATTTTTGCTAATAGGTACATAATTAAGTTTCCAGTCGTGTATTAGTTTGTTTCCTTAAATAGATTCAGTTTTCAGTTTTTACTTTCAAGAAAAGTTAGTTTTTTTCATTATAGATAGTATAGATTTAACAACCAAATTTTTATTAATTACCTCATCCTTTTTATAGTTTATGTTTTACAAAATTGACACATGTGTTTTTATACATATTTATTTTGATGGATAAAATTTAAATTGATTGAAGACAATTTTGGAACTTTATTAACCAATCAGAAGGCTCAACTTCAATTTCCTTCAACCTTTAGGTTGGTGGGGAACTCACATACCATTAGAACAAAGACCTTGGGTGGTTACTAGAAGAATTAGCTTACCATTTTGTACCTTCTATTATTATATAAAATAATTTTTTCTTCCATTTATGTATAACGAACTCCTTATTTTAATAAGAGTAAAAATCATCAACGCAGTTTTTAAATGTTGGCACTAATCATTCCTTACCGATATTGTTGGCACTTATCATCCATAAAAGGCTAAACTTCTGGCACAATACATCCCTCACAGGGACATAAAGGTCATTTAGTCACTTTCATCCACTTGTGCGTCCCCCACTTCATCATCTTCAACCGACCACCACCACATGTGAGTATGTGACTACTACCATCTTTCACCATCACCCGCCACCACCAAAAGATATGCACACCAACCGTCGCACCACAAACTACTGTAACCATCACCGTTTACCACCATCATATGTCACTCCTCGTTTACCACCATCCCCATCGCACAACAACAATCCCCACATCATAATCACCGAGACCGATTGTGATATCCCTTTTATTTTTGCTAACCCATATTTATTTATCAGAAAACCTACCAATACCTGAATCCTTATTGAAATCACAATCATCAATTAACTTACACCACCATAAATGCGTGATTCAGTATTATGGTATTAAATGTGTGATTGTGCAAAGAAAACATATGGTGCGGCGATTGAAAAATCTAATGGTTAGAGTTATATTTTTCATGGTATTTGGTTACGACTGGCTTGCAGTGGAGTTGCATCATTTATTTATGTACTTAGTGACTTTTTTTGCCATTAATCAACAAGTTTTAAGATGAGTCATTCAATCATATACCAATTCGATAGCTAACTTTTCTATTGCAATCTATCTATTTGAGTTGCTTTCTTGTTAAAGATCTTTGAGAGCTCAGATTGATTAGATCTTACATCTAGGATAACAATAACAAAGAACATACAAAGCACAACAGAATATAATCAAAATACTTTGTTATTAACAAGGTTTTCTCGTCATCATCTCTACCAACTATTACAAACATACTAAGCCCTAATTTTGCGTGATCAAGTGTAGAATGGTTACTCAACAATAACAGGAATCATAAGATCCTTGAGGCTGAACAAACACAAACCTTAGGCGTTTTACACAAGACTCGCACCTAGGAACACACACAATTTACTGGTGTTCACATCTTGACACACCTAAAACCTAGACCCTGTATCTCTTTGTATAATAGAGATACCTAGGGTTTACAAAAACTACTAACATTATTTATTATCTTTTAAGCCCTTGTAGTCTTCGTATTTGCTTCATTCTTCATAATATGTTTTGTCTTATCAACTCTCCCATCAATCTTCCTCAGTTGATAATGACAAAACTCAAATAAGCACGAACTTCCCCTAAATTTAATATAAAGATGAATGAAAAAAACTTCCCCTTAATCCATGCTATACCACTAAGGCTCAATAAACTGCAATTCTTCTTTGTAAATCTTCTTCCCATTTTTGTATTATCTAGTAGGGGACTCTAAGTAAATGAAACTTTGATCTTGAAAACCATTAACCAATATCACACTTCCAATCCAGTCTTCCAATGTCTCAAATTACCGTCCATGAAGATCACCAACAAGCTTACTAAAAATGAATTCAAGACAGTAGAAACCTAAACCAGCAGCAGTAATAACAATATAGAAATTGTAAAAACTTTCACCTCGATGTAGCATATAAATGGTTAAACATTTAACATTAAGCTTCCCCTGAAACCCATATGTTAACCATCTATTGAATGTAGGCTCTATGTAATGATTACTGATGAAGAAAACTAAGTATAACCAATTTGATGTAGAAGTAGAACAACCCAAACTTGTGTCTTATGTCTTGTACTATCCACGTGACTCTGAACTCATACCAAGACCAAAGTATAAGTAGACCACATCCTCTTGACAAAGATCCTCATCTTCAATGAGACACTGAGTATACGTAACTCTTTAAAGTGATAACAAATGTGAGCATTGAGCACAATCCGTTTGTAGATCACACACCTTTTCTAGATTTTTCAAGTCTTAGTCACAACATTGAAAAAGCACGAACAAGTTATTTATAAATGTTGTCAGCCATTTAAGATATGATAAGAACACGCATCCAAGTAATTCCACTTCATCGTCAAAAAAGTAATAAACAATCTTCTTCGTAATCAATTAAAGCAAATAAACCAAAAACGAGCCTTTTAATAACCAAACCAATCTTCATACGAACCTGAACTCATAATAATAATCGGTATCAACGAACACCAGGTCACACTATGAAGCCCAATATACCATTAGTATAACACATTCTTCTCAGTCTTATTAGTCTCGAATAAACGCCATGTCCATTACAATCAAACACCACTTTAGGGTTTAACACAACCTTTAAACCAACATATATCCAAATTGTTGTGAGTTTTTGATTGACTAAACGATACAGATCACACCAATAATCAATAAATCCATATAATTTCTTTGCAGAGAGGGATTGTTATCTACCACAAAGCAGATCTCCAATAATAAAATCCACAGCCATTCGTCATACAAAGCTTCATCAATAATAAACCCCTATCTACTATTGTCAGCCATACCAACTTTCATGCAATCGATACTATCTCCATAATATTCGAACAACCTTAATTAACTAGTATATGTGTTTGGTATATTTGAACACCTTTGATAATGAACAATCTATTGGCTTTTCTCTTCCATTCACAACAGATTTTAAAGCTAGCTAGTATCGAAAAACAAGTAGATCATGCAGCCTCATTAAACACTCCCTTCGTATAAACTTTCTTTGAATGAACAGGTTAGAATTTCAAATAACTCGAACAACATAAATCACAAAGACAACATCATTAACACTTAATTGGCAGCACTAAAATCCTCAAACAATAGTAACAATGAGTGATCAACATTAATGAGAAGCAGCATTAAGTTAAAAACGTAGCAGTATTAAAATATCTTCTAGCAGTACTAACTGATAACAGAAAGTACTAACTTACGGGCAATACTAAGTTTCATAGCCAGTAGTACAAAATATCTTCTAGCAGTACTAACTGATAACAGAAAGTACTAACCTACTTATGGAAGTAGTTAACATACTTAGGAGTATTAATAATCCAATGAGCAGTACTTAACTTGTGGCAATGACCAGCATTATGAACAACAATAACAAGCAGTATTAACTATAAGAACGAGCATCCTATTAACATCCAATCTTAAGCACCATCACCACCTATCTTATGATCATTAACTAATTAGATCATCTCCACACACCATCCAATAAATCAATCAGCAGCAGTATCAAAAACCAAATATCACCCATAATTTGATTAAAGAATCATGAATGAATACTTGGGGTTTTTACAAACCCTAACTTCCAATAAAAATGTAATCCACAATGCTCCAATAAAACTACTTTAGGTTAGAGCTTTTTATCATGATCATAAGTAGTCACAATACCAGGTTTGAACAAAACCAATTAAAGATGAAACCAATGAAACACTGGTTAGGGTTTGTTTCTATTTGTCGCCAAGTTGAGAAATTTCTTAGGGTTTTGTACACATTAAGAACACATCTGTAACACCCCCAAAATCACAATGTGACAGCGGAAGACTATTTGGGGTATTACTTAGAGGATCACAGTCATAAGTCATAGAAAACGACTCTAAAAGAGACATTTTTAAGAAAGGATTGTTACCATTTCATAAAACTCAATGTTTTGGAAACACAAAAGAAAATAACACAAGTTTTGACGTTACACAAAAGATAGTTCAATTGTCTATGAAATGATAACTTTATTTAAAAACCACACCACTTCCATCGTCCCATGACGTCCACTCCGCGCTTTCATGATATCCTAATTAGTACCTAAGATGAACATGCTTAAAAGGTCAACAAAAAGTTGAGTGATATTCATAGGTTTAATAAATAGTTGAACACAAGTAAGAGATGATAATTGCTTTGAATACAATTACCATGGAAAAACATAGATTATTATTATGCACTAAGCTCATGACACCAAACTAACTGCATACACCTAATTACTGGTGTAAGTAATAATATTGCCCTCAGATGGAATTGCCAATTCCATAGTTAACCAAATATAGTGAGCCCCGGTTATTTCCTATAACCGAGTCGGGGTCGTTAATTCCCATAGTACTATCCACAATATTTGCGTTCACTCGCAAGTGATTAATGGTTCATGATGTAAGGGACTTATGGCAGGCAACTTAGGCTATAATAATAATGATCAGGCAAGCATACAGTTTAAGAAAAGACTTGTGTTCTAGTTTATAGCATGCATCTCCCTCGCGGGGTTTGATAAACAAGTAAAAGCGAGGCTATGAACTCACCTTAGCAAAGTAGTATCCGAGTAGTGAAAGAGTCAAGTAAAAGATGCACCGAGTACCGTCACGCAACCTATAATTTGTATACCAATACTTTAATTAATACGTTTGTATTTTGACTTGATAATATTTATATACACCAAAAGTTTAAGGTATTTATGTTGTGTGTCGTTTATTATTGAACGTGGTTAACTTTGGCTCATGGAAGTGCTTAGGTATACACAAAAGTATTGAAACGGTTGAGTCTTGGGTTCGTCGTAACCGGAAGATGATGTACGGAAAATCAAACAAATAGTAAACGTATTTAAATTTTAAAGACGTCGCTTAAAATATATATATATATATATATATATATATATATATATATATATATATATATATATAATAGGAAAGTAATAGTTTTATTATAATGGTAAAAATAAAATAAATTTCCGTTTTATATGTTATAATGGTCTTTTAGAAAAATGGGTATGACTCGTTTATATGTCTAAAATATATTTGGTGACGAAGTGTAGGAAATTATTATTGTTTTAAAATAAATTTCGTTTAGTATGAATTATGAGTTAATTGTATTTCGTTAGTCGTTTATATCATATGCTTATAAAATGAGATATCGTGAAAATAATATTGGAAGTAATTATGTCAAAACGGGTAGGCGAGCGAGTTGTGAACGAGGCGTGAAGAGGATCGAAAAGACAAGTAATCGTAGTATGTTTAAAATGACGATTTTTGTTGTACTTAGTGTCATGTAATTAATTTTTTTGCCTCACTTTGTAAACCCTTATGTTTCAAAAGAAAATTTGTGTACATATCTGTTTTCGGAAATGGATGTACATTAAATGGGTTTCAGCCCAACTGGTTCTTGACATGGAGTTAGACCCAAGAATGATATCAACCCATGTTGTGGCTTCGTGGCCCAGGTCGAGGCCAAAACCAAACGCACCCATATGAGAAAGGAAAAGAGCATTACACTTTAAAAGAAAGTAGACGTGACACATGAAGGAAAAAGGGCACTTACTAAACGCATTCAAATTGGTAAACAAGGAGAAGGGCAGCAAGATGTTGCAAAGGTCCTTTGTGGGCTGCTGTTGGTACTCAGTTTACCCACGCATAGACTTAGGACGGGTGTGGTACGGGGCACGTAAGGCTTTGGTCATTCGATGGCCAGGTTAACTATGCCACGGCCAAACAAATCAAGGATTTGTATCAACGGAAAGCTAGTAAATGGGGCACGTAAGATGGCATTTGCCATTGGATTCTTGGACAAAGTGGATCCGACACATCCATGAGTGGTTGTTTACCAGCTTCGACAATATAAGAGGGTTAGGAGTTTTAAGTGCTAACGAGACGGAATTTGAACACGTCTAGTGTCCTTCCTTGACTCACAACCAAGCACACCCCGTGGGTGTCTCGGCATTAACTCAAACGTAAGACTACGGTCTCAAGATAATGACGTGAAGTATCATGTCACTAGCTTATTCGAGACCCTCGACTAGACCTTAGGACGTATCGACAATAATTTGAGCACATCGTGAGTCAAAGACTCAAATGGAAAGGGACAAAACTCTTTTCGAACAACTCTAAACCGAACACTAGTAATCAAAATATAAGCTGGGACAAGGTCGAGACCAAGCAAGTTAGTACGTAAGCCAAAGTTTAGTCGAACCAAATAGACCGTTAGCTAACGAATATGAACCGAAACGTTCAATCTTGATTTTCTTATATATCGACTACATGTTTCAATTCTTTTCAAGGGTTTCAAGATTTGTGAATTTAGATGTTCCCTCTCGTGTGACTGCCTCGACCAAACGACAACATAACCCAAGTTTTAACATCATATACACATTTTACTTTTTAACTGATTTTTATTATTTTTACCACACAAAACATCCAACAACAATAATAAGTAGATTCCCAAACTGTTATATTACTCGATGAAGAACAACACAAAGGTTATATCGATTCATTTTCTAAACCAAACCACCAAATCTTAAAAATAATCACAACAATATTATTCAAGAAAAGATTCATTGAAATCTTACAACAAAAGAGAAGTGATGTAGCGAAGATGATATCGAAGGAATACAAAACCCAAGCGACGAGACCCACTTCGATTTCCAGCAACCCGAACAAATCTACTTTAGTTTAAGTGGTGATAGAAAGAGTAAGTGTGAGATAACCTCTTGTGACCCGTGGTTTAAATAGAAGTAAAAATGGAAGTCTTTGCCTTAACCATCGAAGGTGGGGATAGATTAGAGTCCTTCTTAGGTAATGTTACCAAAACCTTCACGTGGCTCCTGTGATTCTTGTCGATTCCTTTCCAAACTATAGGGGAGCATGGTGTGGTCCGGGTGGTGAAGCGCTTTTGTTGCTCGTCCTCCTGAGGGTGTCAGCCAAGCCTTATTCGCAAAGGGTAGTGAGACTTTTGGAGGTGGGGAGATGTAGTTGGAGCGTTGCTAAAAGAAGAGGATGAGGGATGAGGGAGGCGAATATGGAGGTGAGAAGAGTAGCAGGTTTTCAGAAGTCAGGGAAAGAAAGAGAGAGTGGGGGCGTGGGGTAGATAAAGGGATAAGGGTTTGGTTTTGTTTTTATTATTTTGTAAATTGTATTTAGTTTTTACTTTGTGCTCTTATTTGGTATTTAGTGTATTTTGTATCCCATTGTCTAACTTGTAACAATATAATTCCTAACAGTAAAAATATAATACCTATATTTCCGGACACGTTTTAAATAAACTGACACGAGGATGTAGTTTCCGATTTTTATTAACTCGTTTTTATTTCTCGTGTTTTCTTTTATTATATTGGTACGCGTGCGGACTCGTAAGACAAGAAAATCTTTCTTGTGAGACTGATTTAGGAATCAGTAAATATTAGGCATAATTAAATAAGACTACTCGGACAGGCATAAATTTTTATGCAAGAAAATGAAAGTACATGCTAAATGCTCAACTTAGATCAAATAAGTTTTGATAAACAGTCTAGTTCATAAATATGAAGATTTAAAATAGCGAAATTTTTCAGGTGGCTACAGTACCTACCCCTTAAGAGGATTCTGTCCCGGAATTTTAGTTTACGGTGCTTGTCGGAGTTGGATTAGCAAATAGATGTGGGTACTTAACACGCATGGTGTCTTCGCGCTCCCACGTGTACTCCGGTCCTCTCTTGGAGTTCCATCTAACCTTGATGATGGGAATGCGACTTTGCTTAAGTTGCTTGACTTCCCTATCCATGATTTCAATTGGTTCTTCGACAAAGTTAAGCTTGTCATCAAGCTTAATCTCTTTTAGTGAAACCACAAAAGATTCATCCGACAAGCATTTCTTCAGATTTGAGACGTGAAAGGTAGGGTGCACTCTACTAAGTTCTTCCGGGAGATCAAGTTTGTAAGCAACCGGGCCGATTCTTTCGAGAATCTTGAAAGGGCCAATATATCGAGGATGTAATTTTTCTCTTTTCCCAAATCGAACCTTTCCTTTCCAAGGTGATACTTTCAACATAACTCGATCACCAACTTGAAATTCCATGGGCTTTCTTCTAACATCGGCGTAACTCTTTTGTCGATCACTAGCAGCTTGAAGTCGTTGACGAATTTGCACAATCTTCTCGGTTGTTTCTTGGACAAGTTCGGGTCCAGTGAGTTGGGCATCTCCAACTTCAGCCCAACAAACGGGTGATCGACACTTTCGACCATAAAGTGCCTCGAATGGAGTTGCCTTGATGCTCGCGTGGTAACTATTGTTGTAGGAGAATTCCGCCAAAGGCAAGTGTTTATGCCAACCTTTTCCAAAGTCGATCACGCATGCTCGAAGCATGTCTTCCAAGGTTTGGATAGTCCTTTCGCTTTGGCCATCGGTTTGAGGATGATATGCGGTACTCATATCCAAACGAGTACCTAGGGCCTTTTGAAGAGATTTCCAGAAGTGTGAAGTAAAACGACTGTCACGGTCAGAAATGATGGAAATTGGCACTCCATGACGGGATACGATTTCCTTTAGGTATAGTTGAGCAAGGGTTTCCATTTCGTCATTTTCCTTGATGGGTAAGAAATGAGCGGATTTGGTAAGGCGATCGATGATAACCCAAATGGTGTCGTAACCCCTAGCAGTCTTTGGTAGTTTGGTTATGAAGTCCATAGTGATTCTCTCCCACTTCCAAACTGGGAGTTCATGTTGAGTTAACAATCCGGAAGGCTTTTGACATTCGGATTTGACTCGAGAACAGGTGAGACATTTCCCAACGTACGTTGCAATTTCAACCTTCATGTTCGGCCACCAATAAAGCTTCTTGAGATCTTGGTACATTTTGTCGGATCCCGGGTGAATGGAATATTTAGACTTGTGAGACTCATGCATGATGAGTTCCCGTATTCCTCCATAAAGTGGTATCCAACTTCTATCGCCAAAACACAAGGTTCCATCCGATCTTTGCGCAAAGCCGTTCTCGTTTTCCGGCATTCCAAAGATTCTATCGTTGGGACGGTTTTCAGGTTTGAGAGCTTCAGCTTGAGCTTCAAGGATTTTTTATGGAAGGGGTGACTTAATTGTCATTCCCAAGGATCTTACTCGAAGAGGTTTAGGTCGATCCTTTCGACTAAGAGCATCCGCCACGACATTTGCTTTTCCGGGGTGATAACGGATTTCACAGTCGTAATCACTAAGCAATTCTAGCCATTGGCATTGTCGCATGTTTAGTTCCTTTTGATCGAGAATGTGATGGAGACTTTTATGGTCGGTAAACACCGTACACTTGGTTCCATATAGGTAATGTCTCCATATTTTGAGAGCGAAGACCACGGCTCCCAATTCCAAGTCATGGGTAGTGTAGTTCTTTTTGTGAGTTTTGAGTTGTCATGAAGCATAAGCGATCACCTTGTTTCTTTGCATCAATACCGCACCTAACCCTAGGTGTGATGCATCCTGATGAGACCACAAAATCTTCCACTCCATCGGGTAAGGCTAAGATAGGATCTTCACAAAGCTTTTGTTTCAAGAGTTGAAAGGCTAACTCTTGTTCTTCACCCCAATCAAAATTCTTCTTTTTCTGGGTTAGCTCCGTTAAAGGTTTAGCGATTTTCGAGAATCCTTCGATAAATCTTCGATAATAACCCGCAAGACCCAAAAATTGGCGTATCTCGGTAGGGGTAGTAGGGGATGACCAATCCTTGACAGCTTCGATTTTTGAAGGATCAACATGAAGACCATTACTATCTATCACGTGACCAAGGAATTGAACTTTTTGAATCCAGAAGTCGCACTTGGAAAACTTAGCATACAGTTCTCCTTTCTTGAGTAGCTCTAGGATGGCTTTCAAGTGTTCGGCATGCTCTTCCTTGTTGCGGGAATAGATGATAATGTCGTCAATGAACACAATCACAAATTTGTCCAAGTAAGGTTTACACACTCGGTTCATTAGGTCCATAAATACCGCCGGTGCATTTGTCAAACCAAATGGCATCACTTGGAACTCATAGTGGTTGTATCGTGTTCGAAAAGAAGTTTTTGAAATATCCTCCTCTCTAACCCTCAGTTGATGATACCCAGATCTCAGATCAATCTTTGAATAGACGCTTGACCCTTGCAGTTGGTCAAACAGATCATCAATCCTAGGCAATGGATAGCGATTTTTCACCGTTAGTTTGTTCAACTCTCGGTAATCGATGCACATACGGAAAGATCCGTCCTTCTTTTTGACAAATAAGACCGGAGCTCCCCAAGGCGAAGAACTCGGTCGAATGAATCCTTTTTCGGACAGTTCTTGAAGTTCGGAAGGTGCCAATCTATAAGGTGCTCGTGCCAAGGGTGCCACTCCCGGTACTAACTCGATTTGAAATTCTACTTGCCGAATTGGAGGAAGGCCAGGCAAGTCTTCAGGAAATACTTTGGGAAAGTCCCTAGCCACAGGGACGTCTTTTAGTTGTTTCTCATCCGCTTCCTTCTTCTTCGTTACTTGTGCTATAAAAATGTGGCATCCTTTTTCTATGTACTTTGCAGTTTAACGCACGAGATGATATTCAAACGGGTTTTACTACGATCACCCCAAATGATTAGATTTTCGCCATCGAGAGGGATGTGAACGACTTTCTCATCATAGATGATTCTTGCACGATTCTTGGATAGCCAATCCATGCCAATAACAGCATCAAAGCTACCAAGTTGAATAGGCATAAGGTCTATATCGAACGGGTGATTTGATAAAGATAGGTTGCAACCTCGAAGGATAGTGTTAGTCCCTACTATTTTTCCATCGGCTAGCTCTACTTCATAAGTGGTATCTAGGGCAGTTGGGGTGACTTTTAGTAAGGGTGCAAACTTAGAAGACATAAAGCTTTTGTCAGCTCAAGAATCAAATAACACTTTAGCTAAATGATGGTTGAGTGAAAACGTACCCGTGACGACATCCGGGTTTTCTTGTGCATCTCCATCTCCTAGCACATAAGCTCTTGATCTAGCAGGGTTGTTGTTGTTATTGTTGTTGTTGTTCCCGTACAGTTTTGGGCATCTACTCTTGACATGTCCGGCTTCTCCACATCCAAAGCAAGTTATTCCAATGGATTGAAGGTTACTTCCGAGATGGGGCCGGAATCCTTGTGGGTATGGCCCACCTTGTTACACTTTCCATACTTAATAGTACAACGTCCCACATGATGTAGGTTGCATCGAGTGCACAAAGGGTGTGATCCAGCATAGCCTCTTCCAGTGACGGGGGTAGCAGCATAAGCCCGCGAAACTTCTTGTCTACGGTTTTGTTGGTTGTGGTGGTTGTTTCGATTTTGGTGGTATGGGTTGGGATTGTTGTTACGGTGTTGATTGTGATTGTTGCAGCCTTGGTTGTTGCTGTTACGGTTATTGTTGTGATGGAAAGAGTTGTTGTGATGGTAGTTGTTTGAAGTGTTGCCTCTACGGTCATCAAATTTCCTTTTGTTGTCGTTATTGCCTTGCACGGATCCATGTTTCAGAACTTGATCCATGAGTTGGTAGGAAATTGTGATCACTTCTTCCACAGTCTTGGGCTTTGATGCAGTAACATTGCCCTCAATGCTTGGGTAATCCCCAATGAGGTTTTCCAAAGCAACTTGACATTATCGAAAACCATGGAGGGCATAGAGCTTTCAATTCTTGGAAGCGCTTGAAGTAGGTTTTGAGATCATTGCCCTTAGTAGTCAGATGATAGAACTCATCTTCCAGTTTCTTGATCTCGGTCCTTGTGCAGTATTGTTTCATCATCAATTGCTTCCGATTCGGTCAAGTGGTTTTGTAAGTTTCTTCCATGCCAATAGGTTGGGCATGAGCTTTCCACCAAGACAATGCATCTTCTAGTAGAGTACTAGTAGCAAATTTCACTTTGCAATCTTAGAGCAATCACTTAGGAGAAACACGGTTTGGATCTTTGAACCAATGAATAAGGCCAACAGCGCCTTCATTTCCTTTGAAGAAAGTAGGTTTGCAATTCATGAACTCCTTGTATCCACATTTGCGATTCACCACAGTTTCATTCCGGTTGGCCTGATTTGGGGCTTCGTTTGTTCGAACTGCCATCTCGGTAGGTCTTGCGACAAAGCAGACACCAATCTCATTAGTAACCGACCTCAATTGCTTCAGGGGTCATCTCAGGAGTTGGAGTAGGGGTAGAGGTAGCTCTTGTTCTTGCCATTTTTCTAAAGACATACACTCAGATTTTAGAATCATTCAACATAAGTGTGAATTATTAAAAAAATGATTTCATAATAGTCAAGATCATCACATTATATCAATAGAGTATAATCATCATAAGAAGAATCACAACATGTTAGAACCACACAAGAGAGTATATATAAATGATCACGTCAATTTATATAAGCCGATAAATAAGAAAGATCACCATAAATAAGAACAAAGAAACAACCATAATGTCATAGGTTCATCATCCATACATAGCGATACGATAACCATACAATGTCACATCAATAGCTTGTTCAATAGTTTACAAAACATGCGAATACAAAGCCTCTATCAGTGCCACAGGCGGCAGGCTAAAGTACTAAGAAAACTAAGTAGATGAGTCTCCGATCTAGGGACTGTCGGGTGTGCCACTCACTCGACGTTGCAGATCACGAATAAGCTCAGCCAAGTCATCCATCTCTCGATCTCTCGCCTCCAATCTCTGCTCAAGAGTAGTAGCACGAGTCTCCATGATCACCATCTGCTCGGACTGTCGCTGTACAACTCCCTCTAACATCTCAACTCTGTCTAGCAACTCCAATCTCTCCGACTCCATCCTCCTCTCCAGAACTGTCACTGCCTCACTAGCTAGCTCGACCGAGTGCCAATCGATCAAACACCTCCTCCATCGCAATCCTCCGAAAGCGAGGTTCTCGACCTCCTCCTCTATGCTCTCAACCCGGACCAATGGAACCTCATCGACGAATGCCATAGCCTCCTCAAGTTGATCCTCACATTGCAGAACTCGTGCAGCTAACAATGGAATGGTATGATGAAGAGGTTCTCCCGTAACAGGAAGAGTCTCAGCAGCAGTAAACAAATGATCTCCCAGCTCCATAGCACTCGGTGAACCCTCCTCCGACCTCCATCGACTAATGATCGGCATCAAGAAGGACCAACGTCTAGCGTCAACCCTCCTATAGGCTCCCGGCTCACAGGTACAAGTCACAGCATAATGATATGGGTCGGAATGTGAAGGTGAGAAATGGACTCTTTCCCTAAGAGATATCACGAGCTCGATATGCATCACCAAGGGTGATGATGCACGGGATGGAGACGAAAATGGTACGGTAGTGGTCTGATAGATGAAGGTGGTAGGTGGTGGTAGTGGTAAAGCAGGTATGGGTGGTGATGTAGGTGCAGCTAGTGGTGGGAAAGCAGAAGATGATGGTATGTCAGAAGGTGGAACGAAGGTGATGGGTGCCTTCACTCGTTTCCGAGCGGTATGCATAAAGGTAGCACCATCTTTATGGTAATGAAATGGCTTTCCGAATGGCGCAGGCTCATAGGGTTTGAGAACCCTAGCTCGCTTTCGCCTTCGGCGAATAGGTAGTGATGATGGGCGAGAAGTAGAAGACATGGAATCAGTGTGTGAAGGTGTTTGGAATACAATGTCATGGTGATAGCCACTGCTGTGAATCCGGATATCGATCATAGGTGGGGACCAAAACGGCGGATGCTCGGGTATGGCCAAGGCGTGGGGTGACAACGACTTCACCCTCCTCGAAGGGCTCAATCTCAGAAGGACACGGTGCAATGATAGTGGTGCCAAGAGTAGAGGCGAGAGGACATAGTGTCCTCAATCTCAATGACGAGGTAGGTCGATAGGATGTGTAGCGAGAGACATGGTAATGTAACAACCCAAAAGAAAATATGCATTTATAAGTATAAATAATGCCATGCGATAAATAAGATTTAGTTAGTCACGCATGATCTGCCACGCAAATCTAAATGCCTAAGTAAATGAAAGCTAGCATTATAAGTTTTATCATGCAAAGTTTTACTAGTCATGTATTATCCGCCAAGCGAATCTCATACGTGCAATGTCGGTATTGCGTAGGCGGAGGACGTGAAGTGGTGATGTAAAACGGTCCATTTGAAAACGTGGTTATAGTCCAATTTGCTTTAAAAATACAAGTTGGTTCTCTATAACCTAGGCTCTGATGCCAATCTGTAACACCCCCAAAATCACAATGTGACAGCGGAAGACTATTTGGGGTATTACTTAGAGGATCACAGTCATAAGTCATAGAAAACGACTCTAAAAGAGACGTTTTTAAGAAAGGATTGTTACCATTTCATAAAACTCAATGTTTTGGAAACACAATAGAAAATAACACAAGTTTTGACTTTACAAAAAAGATAGTTCAATTGTCTACGAAATGATAACTTTATTTAAAAACCACACCACTTCCATCATCCCATGACGTCCACTCCGCGCTTTCATGATATCCTAATTAGTACCTGAGATGAACATGCTTAAAAGGTCAACAAAAGGTTGAGTGATATTCATAGGTTTAATAAATAGTTGAACACAAGTAAGAGATGATAATTGCTTCGAATACAATTACCATGGAAAAACATAGATTATTATTATGCACTAAGCTCATGACACCAAACTAACTGCGCATACACCTAATTCTTTGGTGTAAGTAATAATATTGCCCTCAGATGGAATTGCCAATTCCATAGTTAACCAAATATAGTGAGCCCCGGTTATTTCCGATAACCGAGTCGGGGTCGTTAATTCCCATAGTACTATCCACAATATTCGCGTTCACTCGCAAGTGATTAATGGTTCATGATGTAAGGGACTTATGGCGGGCAACTTAGGCTATAATAATAATGATCGGGCAAGCATTTTAAGAAAAGACTTATGTTCTAGTTTATAGCATGCATCTCCCTCGCGGGGTTTGATAAACAAGTAAAAGCGAGGCTATGAACTCACCTTAGCAAAGTAGTATCCGAGTAGTGAAAGAGTCAGGTAAAAGATGCACCGAGTACCGTCACGCGACCTATAATTTGTATACCAATACTTTAATTAATACGTTTGTATTTTGACTTGATAATATTTATATACACCAAAAGTTTAAGATATTTATGTTGTGTGTCGTTTATTATTGAACATGGTTAACTTTGGCTCATGGAAGTGCTTAGGTATACACAAAAGTATTGAAACGGTTGAGTCTTGGGTTCGTCGTAACCGGAAAATGATGTACGGAAATATACCGCAAACAAATAGTAGACGTATTTAAATTTTAAAGACGCATTATAATATATATATATATATATATATATATATATATATATATATATATATATATATATATAATAGGAAAGTAATAGTTTTATTATAATGGTAAAAATAAAATAAATTTCGTTTTATATGTTATAATGGTCTTTTAGAAAAATGAGTATGACTCGTTTATATGTCTAAAATATATTTGGTGTGAAGTGTAGGAAATTATTATTGTTTTAAAATAATTTTCGTTTAGTATGACTTATGAGTTAATTGTATTTCGTTAGTCGTTTATATCATATGCTTATAAAATGAGATATCGTGAAAATAATATTGGAAGTAATTATGTCAAAGCGGGTAGAAGCGAGTTGTGAGCGAGTGAAGAGGATCGAAAAGGCAAGTAATCGTAGTATGTTTAAAATGACGATTTTTGTTGTACTTAGTGTCATGTAATTTATTTGTTTGCCTCACTTTGTAAACCCTTATGTTTCAAAAGAAAATTTGTGTACATATCTGTTTTTGGAAATGGATGTACATTAAATGGGTTTCAGCCCAACTGGTTCTTGACATGGAGTTAGACCCAAGAATGATATCAACCCATGTTGTGGCTTCGTGGCCCAGGTCGAGGCCAAAACCAAACGCACCCATATGAGAAAGGAAAAGAGCATTACACTTTAAAAGAAAGTAGACGTGACACATGAAGGAAAAAGGGCACTTACTAAACGCATTCAAATTGGTAAACAAGGAGAAGGCGAAGATGTTGCAAAGGTCCTTTGTGGGCTCTTTGTTACTCGGTTTACCCACGCATAGACTTAGGGCGGGTGTGGTGCGGGGCGTAGGCTTTGGTCATTCGATGGCCAGGTTAACTATGCCACGGCCAAACAAATCAAGGATTTGTATCAACAGAAAGCTAGTAAATGGGGCACGTAAGATGGCATTTGCCATTGGATTCTTGGACAAAGTGGATGCGACACATCCATGAGTGGTTGTTTACCAGCTTCGACAATATAAGAGGGTTAGGAGTTTTGAGTGCTAACGAGACGGAATTTGAACACGTCTAGTGTCCTTCCTTGACTCACAACCAAGCACACCCCGTGGGTGTCTCGGCATTAACTCAAACGTAAGACTACGGTCTCAAGATAATGACGTGAAGTATCATGTCACTAGCTTATTCGAGACCCTCGACTAGACCTTAGGACGTATCGACAATAATTTGAGCACATCGTGAGTCAAAGACTCAAATGGAAAGGGACAAAACTCTTTTCGAACAACTCTAAACCGAACACTAGTAATAAAAATATAAGCTGGAACAAGGTCGAGACCAAGCAAGTTAGTACGTAAGCCAAAGTTTAGTCGAACCAAATAGACCGTTAGCTAACGAATATGAACCGAAACGTTCAATCTTGATTTTCTTATATATCGACTACATGTTTCAATTCTTTTCAAGGGTTTCAAGATTTGTGAATTTAGATGGTCCCTCTCGTGTGACTGCCTCGACCAAACGACAACATAACCCAAGTTTTAACATCATATACACATTTTACTTTTTAACTGATTTTTATTATTTTTACCACACAAAACATCCAACAACAATAATAAGTAGATTTCCAAACTGTTATATTACTCGATGAAGAACAACACAAAGGTTATATCGATTCATTTTCCAAACCAAACCACCAAATCCTAAAATTAATCACAACAATATTATTCAAGAAAAGATTCATTGAAATCTAACAACAAAAGAGAAGTGATGTAGCGAAGATGATATCGAAGGAATACAAAACCCAAGCGATGAGACCCACTTTGATTTCCAGCAACCCGAACAAATCTACTTTAGTTTAAGTGATGATAGAAAAAGTGAGTGTGAGATAACCTCTTGTGACCCGTGGTTTAAATAGAAGTAAAAATGGAAGTCTTTGCCTTGACCATCTAAGGTGGGGATAGATTAGAGTCCTTCTTAGGTAACGTTACCAAAACCTTCACGTGGCTCCTTTGATTCTTGTCGATTCCTTTCCAAACTATAGGGGAGCGTGGTGTGGTCCGGGTGGTGAAGCGCTTTTGTTGCTCGTCCTCCTGAGGGTATCAGCCAAGCCTTATTCGCAAAGGGTAGTGAGACTTTTGGAGGTGGGGAGATGTAGTTGGAGCGTTGCTAAAAGAAGAGGATGAGGGAGGAGAGAGGCGAATATGGAGGTGAGAAGAGTAGCAGGTTTTCAGAAGTCAGGGAAAGAAAGAGAGAGTGGGGGCGTGGGGTAGATAAAGGGATAAGGGTTAGGTTTTGTTTTTATTATTTTGTAAATTGTATTTAGTTTTTACTTTGTGCTCTTATTTGGTATTTAGTGTATTTTGTATCCCATTGTCTAACTTGTAACAATATAATTCCTAACAGTAAAAATATAATACCTATATTTCCGGACACGTTTTAAATAAACTGACACGAGGATGTAGTTTCCGATTTTTATTAACTCGTTTTTATTTCTCTTGTTTTCTTTTATTATATTGGTACGCGTGCGGACTCGTAAGACAAGAAAATCTTTCTTGTGAGACTGATTTAGGAATCAGTAAATATTAGGCATAATTAAATAAGACTACTCGGACAGGCATAAATTTTTATGCAAGAAAATGAAAGTACATGCTAAATGCTCAACTTAGATCAAATAAGTTTTTATAAACAGTCTAGTTCATAAATATGAAGATTTAAAATAGCGAAATTTTTCAGGTGGCTACAACATCCTATCCACTCATCATTAAGAATGCAGCAAGTAATAGTGAATAAGAAGCATGTACGATCAGAACCTAGAAAACCTTAAACAATCGATAATATAGAAAACCCAAAAAACCCTAAAAATCCTAATAGCTTAACCTTTTTCTCGAGTTTTCCATAGTTAATCTTACGCATTAAAGCTCAGATTGAAGATCCATCTGGTGAGAATGTACCTTGACATGTAGAGAACCTTCAGTAAAAATTTCGTCCCGATCCAACGGTTAATGAATGAGAAAATTCCTTTGGAAAACAGCCCTTCAGAAAGATACGAATTTTGAAAACCTAATTCGATTTTTTTTCTTCTTCAAGAAAACCTTGTAGATCCTAGATCACGAGCCCCCAGGCTCTGATACCACATGTTAAAGATCTTTGAGAGCTCATATTGATTAGATCTTGCATCTAGGATAACAATAACAAAGAACATACAAAGCACAATGGTATATAATCAAAATACTTTGTTATTAACAAGGTTTTCTCACCATCATCTCTACCAACTATTACAAACACACTAAGCCCCAATTCTACATGATTAAGTGTAGAACGGTTACTCAAAAATAACAGGAATCATAAGATCCTTGAGGTTGAACAAACACAAACCCTAAGCATTTTACACAAGACTCACGCCTAGGAACACACACAATTTACTGGTGTTCACATCTTGACACACCTAAAACCTAGACCTTGTATCTCTTTATATAATAGAGATACCTAGGGTTCTAAAAACTACTAACATTATTTATTATCTTTTAAGCCCTTGTAATCTTCGTATTTGCTTCATTCTTCATAATATGTTTTGTCTTATCAACTCAAATATAATTCCCGACATTTTATAATTCCCGAAAATTTTTCATTGGAACACTTATGAAAGTCAATTGCTATTCTACAACTTAAAAAAAAATACTCGTATCATAACGGGCCACTTTGAAAGGTACATTGCTATCCTACAACTTAACAAAAGTACACGTACCAAAATGAGCCACTTTGTAAAGTACATAGCTATTCTGCGACTTAATCCCTTGTTTAAAAATAAAATTTCTTGATTATAGGTTATGAACTAGTGGTGAGGGTGGTGACGACGGTAGATGGTGGTGGCGGTGTGGTATTTCTGGCAGCGAATGGTGGTGGTGGTAGAGGTGGAGGCGTTGTGTGTCAGAAGAAGTGAAAAAGAATATGGCGATGTACGAATTAATGTGTAAGTTAAAAAAAAGAGGGTAAAATAGTCATTTCATATCAGGTAAGGATATAATATGCTAAATGTTTGACATTTTAATGATGATATTTGCCAAGTAAATAAACCACCATGATGATTCTTACCAAGGAATGATTAGTGACAAAATTTATAAACCATAGTATGATTTTTTGTAGTTTACTCTTTTAATAAAATAATACTCTTTACGCCTCAAAATAATTGTCCACGAATAAAAAACACGCAGTTTAAAAAAACATTATTATTACAGCTTTCTCTTTTTTACTTTTTGAACAAAAGACAGTTTTATTCTTAACCAATTAATTTAAAACTTTTTAAAAACTTATAATAATAACCTCAAGTGAAGTTAATATAGTAAACTTGATATAAATTCACTATTTATTTTTAAAACTGAACAATTAATTTTGAATAACTCAAAAAGAAATTGGACAGTAAATATAACTCGAAAGAAGTAGCACTTTCAATAATTCAACAAATTATAAATAATGGAGTTGATAGCGACTGTGGTAACGGCATCTCCTTAATTCCGATGCTAACTCAAAGATTCCCTTTCTTTTCCCGCTAAAACTATTTTTAATAATATATTATTATTGCCTTGAAGCCTACTTTATAAAATACAATAATCGATGTATACTACTCCATATTCAGAAAATTCATCTTTTACATTCCTTCGTCCCATATTAAATATCCAGTTTGAATTTTTCTAATTCTTTTTTTTTTTTTTATTTTGACCATAAATATTTTTAGTTGTGTTATATAATATTTGATGCAAAATATATGAATATATCGAGTTTTAAATGTATTTCCACTACATATTATTTTTATTTAATATAATATGACACAAGTAAAAATATTTAAGGTCAAAGTTATAAAAGAAAAACTTGAAAAATCAAACATGGACATTTAATATGGAACGAAGGTTCCATAATAAAATTATTTGCATACATATCTTTTTGAAGCCTCATATATATATATATATATATATACCAAAGATTTTGCACTCATTTTAAAATGCAATTACATCCTTTCATATATTTTTTAGGCTTTTTCTTAATGGGAGCTAAAACTCTTATGCAAAATGGTCCTTGTATATATAAAATTGCATATTTGACACGAGGGCACATAAATAGTTATTAAAACAAAATACAAATCTTAACGCATATGGTTAGGCTGAATTTCAATAAAATACTCCAACTCACATTAATTTAAAGTGGTTATGTAACTAGCGCATCTAATCATTTGAATTTAAATACATAGATGCATGGTACTCGTAATTTTTTGCCATAGGTTATCGTGTTTCATTTTTACCATGCATCTTATTAAGAATCGAAATACGTTTTGCAATTAATAAATATTTCATATAACCAATTATTAAATTGAAATATATAACTTGATGCTTGCATGCAAGTAGCATCTACTATTCTTATTAATACCGTACATTAATACATCATTCATATTCGGACATTAGCGATGCAATATATAACAGATCTAATAATATCAAATAATGTACACATAACTTGATCATATCATTGCATCCATCTAAAAGATGTATATATATCTAGTTAATAAGAATATCCACCAAATTGTAATAATTTATAATCCACCTGTATACTTATCCATCAATATCTTCTTATTATTATAAATATATATAGGCTATAAATATATATAGTCATTATACATATATATCTTTTAATAATTTTTTAAAAGAAAAAGCAACCATTTGTTGGTGAAATATCATATAAACTCCTATAGTAATTGTAATAACTTTTTTAATAAAAATAAGGGTATAATCGTCATTTTATATATCAATTATGACTATTAGACATCTTTTCTATTAAATATATTTTAAATAATCATTTGGATATATTTGAGAATTTTAAGGCTTTAGAAAGATATATGTGCAATTATAAGTTTTGGTTGGATATATATGCAATTATGAAGTTTTGGTTGAATATATATGCAATTATGAAGCTTTGGAGGGATATATATGCAATTCCCTCTAAAAATTGTCATAATTTCTGTTTTAAAATGTCTCAAAATAATAGTACTACTTTTCTTATGTCAACTTATCAAAAAATAGTTTATGGGTGAAAATAATATTTGATTGGTTAAAGAGTATAGTAATTCCACTTGTTTTAAACTGTATGTTTTTGTTTGGGACAATAATTTTGGGGTCAGGGGAGTATATACACAATGAAAACAATTACGTGCAAGCTAGTATAATAACAAAACAAAGGAGTAGACTATGGCGTAAGAGTGTGTAAGAGTTTTGTTATATATGATGCGAGAATAATCTTGACATTAAGAAAAAAATAGTTATAGTTTTAACAATATGTCATAAAAGTGAGTCAAGTTGTAAATGAATGTCATATTGTGTCCTAGAAATACAAATTTCCCTTAATTTATGTCGATACGGTTATCTATATTCATTTGTACGGTAAGGTTAAAATAAAAAGACAAATATTCGTAAAAAGTAATAAAAATACATCAAAAAATAAAAAGTTATTGAAAAAATTCCACAAAAGGACATTTGTGGATAAAAAAAATTATGAAGAAAGTTTTTTCTGAAAATACATAGTTTTGATGCAAAAAGATCGTAAAAGAATTACTTGTGCATTAAAATTTTGTAAATCACCTTTTCAAGCATTAAAAAATCGTTTTTGTATCCAACCTTTTTTTTTAGTATATGTATGAAAATCAAGATATAATAAGTTGAAAATTTTGTGTATCAAAAAAAATTTCGTGCATTAAAATTTCGTGTTTATTTTTAATTTTATTATTTTTTTTGCATTAAAAAATTAGAAAAACTTTTTTTAAACTTTTTATTCACCAACATCCTCTATATTTGGCTAAAATTTCATAATTTTTCGAAACACTTATAACGTTTTTTGAGTCATTTTATTTTTTACGGATATATATATATATATTTATATATATATATATATATATATATATATATATATATATATATATATATATATATATATTTTATTGATCTTTTACTTTGATTTATGAGTATATATATATATATATATATATATATATATATATATATATTTTATTTGATCTTTTTACTTTGATTTATGAGTCATATTTCTCTTTTATATCTCTTTTTTTAAAACAGATTCATGAGTCACATGCTAGATAAATTTATGTCAAATGTACTTTCCGAACGACACAATTATCATTGCTGAAGATGCATTATGTCTTTGGTTGTACTAGCTAAAGCTTGTCACGACACTTAAGTCTTAAAGTTTTAGAGTTTTAGGTGTCGTGACAAGCTTTAGCTTATCATTTGAGCTCAACGGGGTGTCACATCATCATAAAACAATCCCTTCTACAACCGTTTTTATCACAAATACAACCCCCCTTATCACAACTAAACACAACAACTTCATTTAGGTCTCACCACTTCCTGTTTTATTTTTTCTATTCAATTTTCCAAATAAAATCAAATTCATTCATTAAAATAAAAATACAATACAACATATTAAAAACATACGAAACTTAACGATACGAGAAAAAAAAATATAGAACACATAATAATAATACGAAACTTAAACATTTGATTAGTCGTTCTGATGTTTCCTCATGATTACTTCTTGTTTTCTGCGGATGAAAGTGGCTTTGGCCGGTTTGGTCTGGTCGGAATCAAGCATGAGAAACTTCAACTCTTCCATCTTCATGTACCCCAATTCTTTCTTTCTCCTCGCCTCATACCCGAGCGTTTGAGATTCGGCTTTCTTGCGAATAGCTGTCTGATAAAAGTCCTGAAAAAATTACTCGTTTGACTCCCCCCGGCGCTCGACGTCTCCACCGATGGCTTTCTTTGAAGCTCGAGATTTTTTTGCGCCATCGGGACGAGGTCGTATGTCAGGGCCAAATAGGTCCTCGAGATTTGTTAGATCCATCGGGCCCTCTGCGTCCCATTTAGGGTATTCACACGCGTCAGTTCCTCCACGTCATCATCTTCGTCCGTGTCCAAATTCACGATTTTTATTTTTATTTTTTACTTTTTTGCAACTTTTTTTCCTCGAAATTTGGCCGGTGCACAGGCTTATGGTACTTTGACTTGTGAATCTGATGGTTGTGATTCAAAGTATTGTTGTGGTTAAGATCGAAGAAACTGTGATGGGTATGGGTTAAAAAAGTGTGGTGCCCGGATGCCGTTGATGTTGGAAATTATGAATCTTTGAAATGCATAAAGTTGATTTTGGTAAATTGTCTCGGGTGTCATTTGCGTACCATATGGAGAAATCAATTGCGAGGAAAAGTTAAGAGTTTTTTGACGATGGAGTAGACGGGTTTGAAAAACTCCCGTTTTGTTGTGGGTTTGAGGTGAGAAGCGACGTAAAATACCCTCCCTCGTTTGGACTTTGAGATTTTTTTATTTTATTTATTTATTTATTTTTTGTATATTGAGATATAGAGAGTATTGGTTTTATTGGTTTAGAAGTGTGTGAAAAATGGTGTGTTATTTATAGTGTTTAAAAAAAGTGAGATTAATTTAAAAAAATAAAAAAAAGAGTCGAACGGCTATATTCAAAATATAACCGTTTGTATTTAATTTGGGCCCCACAAACGGATACATTTGCAGCCTATTTTGCTCGTCGTCTGCACAACGAGATGCTATGTGGCGAAAGACAACAAGTTTGGCCTGTGTGGTGGCGAGTTGTGGCAAGAGTGCCACGTTGGAATGGCGAAGGACAATGAAAACCACACTTGAAGCTCTAAACAATAAAATCTCAACTAACCATAACATAATTCAGGAGTTTTTAGGTTAACATGAGCATTCCGAATGTAGATATCTTCTGTCAAAATTATGCATGTGGATTACTAAGGACTCATAAACCAAGTTCGAAAGCTTCAATCTTCCCTCAATAGACTCTTGACACTGGCATTTTTTTTAACGACGGTTATTTTTAAAATTAACACAGAGCTCGGAACAAGTTACGCTAGAATATTGTAAGAGTTTGGGTTGGAGATCAAATCGATCCGTGAAGGACAAGAACCCCTTATTCGTATGACCAGTCCAAGTATTAGACAAAGATCTTATCTAGACATCAAAGGTGTCTTTCCTAGAAGGGTTAATGCTGAAACAAACGCAATTCCAATATTTGTAAATGGCCGAGAGGCTGTTCTGCAGCTCATCATGTTGCAAGCTCAGAGTCTAATCGTCTATAAACCATGTACAAGCACTAGATCCGGCGCTTTATACTTTCGCTTCATCAACATATATACATAGAATATTGATGACTTCGTCTATAAAACATGCACAAGCAATCTAAGATTTGTAACACGTTTACATATATTGCAAATGTGCTTTCAAATATTATCAACAATTTGTCGCTAGTCATTTGTATTGCAATTACAATATTCTTTTGCTTAGAAAACAATTCCAAAAAGTACTTTTATGTCATGAATGCACTTAATCTACTCGTTGAAAAAATCTTTTATTTTGACACTGGCCCCTCCAAATGGACCGGCTTTGATTACGATCAAGTTTATTTATTTTATCATGGCACTGTGTTTGATTATAAAACTTTAACTAAAACACACAAGACTTGAAAATGGTCCGTCATATACTCACATCATAATTAACTTGTATTTCTTCACCATTTATTCAGTTCTGATGTATATGAATATATGATTTGTTATTTTAACAGAAATGAGGTCGATTTTATCAATTTAAGTAATTATTGTTAATACATAATCGATTCTATATAACAAAAGAGAGTTGCATTTGGTTAAGCATAATTTAAGTATTCAAGCACATACCATTATAGCATAGTGAGACCGAAATGTAAGGTTACTGCACACGTCTACTTTCTTATTATGGCACAAGGCCTCCAAAATCTACAGGTCGGGCGTGATATCAAATGCTAATAAGCTATGCTACTTGAACAAGCTTGAGGCTATATATCCTGATAAAAGTTTTAACTCACTCTGCAGCCCTATTCACACATGTATTCCGTAACAGCACTTGCTTACAAGAAGTTCAGTAGAAACTGATTTGAGTACGTATACGCTTAAATTCAGATTGTACTATATTCAGGGGTCAGTTTTTGTGCACGAATCCGATAAATGCTCAATTCAAACTTGTCTGGATTAAGCTCAAATCACTCGATAAAAACTCAAGACTCTTACGAAACCATACTACACTATATTATCTTATGTGTGCCAAGTGCCAACAATAGTGTTAATTCACTTACAATTCAATCATTAATAAGCTAACCCAGTCAGCATTAGGGCTAATAAGTTAAGATAGAAGACTATATGTGATTTTAAGCGGCCATCTATAACCAAGTATGGTTAAAAACAAGTACACCTACTTTTGATTCAACGCGTGCAACAAGTACCAAAATTCAACACAAACCATAAAACATCAATTAAAATATGTAGTTGAAATGCACAACTTTCAAATAAAAAAAATATTTCAATATTTCACTATGTTTGAATAATTACAAAATTCAAGAAGTAAGATTTGTCATTTGGATGCCAAAGTATATAGTTGATCATCTTGCAAGACCATGTTTTCAGTCAAGTTGCCATGAGCCCATGACGAGAACCACTATAGGAACAGAATGAGCATACAAAGTTTATACAGGTATTGCGACATGCTTATTAGAGATGCAATGTGCCTCTATCGTTGCATTTAAAACATAACTTTAGACAATCAACATGCTTTTCGCTAAACTGTTTACCTTCTTTCACCATCTAGTGGTCTCTATTCCAGTACCCATGATTATAATCCTCTCGGATACTATCTGAAAGAAAATAAATGATACATGTTTAATAAATAAAAATGTCAAAATGAATATAAATGTAACGTGTAAAAGGATTCTGGTTGCGTGTTGCATAAAGCTGGTTAAAAGGGTACATTATTATTTTTAATTGGCTAAATGGGGACGGGTCAAGTGGGTCAACGGTTTGAAAGTTGTCCCAAATCTATATGTAACACATACAATTTTGTAAGTCGTCGTCACTTAAAGATCTTGATTATTATAGTAAAAAATTGCTTATGGACAAATATGTGTTTACAGGTGAACTCAGCCGGTGGGATTTTGCCCCATACTAGAAATGACACGTTTTAGCCCAAGCCCGTTTCAATCCGTTACCCAACAAGCTCGACCTGCCATGACATCTATTAAGATCTTAAGCATATTCACCTATCACATAGCAGTTCGGTTCTGATTTTGATCTCTTGAATCAATAGCAGACTCTACACCATCATCCTCCTCATCACCATCCTCATCTTCATTGTTGTCACCGTTATCACCCTCAAGAGACGTAGATGCAGATTCTGATCTTCCGTTAACAGGGTGAGACTGACTTCGAGAAGCAGCAGAAACAACAGCCAGCTGTCCACTTAACAATCTGTATATGATGTCTCGGTTTATAACTGGCTTTATCAACTCAAGCCGGTGTTTTGGGGTATGCTTCTGATTGAACCTTCCTGGAAGCTTGGAACCTGCGCCATGACAATCTCCACAAAGATCATAACCACTTTTCTCAGTGCAATCTTGGCACTGATATCTTTCCCCAACTATCGGACACATCTGTGGAAAATGGAATTTTTCATTTAAACTTATGAATGCCAAGTCTAGTAGCCACATGTTGCACATGATTAGACTTTTAATAACTTCCGAATAAAAGAAGTGAAGGAATATTTTTAACATCTATAATCTCTCTGTTTGCGGGTTCGTTATATGAATTTAATGCCTAATAGTGTCAATGTTCATTAATTATTATCTAACACGGAGTAATTCTGTTAATGGGCTAGTTAACTTGATAAAATTCTTTAACTGAGTGTTAATCATTTGCGTTAAACAAACAGAGCTTAATGGTTGGCTATTAGTAAGATGACATTTTGGTCATGCTACAAAAGTAGAAATGATGAAGAGAGCTTACCCCACAAATATCACAACCAAACCCTGGATGAAATTTTGAGCCATGAACAGTCCACCATTGGAGAAAATTCTCTCCGGTTGGAAATTTTGAACCTTCATCACTGCCTGCTGACATTATTTGCATTACTACTTTGAAGTTAAAGGAAATACAAGACCTAGAAAACCATAGAACCATACAGGAGCTGTGCTCCAAAAACAACTGAGACAAGTATTCTTGATACCATAACTCTAGTGGTGGGTAATTTTTCCCCATCTATTATATATGGTCAATCTAGGTTAAAATTTATCTTAACGGGTTAAAAGTCGCCCAAAGTGTATTTCTGAACCTCATAGATAAATTTATTCAAATAACTAAAGAAATGGACACACTAAACAGCAATTAGTGTTTAAAAAAAAAAGTAAATAAATAAAATATTTGACTAAAGTGTTTTGGTTCAAGCGGATCCAGCCCAACCCACTTCGACCGTACCAACTACCAATAATAACCCATTTGACCCAAACCCGTTTTGAAGCGCACTGCACACCCAACCCACATATTTTGTCACCTTTGACTAGCTCAAATGCAAAAAGATGCAACTGAATTCAAGGTAGCTAGGGAACCACCAAAACTCACCAGTGAGTGGATTACCACTTTGGATCTGCTCCTGGCTGAGTTGTGTACTGCTTCTAAGCGCATAGTCTGAAGAAAATTGTTCCTGTAGGACGTTCTCAAGTTCCTTACACACTTTTGGGAATCCACTTGGATGCCGGCACTCACAAACTTGACATTTAATCACCCCATCTTCTGGTATGGTGATGCAAGCCTCACAGTAAACTGAAGAGCAATAAAGATGTATAAAAGACAAATGTAAATAATTTAATCCAATCAAATTATGTCAACCAACAACCCTGAGAACATATAACAAACTAGACAAAAGCCGATGAGAGACAGTAAGCGTACCATGACCACAATTAAGAACAACAGGCCGAAACAGCAGCTGTTTGCAAGCAGCACAAAGAACATCAGCAACTGTCATCTCCTTACAGTTTTCAGCAGAACTCCCGTCATGTGATTTACTTTCTATGGTAGTAGGATTTATTGACATACTATCTTCAGATTTGATATCAGAAGGTTGTTCCAAAACCATTGGATGGTCTACTTCTTCATCAGAAACAAGACAATCTAACGCGCTTTGATCTTCATCCTCTATACCATGTAAACATGGAACTGATTAAACAAAAAAAACACTCTGAAAGGGGTGTTTGGGATTGCTTATTATTTTTCTGCTTTTCTGCTTATTTCTTAAAGCAGAATCAGTTTTGTTTTATCCAAATTGCTTAGTTTAAAAAAGCAGTTTTTGGTAAGCAGAAAAAGTAAGCAATCCCAAACACCCCTAAATAACTCTTATCTATCATAAATGCATAAATCACCATTTAATTATTTATACTATACCAAGTATTTGTCTTTTCCTTCTGGCATAGGAGACAGGATACATCTTCTTGAGAAAGATATCTAACATCCGACAGATGGCGGGAAAATAACGATAAGGGTGTCTACATAATGGACAATGAGATTGACCTCTCATATCCATGGACCGGTGGCAGCACCAGAAGCAGGTGACATGGCCACAAACTGCAAAAATACCAAAAACAGAGGCACCAGAGATTAATAGACAGAATATTAATATTTAACTATCGTAAAGTTCCAGTTTTATTATAAGCATTTCGTACCTAGAACTACAGGTTTGTACAAAAGGTCTCTGCAACAGAAAAATCAAGAACTTTAGATCACAAATTAATCATCAAATAGGAAAAACAGAAGGCCAAAAAGCAAATAATTAAAAGTAAAGTAACACTCAATGCCGTCTTCCACGGGTTATGGGTACCCAATACCGTTTCCGGTGTTTGGGAGAGGTTAAGATGTAGACAGCCTTACCCCTACCTAAGGTAGAGAGGCTGCTTCCAGTTCTACCAATGATAGAAAGGACCTCCTGCCTTTTGTAGGGAGTGAGGATCGAACCCCTGACCTCTCGGTTGAGAGGCAAAGGGTTTTTCCAACTGATCCAACCCTACTTGTTAAAAAGCAAATAATTAAGATAACATATAAATATGTACAAACATGGAAGTTACAAAAGTAAATCCAAACACGTTTTTTTTTTTTTTTTTTTGGTAACCATGGTTTCCGACCTTTTAGCCGACTAATCCACAGGGTTTGAACCCACCGCCACACAGACTCAAACCAGGTAAAGCCCTCCCCTCCCTTTTCAGGAGGTTGGCGTGGCCACTTCAGAGTTGTTTGCACCTAGCAGGAACTGAACTTGAGACCTCACATATCTTAGAGTGATAGTCACAAGCCTTTTTGCCACTAGGCCACCCCTAAGTGGTTATCCAAACACAAAATTTACTGACATGACTATAGGTTTAAATTTGTAGCCGAGAATAATGAACAACCTTCAGTACACATAATTTAACCATCACCACATTTCGATATTCATAGCTTAGGATACTCAAATTATTAGCCCAGAAGTGATATACCGACTTTCAACTTCATATTAGTAGTTCATGTTGCGGGGCAAAGGTGATACAGATTCTCAAAATTTGAATAGTTGTATAACAAAATAACAACTCTTAGTGACAGAACAAACTGAATTATGCTAGTTCGTCCATGAACATGAACAGCAAATTAGGTATTAGCCTAGAACACAATTTTATGTTGTTATAAACAAGAACGAATGCTAGAACAAGCTCTCAATCAGGCCAATTCACATAAAAATGAATAGAAGTATCATTGTTAAGTATTTGCTAATACTTGATACACTAATACGAACATCTCATAGAAACTCAAATAAAATGCTTAAATAAAATAACTCCATCTTTTCTTTCATTTTCTTTTCGTAACCATCGTTTTCGAGACCAGCGCAACGCATAACAAACAGAATTCATATAAAAATTCTAATCAACAAAACACATTGAATTAGATTTGTCTATAACTTCATTCCAAGACAAATAAATAAAGTTTTCTATATAACAAGAATTAGTGACCGAATACTTTATATAAAAGAAGATGAATTATAAATAAAACCCTAATATAAATAAAAAGAGAAAGGTTACAAGCAAACGGCGCATGTAAAATGATCAGAAACTTGTTCTTCCTCCTCCTCTGAAGATTCTTCTTCCTTGTTGTTGTTTAGTTCCATTGTTTAGATTGATTTCTTTCTTTGTGATTTGAGGATTTTTATATTTGTTTATTTTTATTTACAGATGAATTAAAATTGGACAACCAACGTGACCTCCGCCAATCTTTATTCACATGTTTCTTGGCTTGGGCTTACAAATATGGCCCTATATTGATGTTCCGAACCGACCGGACAATCATTTTTATCATATCTTCGGTCTAACGCACAACCGGCCATTATGTTTCACTAAACCGAAGGCATTTTCTGGTCTAGTGTTTTGGGCGAACTCGGTTCTCGATCCGGTCCGAGTTTTATGTGTTCGATCTGGTTTTTAAACCGTGATCACCCTTGATGCAATGCATTAAGATTAATCGGAAGTTCTCACGGCAACACATTTTGACAAAAGATGGATTTCTCTTTTCTCTATTTGGTCCTTTAAGATACTTACGAGGATACCACAGATTGAGATCTTTTAAGCTAATTTCATCACGCCAAATGGAACCTAGAATCGTCGTCAAAGTTTACGCGGACCAAAGTTCAATTTCGAAAGCCTTTGAGAATTGGTCTAGGACGTGTAAAGTCTTTCCTATTTGTTATGTTGTCGTAATTTTGAAAAAAAAAATGCAATTGTTATATTGTACTAGTTATATAAGCTTAGAAAAGTTAGTAAAGATAGTCTTTAGGATGTCTATGAGATGTTCAGACATGCATTAGTTATTTGTGTATTAAATTGTAAAGGTATTCATTATGTTAGATTTTTAAAAAGCTTTATAACTAATTCATATCATTCATTCTTAAACCTTTTGGTTGTATGTTGTATAAACTTATTTCCATTACATATAAACTTCTTAAAGCTTATTAAACATCACATATATCTTAAGTACTAATCGTAAAGAGGTTTAAAATATTAGACCTTTTCATGCCCAGTAGGCATAAAATAAGTTTCCACTATGGTTATCAAAAGTATGAACCTTTTCATCCAATTATAAACCTGTTTATCAACCATCAGTAAATGCTCTAACTATTCACATGTTAAAGTTTTCACAATTGTGGACCTTTTAAAAGGTCTAAAAAATTATTAAATCATTAATTTATAAAACTTTTGATTTTATAAACCTTGTTGCACTATGTATAAACATTTTCAAGTTTATAAAATGCTTAACAATTACACATGCATTAAATTGTGAAAAAGTTAAAGATTTCAAACTTCTTCATTTTACATGGACATGAAACATCAACTCACTATATGGTTAAAACAAATTATAACCTTTTAATATGTTTTAAACCTTTTCTTGAAATGACCATAGTGGATGCCCTTAGGGGCTGTTTGGTCACTGAAAGTTTCTGATGTAATTGTAATTTGTAGAAGGAATTGTAATTTTGATGAATTGTGATTTGAATTGTTGAAATTGGTCATGTGTTTGGTTGGCAGGATGTAATGTAATTCAGGTGTAACTCATTTACATAAATCTGTTTGGTTTTAAAAAAAATTGTAATTTAAATTTCATAAAATTACCCATAAAAAAAGTAATAGTAAATATCATAAATGTTTGTGATTTATTTTACCCATTAATGTTTGTGACTTTTTTTTATGTATCATTTATATGTTAAGACTAGCTAAATTAATATAAATATCATAAATGACTATACACACATGGCTTAAAAAAGGTTACAAACACATTCGGAAATATGAAACAAAAAATTTCAAAACGTTAAATACAAAAGGTTCGTCACCATTACAAAGTGAAATTTAATGTAAGAAAATACGAGCTGAAAAAAAAATAAAAAAAATAAAAATAATAAAATAAAAATCTAACGTTTTGTTCAGTAGTAGATATAACAAAGTTTATGAAAATTTTCGAAAGTCAAGACAATATCACATGATTGAACCAGAAAGTGGGTAAGAAAGATACGTAAGAGATGTATGAATTCCTTATGTGTGGGGTTAATTTTGTAAATATGTATGAATTCCTTTGTAATGTTATACTTTTCATCGCTATGCCAATGTAATTTAGATTACATCAAAAAGTGGGCCCAATGTAATTTACATAATTACAATTCCGCCCATTAACCAACCAAACACCTTATGTAATTGGAATTCGAATTACAATTACATCGAATTACAACGAATTCGGCGAACCAAACACCCCCTTAGTTCTCTCAACAAACTTCAAGTAACACTGACTTTGCGTATTTTCATTCAATGATCAATAAAATTGTTGTAGCTAGTAAGTGTTACTTTGGTTTGAAAAATATTAAAACTACCATTTTCAGAAAAAGGAGGGAAGAATATATTGTTTGGTGTCAAAGGTAATTAGCGACTTCAGAGAAAGGCTAGAAAATGCATGAGTAAATTACGAACTACGTCCATCCTTGTTTATCACATGAATGGTCCATAATCAAGAAAGTTCGCACACATATGATGTTCAAGCCCCCTGCATCAATTACTCTTAGTATTCCAAAGTTGATCAACTAAAGATGAAGTATCCAGTGAGACGCAAGACCAAACTAGAGATGGATGTTCTAATTAACTACGTAGTAACTTTCAGAAAATAACATACCAATATTATTCTTTTAACAAGAAATGTATTTCACAAGGGGTTTGTATGGATTGCAGTCAAAGAGGATCAAATCAAAACTGTGCATCGGACTAAAAAAACCTGATTTCTGGTTAGAATCTGTTGGTCAATTCATACTTGAATGATATAAATGAGGACATACAAACATAAGAGTAATAATACGGAGTAACCATTTTTAACTGATTTTTGAAATAGTTTCCACAGAAAACGAATTGGACACTAGCTGTGTTCCGGACTAGTCTCTCCATTAGGAGGTTTATCCAATATAATGGTATGGTTGTAATTCGCTATCTCCATACGCCTAAGCTTTTAGGGTTAAGTGTTTTCAGAGGTAGGATTCTATAGATGGGCGAATTCAATGTGCTATGGATCTATATATAAACATGAGGGTCCGTTGCGCTAAGGGTAAAAAAGGCAAGGTGTGAGCCAAAAGCGCACGCCTTATGTAGGCAAGCCACATATTTTTACTCAATAGCAGCAACAGAATGTAGCAACAACTGAAGATAGTAAAAATTATGTGCTTATACATATACAGATAAGGTTGATTGATAACAGATTGCAACAGTTAGTTCAAGGATCCAAACCTGCAATTTGGTGACCTTCTGTTGTTTTGAAGATCCTCACATTGCAAGTAAATGGGAAGTTATAAATACACAATACTATAGCAACAATTGATACGTCATTTGGCACGAAGGACACGAATAAAACAACTCCAGAAAGACACAAATGATCAAATTTATTACAAATTCCATAACAGTTATACTATACATGCTACGCTTGACCTTACTCCTAACTCAGCTATAATCTATTGACAGTAAGAAATCAATCTTAAAAGAAAAAACATCGAGACATATATGTCATTTAAGCATAACTGCATAACGACCATATTTTTAATTTGAGCACCTTGATTTGGTGTGTATATTGGTATAGCCCACCCTTTGGTACAAGGGCAGACACAGTCAAGAAAGTGAGCTTTAGCGTAAGATTTATTATTTTTTTATTTCCACAACTTGACAGAACTGTCGTGACTTGCAGAAGCGACCATTCCAGTAACAGGAGATTGTGCCAAAGCGGATATTATGGTGTCATGAGCTTGAACTGTCATTCGTTTGTTCTCGGTCATGTTCCACAGCTCCAAGGACTGTGCACACAATAAGAAAAGAAAGCCAAAACAAGATATTAAAGTAGTCGTTTGATCAGAGCAAAAAGTCAAAATATACTTGGTATACCAGAAAGGTGCAATCTTTAATTCTTTAAAAACAAAACAAATGCTCAACAAAGCCATGTTCTACTAGGGTCATATATTGTCTTATACTGATTTACAGAATTGTTCAGCATGTTTACCTAATGACAGGCTTATATTAAATCATCAAGTATCTATGGGTTGATGGGTAGAACCTAAAAAACTTAGCGGGAATGAGCAATGTACAAGATCTAGAAGGGTTGTGCCTAACAAAATTGTACATCTTTGCAGTGTAAAATATAAGTTGAAATTTTTTTGCAAAGGCAATACTCACATATTCTTATTATGATTTCTCAATTCTCTACCATTTTGCCAGATTTAGTAATTCACGTACCGCATCACTAAATGCATCATCTATATGTCTCTACTCTATCTACAATCTCATCCTCAGCCAATGACGGATTTTGAGAGCAAATACATATTATCTTTAGAAAAAGGTGAATGAAAGGACTACCTAATTTCTCATCTCGAAAGCATAAAGACAATATTTAAAGTAGCATCAAAGAGAAATTACTTACTCGATTTCCGCCAATAACCAAAAGAGTAGAATAACTTGGATGGAAAACACAAGAATGGAACTGGTTTCCATTTGAAGTGAGTTCATGAATGCACTCCCCACTAGCTAGCGACCACACTTTCACAGATTCTTCGTTAACAGAGGCCATATATTCTCCATTCAAGTCCCAGCAAACGTAGTTTACTACTCCCGAATGTGCCTGATAACCAAGTAAAGGGTCCAACTTGAAAATAAACTCTAAAGTTCAAAAATTAAAACAAATTTATTCTTAAGAGTATAGTTCTTATATTATATTTTTAATACATAATTAATTATAAATTAGATTAAAAGACAAAATATGTTGCCGGATATCCAACCTGACTTTACCTGTCTTGACTCTTGACCCACATAAAAAATTATGCGCTTTGATCCAAACCCATCTTAACCCATTATCAAACCCTACCACAATGCATATCTTTCTACCTCCATTAAAAAACTAATCTACTAAAAACACGCTGCACTCCGAGACGAATATTGTTTGACCCGCAAATACTTTGTTGTTCACATGTTTAATTATTACTGTATTAGTTAGTGCACTGATAAGAACTACTATTATAGTGATCTAAAGTTATGAACAAAGGTGTTTATCCTGTTTCATATTAGGTTAATTGTCTTCTAATTTGCCCCATTTAACCTGTTATAAGTATAACTAAAATGGGTCAGAATATAGATCTCTAGATATTACTGAAACTTGCTTTCATTTTCACAGCGAAATACCTGGAAGGAATGTGTTTGCCTATCGGTTTCAACATCAAATATGGAGACGGTGTGCTCTGAAGCTGCTGCCAGAAGATGTCCAGTTACTGGCTGGAATCGCACCTGCGCACTGCCTCCTTGCTACACTTGCCAATATAGACAGTGCTTAGATATGAAAAACAGGATCGGGTATAGAAATTTAAGCATTTAACAACACAAAAGAACAGTTATATAGATTATAGAACTCCAAACCAACCTTGGATACACGAGTGCACTGGAATGGGCTGATATTCCAATAGTGAATTTCATTCTTACTATCACAGAAGCAGAATAGATCGTTCTTCTTGGGATGAAAATCTAGGGACATAACATGTGCAGTGTGGGTCGTATGTGCATGTAAACAATAGCTTGGCTGCAACATCGTATTTATAATGAAATACATTCCAGACATGTCAGACTACAAACACATCATACTGCAGTGTACATTATAGAGGTGGCAAGCGGATTGGGTAACCAGGTATATTTCAAAACAGGTCTAAATTTGTTGACCTTTTTCGAGCAACTAGTGGGCCACATACGATTATAAGTACTATAGTATTTCAATAGTACTACACTTTTTTTTAGAAAAATGATGTAGGAGGTTTTATGCATCCCAAAAACATAAATTGACTTACGAACAGTTGACTCATTTTCTTCTATTGCCAATTTGTTACTATTACATATTTGACCTGTTAGAGATAAAACATAACCTGTACCAACCCATTCATACGTAAACGAGCCAAAATTGCCACCTTTTAGTACTATATGACATTAAAAGAGAGCTTACATCAGCTGCATCCCAAATCCGCACAGTCTGATCAAAGGAAGCAGTCGCAAACTGAGTTGAATTTGGTCTAAACCGAACATCAGTTATTACATATTGATGTTCTTCGGGAGTGCTCTCTTTTCGTAAGGTATCCATGTTCCACAGAACAGCCTGAAGAGATGAACTAGTCATTACACTCACTCACGCTTAATTCTTGGGACATATTGTCTAAAGGGGCAATTTCATATCTTTCCTCCTTGAATTTGGAAATTTCATATTTACCCAAACATGCTTTAAAAACATTGTACATTATGCATTCAATGGTTGTACTTTGGGTATATATGAAATTAATCATGAAAGTAGGGGGAGATATGAAATTCATCCTTGTCTAAACATAAACTGCATAACTAGATTAGTAAACAGTAAACACGAAGGACTGACAAGTAAACCATTAAGTACGAGCAAATAACTCGAGGTGGAAATGGGCGGGTTAGGTAACATTTAAATGAGGCTAGTCAATAAAATGATTTTGTCTATGGGTTAAAACAAGGAATCCAATCCGACTCATCAGCACTTTTTTGTCCATTTTTATTGAACCTCAAAAACAGTAATGAATTACATATGATTGAAAAAATTATTTTTTTGGGTAAAAGGGATTCACCCTGGTAAAATAAATTGAAAAAATTATACTACAAGTAACTACTTATTTATTTTAGATAAAACAATTTAAGACGTTTTTAAGTATTTAAAATAGACGTCAACACCTATTATTTAGCCCGCTCCGCCCGTTTAACCTTTTACCGTTGTCATGTTTAAGGCAACCTCTTACCTTTTTGTCATGGCCAGCACTAGCTAGCAACTTCCCATCTGATGAAAAGTGACAACATGTGACCTTATTTCTTGTCCGTATACAGCCAACTTCCCCAAAAGAAAAACCTGCCGTAGAAAGTTCAGTTATGACCAGCATTCTACATGGTTACATTTACCTTGATAAGATTTTCCGTTAATGGAATGGGAACAGGTCAACATAGTACTAGATATGCGGGAGGGTTGATCTAAAATACATTTTGTTCAACAATTTTAATAATTTATAAACTATTCGTGGGTCAATACGAATAGATAGTTCCAATTCAATAAAATAAACTTATGTTCATTTAAAAAATTCTAGGAAATTACATTCATTAACAATACACTTTGCATGAGTTTCAACCCATTTGACATGTTTCCTTCGAAGCTAAGTTTTACCCGTGCGACCTGTTAAAGATAAACATAACCCAAATAGACCCATTCATAAATAAACGGGTTTAGAATTTCTACCTCTACAAAAGGTGTTATCATTGGATACCTTTGGAAGACCCGGTCTTGTGCTCTGTAACTGTCTGCTTTAATGTATTATAATCTCCTGCATCCTGTTGTAGAAAAGATTCCACATTATCATCCAGGTTACCAACATCCCCGAATTGCTCAATGTCATCCTGCACATTATATAATTAAACCATTTAGACCCGCTACCCAACCCACCCTTGTTGCCACCTCTGAATTTTCAAAATGTAAAATCAGGCATACTAGCTGAAATCATGTATCCCGCAATGTGAATTATGTAATCAAGCTGAGCACAGCAAATCGAATGCAAAATTGTCAGTCATTGCAATCATCAAGTATGATCACAAGATATATGTGGAAATGAAACAGGCTTACCAGCTGATTTGTTGAAGAAGCAAGACCACCCGTTCCATCTGCACCATACATCATCATGCTTTTCTGCATACTATTCACATGTTGCAAACTGCTAGCTGTGGTCACACCGTCACCAGGTGTATGAGTTGATGCTGGAGAGCTTGGTGAAGGACCCGCTGTATTCCCTGTACCCGTACTGTTAGCTGGTCCAGACGAAGAATGTTGTTTTCGTTTTCTGTTCTGCTGCAAAAATTGAAGAGAGCATATTATTTTGATGGATCCAAAATGTTGTAAAAAATAATAACAATAACAATAACAATAATAATAATAACGAAGTATGTATATTATTTAAAAAAGTTTTACCAGAGGGAAATTCCAACCCATTCACTTATGCATGAGTCGATATGGGTTGTTTTTTTTATCTCAAAGAGGTCAGATAAAAGTATTAGCTAAAAGGAGAACGGGCGGAACATTGTCCAAAGTCTATTTACAACCCATACAACATCCTAAATCGTTTTTAATCCCGACTTGGATTATTACTTTAATGATAAACTGTAATCATAACTAATACATAAATTATCAATAAAAAAACCGACAAAAACATATCTGTATGTCAACCCAACCCGACCTGTTTCAGCCTGTTACCCAATTCACCCGCCCCACCCATATTGCAACCATATTTGCTAGTGTATTAAAATGTTTAGAAGATAAAACTAATTGTATAACAGTCTAAGAATCGACTGACTATAAGCTGATGCACCACCTGTTGCTGCTGCAGCTGGTGTTGTTGCTGTTGCTGTTGCTGCAACTGGTCCTGTTGTGATGAAGATTGTTGCATCTGTGGCATCTTCATCTGTCAAACATGCGTGGTCAAAGTTAAGGCTTAATTGCCTTAAAAAAAGCTAGATAATATAGTATATAGATCATAGATAACATCTTGAATCATGCATGATCATATCAACAGCAAAATTACCATGCTGGTATATAGAATGCATATGTCAACTTGTAAAAAACTAATACTCAAATACCCAAGATGCCCCTAGTTTAGTTAGAATATTTAACTAATATTAAAATACCTAAAATGCCCCTTATAACACTAGTATGAAGAAGCTTGCGAAACAAACTTAGAGACACAAATATATCGTAATGACTGCTAATGGGTCAAAAGGTAAGCTTGGAATTTATAATTATGACGGAAGTAAACAATGCAATATTTGAAGAACCCATAAATAGAAAGTGTTGCACTGTTCTTTGAGACTGGGAGTAATCTATCTTTAGCTTTAATCTACGCGACGTCGTCATGTATTGGTATCTTCAAGAATCAACTTAAAGGTAACAAACTCAATGTATATTTGGCATATTTATTAGACTAGTTGGATACCCGCGCACAGCAGCGGCGATAAGTATAGTTATATGTGTTTGCTTACCCGCTTAATGAATTCGTTTCACAATACTCCGAATGTATGTGTTAGTCGTATGTGTTTGCTTGAGTTTCACGTATCTTTCTCTTGACATCATTATTCCCGCATATAGAAAGACCCTCGTAATCTCTTACCCGTCAAACACTCTCCCCAAAAGTATATGATTTTGACAAATCAAGATTGTATTGATTGAAATAAACATTAAAGTTGTAAAAATTTTAATCAAACTAAAATAAACCCACTAAAAATGTAAAATCTAAAAACTCATAAAAATATATCAAAATGGATGTTGAATTAATAAGCACAAAATTTTAAAAAATATGATGAAATTAGATTATAAAAACACTAAATAGATAAAAAGATATTTCAGTTAGAAAATAAAGGTGAATTTTTTGTTAAGAAGTGACACATGTCACCTAATGATTGGAGCTCATTATCTTAATTCTTGGTTAGGAGTTAGGCTTGGAGTTTGTTAAGAAGTGACACATGTCACCCAATGATTGGAGCTCATTATCTTAATTCTTGGTTAGGAGTTAGGCTTGGAGTTTGTTAAGAAGTGACACATGTCACCCCATGATTGGAGCTCCTTATCTTAATTTTTGGTTAGGAGTTAGGCTTGGAGTTAGGATTGTGTTATCCATGCATTATAATATAGTATAGATGTTTTGTCATCACTATAAGTAAACACATTCTAAAATAGGCACTACTTCTCAGCTTTTAGCTCCATGCTTTCTTGTTTTTCTTTCAATGAGAGTCGCTCAAAAAAGCGCAACTGTTAATCTCCCATAAACAGGAACACAGTATAGAATAAGTTGACAAAAATATTTTTAAGAATCTAATAATTAATAATAGAACATGCATTATTTCATGCATATTTATAAACTGCTATCGTGAAAAACCTAGCCTGTGGAAAATTCATGGGTCATGTTAGATATTGTGACTTCACCTCCTAAGGGTAGTTTAGTAATTTTGGTCTAAAGGGTATTTTGGAAGAATCTAGAAAAGGAGATACTTAAAAGAATTATCTAGAGATTAGTAGAAATTATATTATGAAATATCTAGGATATTTAGGTTAGAAGCTTCTAGAATCATATTAGCCATTAGTATAAATAAGGGCTAATTCTTTTCATTTGTACACACTACTCATCTTGTATCCTTTGATTTGTAATACAAGAAACTTTTGTCTGATCTCCTTTTGTTTTGCTACTAATTATTCTCGATTATTCTCCCCTGATCCTAACAAATTGGTATCAGAGCTAACTCGATCGATTTGAAGCAAGCTACAATTTTGTGGGTCATTGAATTGGTTGGATTCAATCCCCTTCTGGTTGATTTCAAGAATCAATTTCTTGATATTGTTTGAATTTGTCTTTTGTTCGGTGGCTTGCTGATTCGATTTGTTGGAAACATCGAGTTTCTTTGTTTTTGTTATTCTTCAGTCAATTCTTGCTTCTTGTTTGATAGATTGAAGTGTTTGTGGATTGAGATTTAGGATAATCAGTTGTTGCTAGTTATTGTTGTGGGAGGTTTGGTTTTGAATATTAGAAAACCCCTATTAGAAAACCCGTTTGAATAGCTATGTCTTCTCAAACATCATCATCTGTTAGTGTCGTTGAGAAGTTTAATGGGATATATTCTTTCGAAGGCGTGCCTCGATGGTTTCGTCGACATAATTAGTTTTGGGCCTTTTGGTAATCTGTTTTGGTGGAGAGTGGGCTTGCATTTGAATTTTGAATTTAAGGTTTTTTTTTGATGTCGCCTTAATGGAATTGGTAGGAATTGTTTTGGAAGCCTGGATATCGTAGGTTTGAAGGCTCGGTCAGATTTTTTGCTTTGGTATTTGCTATGGAATTTGTTCGTATTTAGCGTAATTCTTATTGGATAAGTGGTCGTTGGTACTATTATCCGTTATCATATTTAGGGGCGTTTGAATTATCGAGATGCCGTTAAATCAGTTATTTATTAACTTGAATTTGTTTGATACGGATAATAAGTTTGAAGTTGGACCGTAAAACTTATCAATAAGTGGGTCATTAGAATTTGAATTTGGTATTTGCATTTGAAGATAGATTTGGTGTTTGAAGACTTGGTTATAATCAGGTCGTTTGAATTTTGTTCAATCGTTTGGAATTTGTCAGCCTGGAAATTTGGATCTTCGTTTGTCAGGCTTTTGAAGTTTGCTTTTGAAGTTTGTTGCCTGAATTTGATTGTATTTGCTGTGAAGATCGTTTGAGCCGATTTGTTTGTTCGGTTAGCCGTTTTGAATTTTTCGGCTAACATTTGATTGTTCGTTGTGAAGTTATCGGCATTTGTTTTGGATCGATTTTGTTTCGGATAGCTTTTGGGAATCGATCGTTTGATTTGAAATTAGCTAGTATCTCTAGCCTTTGGAACTTGGAATTAGATATGGTGTTACTTAGGAGTTGAACTCAAGGTGGAGATTGTTAGATATTGTGACTTCACCTCCTAAGGGTAGTTTAGTAATTTTGGTCTAAAGGGTATTTTGGAAGAATCTAGAAAAGGAGATACTTAAGAAGAATTATCTAGAGATTAGTAGAAATTATATTATGAAATATCTAGGATATTTAGGTTAGAAGCTTCTAGAATCATATTAGCCATTAGTATAAATAAGGGCTAATTCTTTTCATTTGTACACTACTCATCTTGTATCCTTTGATTTGTAATACAAGAAACTTTTGTCTGATCTCCTTTTGTTTTGCTACTAATTATTCTCGATTATTCTCCCCTGATCCTAACAGGTCATAAGTAGAGAAGATTAACCTTGGGTGAATTCATTTGCCCAGGGGAGCCTACAGAACCCTCATTTCTTGTAGCTTGACCATCTTTCATGATCATATTACCTCTAGGTAATCCGACAAATCCATAATTCTGGGATGCTCCGAGGTTGCCTTGTGCCTGGGCATGTGCTAAGACCTGCTGTTGCTGTGATGCCAAATAAAACTGATTCGGGTTCTGCATATTGGTTTTATGTACTTGAAGACCTAATCCCGGGCGTAGTTGGTCAATCCCCTGCATGGTATGCCGATAAATAGGCCAAGCATGAAAATGAAATGTTACAGAGTTCGAGAGAACAGCTATCAAATACTTACAGTTAAAGGCCAGCCCTTCAACGGAAGACCAGTAACACCTTGGTTCAATCCTGAAAAGATAAAAAGTTAATATAACGTGAAGTTTCAATGAATAGATGATTTTAAGCATCCATAATGTTGATTGCTGCTCTCTTAGCGGGAAAAAAAAAAAAAAAAAAAAAAAAGTAACAGCGAGAAAATGGTAGCATTGAATAATATACCATACCCTCACTGGATAGACAGCTTCTAAACTTGTGTTATTTACGATGGTTATTTAAAACTGCTGAATTTAGAGATGTCGTACGGAATTTAATGAACAAAATGCTATTTAAGCCGCTAATCCTAGAATTCTTCCCTTTTGGTAACAACCCCAATTAAAAAAGTGAATTTGATAAAGCAATTAAGTTATAGAGGTCATGGTCAACTGAAATCAGATAACGAAAATAAGTTACTACAGGAGATAGACTGATAAACTTTAATCATAAAGCCATATATCACTATGCAGTAGAAATAATAGATGACTTTCCAAGTAACTTCAATATCACTTTAACCTATGACTATTCATCAACTAGATAATATTTGTGAAAAGATTACCTGCACCACCTAATCCAGACTTTGACTGCAAAATCGCCTGTCCATAAATTGATGATGGGTCTGTGGGCAAGGATTTCGGTGTATTACCCATGTTCACTTCTTGTTTAATTTCCTAACATTTATAAAAATACCTTTAACGCGAGCATGAAGAAAACTAGAATAATAAGTATATAAGCGTACGCAATTTCTATTTCTTTTACAGTATACCGTGTTTAACTGAGACCTTCCTTGAAGTTGCTGCAAACCTGTAGACATATTTGGTGAATTTCCTTGCACCAGTTGTCTGTATGAACAACAAATGCCAAAAGAATATGATGATTTTACAAAACCATATGACGGAAATGAAAAACGAGGATTAATGGCAGAGGACTGATTGTACCCTTGATGATTAGTGGCTGATTTGAGAAGAGCTATTCTACTAGCATCAAGAAGAGCTGGAGAGTTTTCTGAATCCATAGAATGAGAAGGCTTCATGGGTTCCTCGTACATTTTCATACCTAGTGTACTTGGCGATGGCTTTCCCATCATTCCGTCAGCGTTCATCGCATTAACAGGACCACCAATGGGAGGATGATTAGGATCCCTTCTTTGCAATTGAGCGTTCCGCTGTTGTATGATATGCATCTGCTGCATTTGAAGCTGTTGTTGATGTTCCTTTGCTTTCATTTGCTGTGTCTGGAATTTAATTCAGAAACAGAAGAATGCAAATTACAATAAGTATGTTTACTTAATTTAGACAAACCGTAACTAAAAAATAAAAGTAAGAAAAACCTCAATGTAAGCTACAGCTGCTTCAGAATGTTTCTCGTTAGTCCTAGCGATAAAAATGTCCCAAAAGACAGACCACCATTCAAAGAGAAATCCGCCAGGAGCATCAATAGCTGTAAATCAATCAGAATCAGATAACCACATATTAATAAAAGCGCTTTCATTTCATGCATCGCGTATAAATTACATATGTATTTCCATTTAGATGGTCTTTAATTTAAGCCAGCAGAATCAGTTACATAAATGCTAGTAACTGGCCACGTGAATCGCTTAAAAAGTTAACAAAGTTGGAGTCATATTTAAATCTCGTTTCAATAATTTAATAGCTAGCATCTGAACTAACAAATGTGTGGGCGTGTGGAAGACCGAAGACCTACATAGAAATCTAATAAATGAACCCATGCTAACATACCTACAGGATCTGTCGCAACTTTCCCTTCAGCCATGAAAGCTTTCGCAGATGCATGCAGCTTCCGTTTCAGCAAATAGTCATGAATGTAAACATCCAGCCTACCAAAAACGCGCAAATTCAAGATTAAATAAAACCACCCAAGAATGACCACAAGTTACCATAAACTAATACCCATCCATTTCGCAGTTGCGACCTGATAAACTAAATTAACACATGAAGACTATCCAAAGGGTTTACATAAGATTGTGAGACAGTTATCAATGTCATCCACAACACTTAAACTTTTAATGTATAAAGTCCTAAAAAAAATCCGGTCGAGATAATAACAACGCCTCATCTTCTCCCCAAAAAAGATTCCAATTCATTTTTACGAGTGTCATTACGTTCTAAACTCGGAATAAATCTAAAAGTCCAATAACAAATTCAACGTACTTGAAAACAGGTGAGCTAAACGTCGAATATCTAATTATAAAGGTGTTTGGTAAAATAGTTGAATATCTAATTATAAAGTGTAAAATGACGTAAAAGCTAAACGTCACCAAACAAGCATTACATTACATTCTAAACGCCAAAATTGCACGTAGCCAACCACAGCCTAACTTTGAAAGATAAAATGTAAAAAAATCAGTTTCGATAAACGCGAAAAAAGGTACTGTACTACACTTACATCTTATCAGCTTCCCAACTACTCTGCGCCATAACTAACCAGCAATCAAATCACACTTATCCTCTGCAACAAATACATAAAACAACCAAAAATTTATTATATATATAAATTAACTATTATTTAAAAATAAAAAAAAATAGTTAGATCATACCAGAAGAAGTCTTATCACACTATAACCACCATTGTCAACAATAATAACCTGAATTTCATTAACAACAACCACAATTAGCTTAAATTCAAAAAAAAAAAAACAAAAAACAAAAAACAAACAATTTCAATCTGACTATCGTAAACTAAATGATTGATTGTGAAATTTAAACAGAATTGAGTGATGAGAATCTAACTGGTTTGATTTGACTTCAAAATTGACGGATAATTTTTATTATGAAAGTGAAGTGTTATATATTTATATTTATATAAGTTTAAAAATGATGATTGAGAGAGATAAAAGTTAAATAAATATATAAAAATATAAAATAATGTGAAGGACTGGGAAGAAGATTAGGTTCGGAAAGTGAGAATTAGGTTCGGGGTTTGTGTAAGGGGGGTGTTTGGTAATGATGTTATTATTGTGTGTTTAGTTTGATACACTTTCTTTGTATTAACGTGGTTAATATTAAATTCTCTAATATATAATAAACAAATACGGATCATTTACTACATCCGTTCTAAATTATATGTCCAATTTGACTTTCTAAATCAAACTTTGATCTTAAAATTTTTTGTTTGTATTGCATAATATTTGATGTGAAATATATTTAAGTAGACTAGAAGGGTACCCGCGCAATGCGGCCGCGGGTACCCGATGACTATAATATGATTGGAATAAATGAAATAAATGTTAAAGTTGTAAAAATTTGAATAAAAATAAAATAAACCCACTAAAAATATAAAAACTAAAAACTCATAAAAATATATTAAAATGGATGTTGAATTAAAGAGCATAAAATTTTAGAAAATATGGTGAAATTAGATTATAATATAAATAAATAGATAAAAAGATATTTTAATTTGAAAATAAAGATAAATTTTTAGTTGAGAAGTGACACATGTCATTTTATAATTGGAGCTCTTTATCTTAATTTTTGGTGGTTAGGAGTTAGGCTTGGAGTTTGTTAGAAGTTAGGCTTGGAGTTTGTTAAGAAGTGACACATGTCATCTCATGATTGGAGCTCCTTATCTTAATTTTAAGCCTTCTAAAATTAGAAGTCTTAATTTTTAAGCCTTCTAATTTTAGAAGGCCTAAATGCATTATAAAGTAGTATAGATTGTGGTTTAAATGTATTTTCATTCGGTATAATTTTCATCAAGTGTTTTGTGATACAAACAAAAATACTTAAAGTGAAAGTTCGAATCAAAAGGTCAAATTGGACTTAAAATTTGGAACGGATGGAGTATTTTTTTTTTATCAAATTAAAAAACTTACTTTTAAAAAAACAAAAATTAAACATCTCACAAATCGTTAATCGTTAACCGAAACGAATCATATCTATCACTACAAGAATTAAATCACTTTTTTATAAAAGGGAACTTCTATATATTTTTGATGATTTTTTTTTTTTAGTTTTTTTAGTGTTGAAATTTACGCCTTAAAAAATGACATGTGATTTGTATAATCAAAGTTGATTTGTTATTTGAAAATCACATGTGATTTATGAAATCACATGTGATTGGTGAAATCACGGGTAATTTTTAAACGAGCAAATCACATGTGATTTTTCAGAGTGTAAAGTTCAGTAAAAAAAACTCGAAAAAAAATTCGTCGAAAGTATATCGAAATGCCCGTCTACTGAAAGATAAAAAACTTCTCGTCGTGATAGCGTATTTTTTATCGTTTAATGATTTACCATTCGCAATATAGTTTATTTTTAAGAAAAAGGTAAAAAAATAAGTTTTGTTATTTTTGATAAAAAGATGAATAGCAAGGATTTATTCATTAGATCTTTGTAAAATTTATGATCTAATCTCATCTCATTAATTATATGTATCTTTTTGTGATAAATTCATTTTCTAACTTTTAATTTTGTGTTTGATATGAGAGTATTTTATGATGAGTAAGTTGAAGTTTTAAAAGAAGTTATTCTTGTGTGAGATATGATTTGGAGAAGTTTGTTTAGATTTAAAAAGTTGGTCATGCTTGACTTAATGATTTTTTTTATATATGAGAATGTATAGAGGACAAATGAGTTGAGAATGGTTTATGTTTTGGAGCAGATAAATTAATTTAATGTCATGAACATTTAAATGATTAAGAAAGCTCAAAAATACGATATGTGTTTGAGATGCTCTAAACTACAAGGAGTATAATTCAACTTATTCATCTATAAATTTGTAGTCGTGAAATCTTAATTATCTTTGTTATATTTTGTTATTAAAATAAGAATTATGATAACATGACTCAAAATATTGGGAGGCTAAACTATTTTGAGAGTATTCACAAGGACTTTCTAGGATTGAGTATGTAAATTGATGTTATGTTTTATAACATGGTTATTTGAAGAAATCACGTCACTTACTCCTTTACTCGCTTAAAAATATTATTGATGTATTAAAAAAATAACTTCAAAACCATGTTATATAATTATATTATAAACGCAATAAATGAAATATTTATCTCTAAATAACAATGTGAAAAAGTGAAAAAGCCTCGAGAGTTTTGAACCAACAATGCAGTAAAATTTGAACGGTATCTTACTAATATCTTTTATATTATTATACAAAATAACTATTACAATAACTAATAGCATAGTACCCTGCAATATAGCGGCATTAAGTAGCCTTTTACGTTGTTTTTCTAATTTTATTAATGACATGATGACTTGTCATGTGAAGGCAATATTTAAGCGTTCAGTTATAATCTTTTATCATTATAAATATAAAAAATATCAATTCAAAAAGTTTAAAGGCTTAAAAAAAATCAAAATAAAAGATAATTTCTTTTTGTCAACAAGAGTTATAACCTCAAATGACACTGGCAATGGAAAAATCGAAATATATATCAGCTTTGATATAGGGACCTAACTAAACGGACTAAAACGGATAAAAGCGTACAAAAACGGACGAAAACGTGTATAAACGAACGAAAACGTAAGAGAACGAAAATTTAAGTTATTTACTAACGACCGTTAGTATAAAGGACTAACGATGCAAGTGTATGTGAAGAAAGTTTATGATATTGTTCACAATTTGAAAGTTTTAATGACTATATCGGTAATAAAACAAGTTGGTTTACTAGATGTGTATATTGGAGAAAGTACGTTTTTAATAAATATACTTAACCCTATATTATATTAGTATATCCATCTATTGTAAGATGAAAAGAAGATTGATGTTATAATTTGGTTTTAGTCATGCCAAACATCATAATCGCAATTTAAAATTTCCAAATAACACAACCTTTATTCAGACACAAAGCCAAACACCCTCAAAAACCAGGTCCGTGATCAGGTTCGTAACTCAAGATTAATAGAAACTAAAGGTACGGAATTAGGCTCGGTGATAGCATGTGTAGGGCTGCAGGATCAAGTAGCAGTGGGCCAAAGTCACACCATAGGATATGTGTTTGTGGAAAATGACGTGAGCATGACGAAGTGGTTAACTAGTGTGAGCTGTCATAGTCATTTAAAAGTGTATTAAATGCGTTGTTTTCCGCCTTTGTGATAAACAAGGCTTTTGATATTTTATACTTTTCATAAAATGGTTTTTATTAGGTATTTGGGATAAAGATCCATGTTACTGAATTTGGTATTTTTATTAAAGTTTTTTTTTAAATTTGTTCAAAGTTGCTATAGTTTCATTTTATTCATTCTGGTTACTGAATTTTAAAACTTTATTCATTAAGGTTACTAAGGGTGTGTTTGGTATCCCATTATGGGAATCATACTATAACTATGAAAGTGATTCAAAGTGTTTGTTTAAGATGAGAGAGCCCACCACTATGGTAATGAATTATAAATATAATTCATACTCCATATACGTTAAAAAGTCTAGGTATGGATCTTTCATAGGTGAGAGACCCACCACTACTATCAAACTCATACACATTGTCATTCATTGCAGCATACCAAACGCACCCTAAACTTATAAAAATATACGTTCAGGTTACTAAACTTTGAAACTTTGTTCAGTCAGGTTACTGAACTTATCAAAAAATATACATTCGGGTTACTCGGACTAACACTGAATTTATCGAAGTGTATGCTTTCAAAAGATCAGTAACCTAAGTGAACAAAATAAAACTATAGTAACTTAGGACAAATTTTTAGAAAACTTTAGTAACTTTTTTGTACCATAAAATTTTTTTTGCTTAATAAGTATATCATTTGCATACCAAACTTTATTAATATATCAAAGAATTAATCACTACACTTCATCTCTATTTCATCCAATGGATGAGATTAAACCTAATATTTTAACAAACTCATTTTTATCATTTTTTAAAAATATTAATATATTTTAGGAGAATTGCATATATACACACTAAAACTCAAAAACTTGCATATTTCTCTAAAATACAAGTTTTCAATGCATGATGTACAATGCAAATTAAGCATGTTTTGGGTACATATGCAAATATGCAAATTTTGGTGAGTATATATACAATTGCCCCTAACTTGAATAATATATGGAAACTTTGTTTTTGAACGTTAAGTATTACCACACAAGTAGCAACGATACAAGTACCTTACAAATATTGTTTTCCAAACATTATTAAATAAGGTCGTAAACTTAAACGATCGATACCTAAGACTTGCCTTATTAATCTAGGTCGCGTGTTGGAGCAGTTTCTTTTACACACTTGATTGTGCTTTATCTTGGTTGGTATACCACTAAGGTGAGTTCATAGCCCCACCTTTCACTTGTTATACAATTCCCGTGGGGGAGATACATCCTATAAATCTGAACACAAGTCATTTTACAAAATGTATGTTATTCCTGATATTATTATTGCCTAAGTATCAGCATTTGCCATCCGAAGTATATGCTTGGGCTTGAGAAGCTTCTGGTCCAGTGGGTCTGTAAAACTCACTAAGATGAGCCGTATTATTGAACCAGACAAAACAACAAGCAATGAAACCAAAGACATATATAGCCGCTAAACTATAAGATGAGTAAGCCTCTCCAGACCATACAAGTGCGCGTCGAGCCCATGCGAAGGGTTTGATTAAGATATGCCAAATTCCACCAAGTATACAATCCCTCACTATCATGAACCATTAGTTACTTGCGAGTGAACGCAAATATTGTGGATAGATCTATTGGGGCTGACAACCCCGTTTGGGTTAACTTTATGGTTACCAAACGTATTATATTTGAGATTCCTAGGTAATTGGCAACTACCTACTCGGAGGCATTGTTACTTATTTATATCATTTTATGATACACCGTTAACATTTAAGTGTCATGAGCTTAGAGCAATAATAGATGTTTTCTTGATAGTTTTCTTCGAAGCAATTATCACTATATATCTTGTGTTCAACTATTTAACTATAAACCTATGGATTTTACTAAACAATTTTGGTGGCTTTTTAGCATGTTTATCTCAGGTAATTAAAAGAAGCTCAAAATGGCACGGAGTTAGCACAAGACCCGTTTGACGTGGCTTTAAATAAAGTTATCATTCCTTACAAACTTGACAATGAGTTTGGTGTACCTTAAACTATTTGGAATCTCTTTTGTATTCGCAAACATTAAGTTTTCATTGAGTGATAACAACTTTATCTTAATACGTCTCTTTTGAGTCATTTTCTATGATTATGATTGTGATCTATGAAGTAATACCCCCGTTTAGCCTTCCGTTGCTATGTTGAAATTTCAGGGTGTTACAGATTGGTATCAGAGCCATGGTTATAGAGAACCAGATTATATTTTAAACACTGGACTATAACTAGGCTTTCAAAACGGACCATTTTTACACCCGACTACCTTACGCCCTCCGTGCCTACATTTTACCAACACTATGTATAGAAGTTTGCTTAGCAGATAATACATAACCGACTAAACATTACTTGATATGTTTTAATGACTTACATTTACTATTTTCAAGTTAGTTAAGTATAGAGATTTCCTTAGCAGATGATGCATGACAAACTAAAACTTTATTTAACATATGTTAGTGACTTATAATATTTATTATTTCTGGGTTATTACAGTGCCATGTCTTCAGCTTCTCACCCTATTGTCTTATCATCAAATTCTGAGATCAAGGATGCCATGTCGTCCACTACTGTACCGGTATCACCCGCGGTCCCGACTCCTATCTCACCGGAGGCTGCATCTACGCAGATTGAACCCTTTGAGGAGTGTGAAGTCTCACCCACACCACATGTGATTCCTGCTTCACCATCCTCGCCTGAGGGTTCCTCAGCCTACTCCTCGCTGTCTGACGACGTATACATGTGGGTCAGACAAACTTACTATACTTCGGGATCGGAGGCAGATGATGCGCTATATGATACTGAGACCTTTGAGACCACTGATTCATCATCATCCCCACCTACACCGGTTCACCGGGGTAGGCGAGTCCGTCTCCTCCAGCCTTACGAGCCTGCACCCATTGGACGACCCTATAGACAATACCGTAGAGGTCCTACCATGATGCACACTGTCCGGAAACGGGTGCTTGCACCATCAACTTCACTTGTGCCATTACCAGATCATATCACACCCTCACCACCACTATCTCCAGCTCCACCACTACCACCATCTTTTGTGCCACCACCGACTGTTTTCTACTATCAGATTACTACTGTTCCACTATCATCTTCCATTTCACCACCTACATCATCACCCCAACCTATCTCGAGTGAACCATTGCCACCTCGCAAGAGGGCCCGTTTCCTTGAGCCATCTTCTTTTGATCCTTACGTCGAGGCTGCTGCTCGCCCCAGACTCCGCAGGAGGTCTGATGCTCGCCGATGGTCATTCCTCTTGCCTATCATTCGTAGATGGAGGACCGAGGAGGGTACTCCTAGTATTACTGAGTTGGGAGAGAGTTCTGCTACTGCTGCTGCTAGGGTTCTCCCTGTTACAAGAGAGCCTGTTCATCATACCATTCCTCTATTGGCAGCCATATTGGTCAGACATGAGGAGCATATTGACACGATCCTAGGGTACATGGATGAGGTTTCGTTGGATCGTATTGAGAATCTTTGAGGAGGAGATAGAGAACCTGGTGATTGGACGAGTGGCTATGGAGGAGGTGTTTGATATGATGGGTACTCAGCTGCAAGAGACCCGAGAGATTGTTACTAATTTGGGAGAGAGACTAGAGACAGAGAGACAGGAGGTACGAGAGTCGAGAGATCATGCTGAGTCGATGCATGAGGTGATTGAGCGTCAGACTGATGAGCTCATTGTGGCTCACACTCGTATTACGACCCTTGAGCGTATGGTAGAGGACTCCCAGGTTAGAGAGTGGGAGAAGGATCAGGAAGTGACTACTTGACAGAGTTAGTTCAGGAGCTTCAGCGTCGATTGGGTGATGCACCAGGCAGTACCGAGATTAGAGATATGTCATTTGTAGCTTAGAGGTATCGTATCCTGCCGAGTGTAGCAATTAATAAAAGGCGCTTTGATATAGTGTAAAATACCAAATATACGTGATACGCGAGAATCGACGAATCGACCCTTTAGGAAAAAGGGTCAACACGCAAAACCCGCGAATACTCGATAAGTGATACCGGGCAAGTGATTACCCGGGTCGTTTCCCAACGAGGAGTGAATTGACGGTTACGTTTGAGGTTTGTTATTAAAGTGCTTGAATGATTCGGGAATTTACGTTTTTTGTTACGTTTTCTAAAAATTAAAGAACGGGGATGAAAATAAAGCACGTAAACAAAGGTAAACACTAATTTAACAACTACTGAGCATAAGAAACAATAAAACTACGCTAAACTACGTCCTAAGGCATTAAAACTAAAAAACGAGAAAAACCGAGAACATCCCGAGCCCTAAAAGTGAAAATGTTGCAATTTAAGGCCTACGGGTGCAAAACTAATTTTCATACGTCCTAAACGACTAAAAATAATTTTATAAAAAAAGTCGGGTATTTTTTCGACTTTTAATTTATTTATTACGAATTAAAAACTAATTTAAACTAATTAATTAATAAAAAAAATACTAAATGAAATTAGAAAAATGTGAAAAATTACAGAAAAATACTTTGGATTAAACTAAATGCAAGAAAAATGAAAAAGGTGGCATTGCTTTTTTTAAATAAGTTGTGAAAAAGGAATTGAGCTTAATAAGCTTAAATTGAAAAGTTATATTAAGTATTAAATAAGGAAGTGGATAACACGCAACATCAAGTAGTAGAGATGGTAGTGTGTTTGGTGTTGGGACAGTGAGTGTGGAGACCCAGGTTCGACCCTGTGTCTTTGCGCTTTTTTGCACTTATTTTTTTTCATTTTTTTTTTCTTTTGCAAACTAAATGATAAGATCAAAAAGCATTTTTAACAAAGATTTATACTTGGAATGTCTAAAAATAAGTTGTATAACAGCTTATTTCCCCAACAGATTGGACATAGGGGCTGTTTGGTTCAATGGCTATCTAAGGGCAACTAAAAGCTATAGTAATCTTATCAAAAAGCTAAAGAAAAAGTATACTAACTGAGAACCTAAAACTTCCTAATCTAAAATACCTAATGGATCACTAATAAGCAATAATTAAGACTGATAGGCCATTCAAAAAGCTATTCAAGCTGCTGTGATTCAAACAGCCTGAGGAACCATGTTCAAGCTTATTTTTAAGCTAATAAGAGCTTATGGAAATCTCTAAAAAGCTAAAACATATTACAAGGATGTTTTAGGTTATCTAAAAAACTAAATTGCAACAAAAATTGGCTTGATATGAGCTTTCTAAAGGGCTAATAAAAAGTGGAAATGGGGCACTAAGGACTGATCTCAGAACGCAGATTCAAGGGCAAATGTAAGATATCAATTAGGGTGAAAGCTAAAGGTACGCAACGTACTTTTTTAAAAATACACATCTACGCAATGTACTTTCAAAAAAACACATCTAGCTAACGTACTTTTTTAAAAATACACATCTACGCAATGTGTTTTTTTGAAAGTATATTGCGTAGATGTGTATTTTTGAAAAAGTACGTTGCGTACCTTTAGCTTTCACCCTATCAATTAAGCTTAAAATTCTAACACAAGGTGAAATAGAGAGAGTTCGTACTACCAATTGCTTGTGCTAACAAGATCAAAGACTAAAACTATCTTTAACTAACTTAAAAATAGGATTAAAAAGTGACAATTAGGGCAGAATTGCTGCAACTGTGAAGACAGAAATTTGCACACTACTAAAAAAAAAGCTACTAATCCAATCTAAATAAACTTGAACAGACTAAAGTAATATTAACTAAACTAACTAAGACCAAGTGAAATGATTTTGGCACCCAAAATGGGTCAAAAACTGATATCTGACCCAACTTGAGTGCTGATCCAAACACTCCCTTATGGGAAGTTTTGGCTTTTAAAGCTAAGTTGAACCACAAAACTTGATGATTTTCAGTGAAAACAACTTCCTTAGAATTAAAAACAGGTTTAAAACAAGAATTTAACAAGTTTGCATTACTTGAACATGAACTTTCAACAGCAGTACATAAACTTGAAACAAGATGAACTTTGATTGAAACTTAAGAAAATTATACAAATGGAAATTAAAAGTGCTTAACAGAAAGTAAATTTTAAATACTTAAAACATTACAGAATAAAAAAATGGACTAGAACAAGTAATATTCTAGACAAGTCTTTACATTTTAACTACTGCTCTATTTACACTAAAATAAAAGTGTCTTC